>OX421975.1:92120973-92682510 GCA_949128135.1 Parasteatoda lunata
TATTTTAATAACATACTTTCGTTTTTATTATTTTATTGAATTAACTTGTTTAAATTATTTGGAGAAAAAAAAGAGTCAATGTTACTTAATATAAATAGTTGAAATCACAACTTATTTAACTGTAATAACTTTTAACGAATGTTTCAAAGGGTTATTGGCAGTTATAGAACAATTCGAAACAAATGTAAATCCAGAAGCCAAAGAGTATGCTCAAAATGAACCGTAGATATTTGACTGCTAAAAACATATGAGACATCATATGAGGGTTAATCGACCAGAAAAAAGGGCTGGACTAGCACGTAAGACTGCTGAAAGTGATGAAGAAAAAGCATCTTCTGTACCTGGTATCGTGATGCATTATAGTTAGTTACAAAATTTTATATATTTGTGGAGGTTACTAATAGCAAAACTTTAAATGCTATTTGCTCGAAACTACACTGGTGTAAGAAATTAAGAGAATTTGCAGACGTGGTCGATTATCTCTAGAGCTACTGGACCGATTTTAATGAAATTTGATATGCACATACATTGATACAATACGAAACAAATAATCATTCAACAAATGTAATACACACGCATTATCATGCGTAACACTCGCTGTAGTTGGAAGGTATGAAATTGCCACAGGACAATTCAGGACAATTGCCTCAGGAAATGATAAACTGCCTTATTTCACCTATGAAATCAGGCTGCAAGGTCTGTATATCTGTAACAAAGTCTCACTTATATATTCTTTGTCTGTAAGACGGGACAATATTCCCTATTAACCCATTTTTTTCCGTTCTGCGACCACTGTTTCATACCTTCCGATTCCAACGAGTGCTACGCACGTTCATGCGTGTGTATTGCAATTGTTGAATGGTAATTTGTTTTGTATTGTATCAATGTATGTACATATCAAATTTCATTAAAATCGGTCTAGTAGTTCGAGAGATGTTCGACCAAATCTGCAAATTCTCTTAATTTCCTACATCAGAGTATGTTACTCTTACTTGCTGTATCTCTAACTAGTGTAATTTCTAGCCGATACGCTTCAAATTTTGACACAATGTTTACAATAAATATAGTTTTAATATAGTTGCACGCAGGGAATTTTTTAATTGGGTTAACTGGCTTTGAGTAATAAAAAAATTAACTTATTTTATACCATTATTAGATTTTTTTTCAAAACACTGCAATTTTGTGAAGAAAAAAATTTCATTTTTAAAAATTTTAGGTGTAATGAAAACTACATTCATGTAGTTTAAAAGAATCAAGATGAAATCAAATTTGGAGGAATTTTTTTCAACTTGCGAACTTAGTAGGCCTTGTAATATAAGAGCACTAATATTTTAAATTTTTGTATTTGTAACTTGATAAAATGAAAGAAATAACGTGATTAAGGTGTGTGCAATAAGATAAAAAACTGTATCAAGTTAAATTCATCACAGTCGTTTCAAAACTCTTTAAAAAAAATCCCCTTTTTTCTTAACTGGCTTCTACTGTGCTGTTCCTTCTTTAAAAAAATTGAAATAATCAGAAAAAACAAGTTCTAAATTTTATATTATGGAATACACTTGAATATAGATTCAAGAAGGAAAAAAATGTCGGACTCTGTCCTTTCGAGCTTTTGCATGATAAAAAAAAAGTTACGTATCCTTAGTTTTAAAAAAATGCTTTTAGAAACTTGTCGTAAACTAAAAAGAGAAAAAAATTCTTGTAAAATTATCGAACTGCATGGTTATGACATTTCTGGGGGGGGGGCTTAATTCTGGTTAATAAAACCAAAATATACAGTAAGCCATTCATTTGGTAATTTTTTCGTTCATGTGGTAACGATTTATCGGAAATTCTGGTTTTTAAATTTATAGTTCTTATTAACACACATTTAGTAAAAAATACAAAACTGAAAATTTAGCCAAAATAATGGTTTTTATGCCATTCTCTTAAAGTATCATTGTAAAATTACCAAATTTTGCCAAATTTACCGAATTTTGTCACATATTAACAAACTATATTTTATAGGAAATTTTACCAAAATCATTACTAAAGCGCTTTGAAAAAAAATTACCAGCTTTTTGGAGTTTCCATTGAGCCAAAAACATGGTACATTTTACCAGATTCTGGTAGTTTTGACCATTTTTTTTCTGATTTTAGTTTTATTGACTTAATAAAGATTCCTAATCCTTTCTCGTTCGATACATATATTTCTTGTTTCTGTCGTTATATTTGTTTATATTGCCAGACGTATGTTCCTATCAGGCTCGTGTTTAAATTTGATCTCGTTTTTCATGGAAGCTGCTAAATCAATTTTCAGATTTTTTTAAATCCCTTAATTATATAAAACTCTTTAACATGCATAAATTTAATTTTGAAAGTCTTAACTTTTGAAGTTAAAATTGCAACTTTCAGCAGTTTTTTGACTAAACGTTAGCTTTAAATATATATAAAAAAAATCAACAGACGAAATTTTCAACAAAGTAAAAAAAGGATGTTGAAATGTGTTTTTTATTAACATAAATAAAACAAAAACTTGAAAGTTTTCGAAAATCCATTTGAAATCAAATCGAAAATTAATACACACATTGTGAAAATCACATCGAAAATCAATACACCAAAGTTGATGTCATAGTCGATGAAATCGAACTCTGAACGCTTTTTGAACTTCAGATCTATATTTTATATAATATAAATACTTTTAAAAACAATTTAAGACTTATCTTTAATTCTGAAGTTGATTTCAGTAAACTTTTCTACAACACATTTAAAAAAAATGAGTTCTGATATATTATAAAGTAAAGGTTCATTATTCGCTTAAGGAAATCAACACTACATTAAGAAACAATGTCTGTTTAATCTCTACATCGATGGACAATAATTCAGTTGTTTTCATTCGAAAAGAATGAAATCATGGAAATAAGTATCAAGGAAATAAAGAGAACTTTTTGAGTTTATTATCTGATTAGGATTTATACCGTTTTTATTGTTTATCTCAACAAAAGTTACTATTTTGGATTATTTTAATAATGCATAGTGTGTAAAGGTAAACTACCAATAAATTTTAATATGCCTATGTTTTATTTGCATAAAAGGGAAAATATTGTTTTGGAATATCAAAAAAATATTTTGCATTGATCAATAAAATTTAAAATTTTGGATGCGTAGTGTGCTTCTATTTCCTTTCATTTGATAAATATAGCTTGATTTGATCGAAAATTATTGTCAAAAATACATTATATTGAATACTTTCTCTTTGAATTTGGCAATGAGAAAAATGTTAGGGGTGTTAAAATTTTGAACTCTTTAGCACCAAAATACAAACGTCCATTGATAAGTTTCAAAAGAAAAGGTATGCATAATCGGTACTTTTATTTCTTTTTGGATGGCGAAGTTTTATGGGCTAATATTTTAAATAATCAATTATTTTATTATATTGATGAATATTGTATCACTTAGTTTTAACAATATCCTTAAAATGCCGCTATTTACATTTTATTTCACTCATTAAACCACAATACTGCTTTTTATAATGTAATAAAAAATAGTGTTAATAACAAAGGGGTTAAGGAAAAAAGAAAAGATATATAACTGAATCTGCAAGTTACATAAACTTGTTTGCTTCATCATGTTGTGATGCTGTGCTGATGGAGAAATTATGAGAAAATTTTAGACAAAAGGGAAAATTAATTTACTATTTATATTATGGGATGATTGAGTTCTGACATATACATTGTTAGAAATTTCTCGGAAAACACAGTTAAATAGCAATTTATTCAATTTTATTTCATCACATTCAAACAAGACAGTCAAATAACCATAAATGAGATGAACATTCGAACTGTTAAGTGTCAGAAAGACCGTTTATTCACAGCTTTTACCTAATACGGTTAAAAAAACTAGAATTTTATCACACCAACTATGCCCACCTAATGAAACTACTTATTTTCTTGCTGCTGGGTACACAGTATAGCCGAGAGGGCAAATTTGTCAATCTCATGAAAAGAGTTCGAGTCCCAGCGTTGATTTCACAATATTTCCTCTATTCCCTTCAACACAGGAGTTTTTAGTGCTCTGCCCTATTTGTGACTCTGACTATTAGAATACGATATTCTCATTCACGCATTGATTTCAGCACCGTAAAGCTGCTTAAGACAAAAAGTCTAGTGTTTCCCATTACTTACGATAAGTGAAAAAAAAAAAAAACAGATAAACTAATTAAACCATATCTCATGGTTCATTTGATGTAAAACAACTCAATCATAACATAACTGTAATGCCCATTACCTAAGAATAACCTAGCTCCAGTGTTCAGTTAAACTTCATTTTTACGGTTTACAGACCTTACTAGGTCTAAATGGTTTTAAAACGCTAAAGGTAAAAAATGTTTTTTTCCATAGACTTTACGATTAATTGTATGGGCACATTGCTGCTGGTTATTTTACCGTAAATATAGAATAAAATTTCTAACATTGCATAAAACAACTTAAAAGTTAATGAAATACGCAAGTTGGAATCTTGCGTAAACGCAATGTGTAACGATTTTAAACAATTATTTTGCATTATAAAACATTCTTTAAATAACCTTATTATTTATTTTACAACTAACATGGTTTTAAAACAATGAAAACAGAAATTTAACTGGACATTGGAGCTAGGCTTTGTGTTAAACAATGGGCAATGGAGTTAATCTGTAGTTGAGTTGCGTTTTAGAAAATGAGAGTGGAACGTGGTTTAATTAGTTTGTCTGTTTGTATCACCTTTCGGAAGAGATGGGAAATAATAGACTTTTGTGTACTAAGCAACTGTATGGTGAGGTAACAGAGAGTATTGCATTAGAAAATGAGATTATCGTATTCTAATAGTCCAGGGTCACAAATTGGGAAGTGCAGGATACAGTAAGTTCTTCCTGTATTGAAGGAAATGGAGGAAATATTGCAGTGCCAACGCTAGAACTCGAACCTCCATTCTGTCCATCATGATATTGTCAGATTAGCCCTCTCGGCAATATGGTTGATGCGTTAAAATTCAGGTTGTCTAACCACATTAGGTTATAGAAAATAATGATTTGTTATTTAACCACTTTGCCGGATAAACTTCGAACAGCTTAAGCCTCGGAGCATCAGGAAATTCCCGGTAGCTCAGAGCACCACTGACTATGGACTCAATCTGTAAAGCTTAAACAAAAAGTTAAGTCAGGCGATTTCAAGACGATTACAACAACATTACAACAACAAAGCGATTACAACATTAATACTTTTACAAGACCATAACTTCGTGTAAAAAATAATAATTTTTCTTAATTATTTATTATCATTTAATTTAATAAAGATAAAAAAATGAAGATTGTAAAAGATTTATTTGTACATGAATTGATATAAATTGATACAATTGTACTGTTTTGATATAAATGACTCATACAAATATAAACTATTTTCGTAAAATTATAATTCAAATAGAATCTACTTCTTAAAAAAAATAAAAAAATAAGTAACGCAATTGTAAGGGTTTCTTTTTTGTAATTTATGTGGAACTATTCTACCAATTTATTTAAAATTTAGGAATTTTTCTATTTAAAATTAGGTAGTAAAACGGGCTACAAAATTATCCAAATTTATATAATATACTATAATTTATGTAATTGATATAATATACTTTATTCATTTTTTTTTCGATTGAATATTTTATATTAAGTTTAAATTATTCAACAGCTTATTCTTATTAGCTAGAATATTTTATGTAGGTGGATCAAGCATAAATGAGACTTTTTTAATAGCAGCTGACGAATTTTATTCTCATTGTCATGGCAACAATAGCACTTTATCTAGAATCTGAATAATTATTTGGCTGTGTTTCGTTCGTTATAATTTCTTCCTTTTTTTTTTTTTTCTTTTCTTCTTTTTTTTAACTTGAATCATTCGTTACGTTCCACATGCAGTTGCACAACACATAATAATTAAATTTTTAACAATGTCAAACTTAATGATAATTTTGTGCAGATTACAGACACAGTTCTGCAATGATATCTTATCGAGGACTCAAGCATGCAAAATTAAAAAGGTATTTAAACAAGGCTAAGAAGAAGTTGAATACTTGTCTCATGATCTTCGACCAAGAAAGAGTTTCACGACGGAGAAAATTAACCACGGTCTTGACCTTATTTATAATGGCTGACGAAGGAAAGTTCGAGAAAATAGTGCTACAACAGAGATGAGTTTTAGAAATATGCAAAGCATAATTCCTGAGAATTAGGAATAGCAAAAAATCTCAGATTGCGCAGAATTTTGATTACAAATCAAAAGGATGCAAAGAGAAAAACATTTGTCAAAAGAGGCAATAACACAACGAAAGTTACGGGAGAAAAGTTCACTGGGAAACAGTTGAGCATCCTCCATTTAGCCAGAACTTGGCACCTTCATTACATAAGATTTGTTTGGACCCCTTAAAGAAGCTTTGAGGGAAGAGAGATTTTCATCCAATGAAGAGGTTGAAGATTTTGTGCGCAGTTGGTTCACTACACGGCCTACCTCTTGCTATGTCAACGGGATTAAAAACCTTGCAAGTAATACAAAGTAAAAAAAAAAATACAAAAATGATATTTTTGTATTTCTTGAAAATAAAATTTTATTATTCAATTATTAAAAAAGTCTCATCTATATTTGATACAACCTCGTAAATATACTATTCAACCTTGACGATTTGTAACTGGATATGATAAAAGTCTATTATTCAGCTAAATTTCCCCCTTTTTTTTCCTCCAAAAGTATAAGTTTCATTTAAAATTTGCTACAAAAAATAAATTCCAATACGATGTTATACTGTAATACGTTATTCCCCCCTTATTAATCGCTCCTGAAAAGAGAAAGTTCCAACTGGTGGTGGTCGTGCTGAAGACTCAGTGGGGAATGTTCAATATTTGCCTCTCACAGGTCAAGGACTGTCACGATAAACTTGATCCAGAAAACGCCTAAATAGACACCTATTACTGAAGAATTAAAAGGCTCCTAATGTCATTTGGATTGCTGTCGAATTTATAAGGGAAATTAATTCTGAGGCTCCTTTGGGGAGTACACCTTGACCTGAATCTCACTTACATAGTGGAGATTTTATATAAGCGTTTTAGTGCTTCCTCTTTTAATTTTTATAGTTCTTTTCTTTTAGAAGAATACAAATATGTATCATAGTTTTGTTTATTAAAGGAATTGTTAAATCATATTTAAATTTACTTTTCCTCATTTTGTTGATTTTGCTTTATGTAACAGAAATGATGATAAAAAATAAGCATTTTAATTTAGCCTTTTTTTATACTTTAATTTATAATATATTTGATTAAGTAGAGTATGAAATCAAACTTTTCTTTTTTTATAAAACTAAATCGAAATCAATCATATTTATTATGTAACGTATTTAGGATAGAGTTTAAATACATATAATAGTAAATCGGATATTAATCGAAACAAGTTATATCATTTATGAAATTACAATCATCAGAATATTAGATTACACAGGGGTTGAACAAAATTATGAAACATTTCTATACCAGCTTACTTTTTCATATTTTTCAAGAAATACATCCAGAATTACTTTATAGCTTAAAAACTATTTTGGTCATGTGATTTTTCATACATATTAATGAAATTTAAAAGTTTGAGGGGCCGACAATAAATAACAAACGAAATATAGTCTTTTTAAACATCCTATGTCAAAAAAATACTGAAATAAGCTTGTAACTTTCATCAATTACTCTAGTAATCAAATGCAATAACTCCATAAAATTTCGTAACGATTAAATATTAAAGGAGATATAGATATTTTTATAAAAAAATTAATAAAAAAATTAATAAATAAATAAATTTTTTCTTTACGATTTTTACTATAACTGCAGAAATATTCAATAAAATTGATCAATCTTTATATAGTAATTTTTAAATAATATTAAATTTAATATTAATTTTTAAATGATATTAAATTATATAATATTAATTTTTAAATAAAATTAAAATTACCGTAATGCATGATAATGGTATTTCCGGTAAAAATAACCTTAATTCATGTTAATGCAAGGTTAAAATATACGGTATTTAAACCATTCTCTTGGTAATTTTTCCATTCATTTGATACTA
Organism: Parasteatoda lunata; assembly: GCA_949128135.1. NCBI lineage: Eukaryota > Metazoa > Arthropoda > Arachnida > Araneae > Theridiidae > Parasteatoda > Parasteatoda lunata. The sequence continues at coordinate 92,129,073 of OX421975.1, forward strand.
GTTTATCGAAAAGACAAAATTGAAAAGTAAATTTAATCTAATAAATAGTTTTTATGCCATGCTCTAAGGTATTTTGATAAAATTAGCAAATTTTTCCAGATTTACCAAATTTTATCACATGTTTTAAAGCCATATTTAATTGTTTATTTTGTCAAAAAATCATTATCAAAATGCTTCGGTAAAGACTGCCGAGCTTTTTGATGTTCCCATAGAGGCAGAAACATAATGAATTATAACATATACTGGTAATTTTGATCATACATTTTTCTCAATATTCATTAAAAAAAAGTGAAAGGTTTTTTTTAAAAAATAACTGAAAATTTGACTATCCTTATCTGCTAAACCCCCTACACTTAGCTGAACTTCCTATGACCCTGTTTTCTATTTAATAACAGAGGAAAATATTGGAAGTTTATAAAAAAAAATAGTCAAATTATTATTATACTAAGTTTGTTATAACTCACAAAATCATTGGTTTTTCCACGTTTTTCTCTTGATGACACACTTGATGAGCAAATTTCATCATGAGTTAAGGCTAGTCAGCTCTTGTAATTACCATTCTTAATCTTTTGAACCTGGTATGATTTTTTTAATGATTTAATGAATCGTTGAATATCGAATGAATCCATAAAACTATGTTTTAATTTTTTAAAGTTGTTATTCCCAACAAACATAGAGTTTTCCTGCCCAGAGAGTAGTATTGTCAAAGTCTGAAAAAGCTTTTTTCTCTCCACTGCACCATTTTTTACCTATCTACTCTTGCGAAAGAATTGACTAACTTTTCTACATTGCATACTCGATAATGCTCAGTAGCAGTTTTTTTTTTTTTTTTTTTTTTTTTTACCCCTTTCTTTTTTTTCTTTTTTTTTTTACTTTTTTAGGCTTCAGTGACGATTACTGTTACTTTTATCACAACATTTAGAATATAAGTAAATATATATATATATATATATATATATATATATATATATATATATATATATATAACTTTATAAAAATAATAACATCTTTACGGATAATATATATTTAGTTTAACGATTGTTTGGTGTGAAAAACATGCATCGTTTTTGAAAACGAGAAAGATTGGCGGTTTTTGTTATATCTCTGAAAGTAAAATGTTTGCATTCAACTTTAAAACCTAAACCCGTTTCTAATCCGATCTATTTTTTTGAAGCCATAAACAAGCTAAAAAACAAAATAAAATATGAAAAAATAATATTAAAAAAACACTTCTTTGAAGCCACAGTAATTATTTATATTAAAAAAAAAATTGCTTTCACCATCCACGATTGTACCCACTGATTTCTAACACAAGTCCTTTTTTTCTGTGTCCCCTTTTCGTTTGTTGTCATAAATTTTTTCCCCCCTCTCATTTTCCCAACACCAAAATCTAACAAAAATTCACTTGGCATAGTGACCCAGTGTATGATGAACTACCAAGTGACCTTGCTCATGACATTTACTGAGTGGACTTTATGAACGGTCAACGACATTTTGATTGTTTTTAAAAGTACCCTAGCGCATTCTTCTCTCTTCCGCAAAGTTCAAAGAGTTCAAACAGTATCGATATACAGAGCTATAAGCATGCATCTTTTTACGACATCCAAATAGAGGAAATTAAGTTCTCCGAGGGTTGCTCAACTTTGAACTTTGCTTTCTTGACGGTATCTCTCGCGTTCTTCTTCAGAAAATTTCCTTGTAGAAATAAGAGGTTTAATCCATTCATTTTAACATAACCTGTAAGAAAACACCTGCATTTTTCAAAGTCGTTATTCATTCTTATTGAATATTTATTCAAGTTAAAGAATTTCTAAGATTAACATGTAGTCAATCATTATTAATCTACCGCTATGATCCGATTGTATAATATATTGCGGGAGATTTTATTAAAGAGAAACTAGCTTTGAAAATTCAATTTCATTAGCAATTTAGGGTTAAGGCCTCTAAACCTTTAAAAATAGATAAACTTTTTATATTTATATGGGAATAGCTTAGGGAAAAAACATGCTAAATAACATTTTTGTGAGTTTAAAAAATAATCAGCTTTACAATGTATGAAAGCTATAAAACGCAGAGAATTTTTCAATCTCTTCTTAAAATAAATAAATGTTGTACAATGCAACAAAAAGACGGACTACCCTTAATAACTTTTGATCTAATGATCGGATTTTCACATTCTAGAATTCAATCTTGAATGCTCGAGGGGGTGAACTCAAATATGCTAATTAATTAGTGTGGACTACATTTTAAGCTACCAAATCAGACCCAAAAGCGTACTTTCTCTGAATAAACATATCCTTTTTTCTTTTTTTTTTTTTTTTTTTTTTTTTTTTTTTTGCAACGGAATCGGATTTCTGACACTTAAAATATATGGAGTAGCCGCAATTTGGGAAATATGATCTTCATAGTTTGATCAAAAGAGTGATCCAAAGTTTGGACCCCTTAACGTTAATTTGACTTTTTGCGTGTGCCTGAAATTTTTAAGCGAATTGAAAAACTTAGCACACAGTTATAAAATTCGTTTTTCGAAAATAATTACAAAGAATAAATTTTAGTTAAAATGTATCATTTTTTATATGATACACTTTTACTGAAATTTATTAAATAATAGTCAAAAAATTTTTGAATTGTAAGGTATGCAAATTTTATGTCATTTTAAGTATGTAATGTTACATAGCAAAATACAAAATTTGGGCGAAATTGGATAAATAATTCCTCAGAAATCGAATTTTAATAAAGTCGAATATTTAAAATTCAATTTCTCAGGAACTATACAGATAGATTACAGAGATTATTAGAGATACTATAGATTTCACCCCAATTTTGTATTTTGCCACTTAAAATTTCATACTTTAAAATGACGTAAAAATTGTATACCTTATAATTCAAAAAACTTTTGACTATTATTAAATGAAATAATAAAAATATAATAAATATTATTTTTTATAAAAATATATAATAAATATTATTATTATTACTAAAATAAATTTTTTACATGGAATAATCTTTGGAAAAACAAATTTTATAATTGTAATCAAAATTTTTTCAATGTTCTTAAAAAGTTCTGGAGACATGATGAAATACGTAAAAAGTAAAATTAGAATTAAGGAGTTCAAACTTTGGATTGCAAAACTATGGGTCCGGAACCATATTTCCCAGATTGCGACTCCTCCCTATATTTTGGGGGTCAGAAATCCAAATCCATTTTAAAAAGGGTATGTTTATTCAGAGAAAGTGCGTTTTTGTGTCTGATTTAGCAACTTAAAATATCGTCAATAGAACAAAAATTATTCAGAGTGGTCCGTTTTCTTTTCTTTTTTTTCTTTTTTTTTTTACTTCGTTTTTTTCACACTCTGTACACTTCATTGACCATGATGAGTATTTAGACCCAGAAATGAGTGTTTTCTACACATCATAAAAATATCATGAAAAATATTAAAACTAGATTTACTAACTATAAAGTTGCACTAAAAAGTAATCCTATATATTTTATTATAACAATACAAGAAATTCTACTATTTAAAACTGACTGGGGAAATAAGTTCTTCTTGTGCAAATAATTTTACACTTGATGTATTTTTAGATTTCTTTCTTTTTTCTTTTCTTTTTTTTTAAGGGCTTTTCTTTCCTAGTGTCCCGTTTTTTTAATTACCATATCAACCTAACACGACTGTGAAAGGTTTTCAGTATTTTTTTTTTTTCTGTCCAGATTTAGTTTAGTTTCATTCATAAGGTTACGAAGGTTGTACTAAATCTCTTGTCTTCTGAGTTGAGTTCAAAACTACGGATATAAACTTAAATTTCAATTTGATCACGGTTTCCTGTAATTAATATTAACAAACAATAAAACCACTTCTTGCATTAATTTTAATTTATAAGTGACCGTAAACTAAGCCAGAATCTCCCACCTACTCAAATCCAGACGTCAAGTATAATACAATCAACTGTGTGGTTCTGGAGCACCAATGAATAGAGAGTCGACGAACTTGACTCGGAGACCGCAAGATATTGGCGTGCGAAAGGGGCAGTGGTGAACTGCGCTCAGTTATTGCCTTAATTAATAACCCCCACCCCTAACAGTATGCTGATTGCGCTGCTAGTTGGATACACTTTTAGGTAGATATCTCTTCTCAATGTCATATGAGGGGTGCAATTTATAAAAATCAAGTGATATGCTTCTACTTGGCCAAGAAATATATCAAAATATATAATGCCAAGTTATTAAATTTGAGATATTGCAAACAGGATTAGATTTACAACTAGAATATAATACATTTGCTGATAGTATTACGTTTATCAATACAATTTTATTATCTTTATGGGTAAGCGAATTTACCAATGTGCGCAATTATAAACTTTGGAATGAAAGAGCGGGTGAACTTATTCATTTGCAAAAGTTGTGTTATACTCTTTTCAACTTTTTATTTATTGTGAATAAAATTCTTTGATTAGGACACATTTAAACGCATTATTTCACATAAATATAGTATCCAGTGTTTTGTAGTTAAAATTAAGAAACAGATTCAATCACGAAATTGCTTAAGAGTAAAAATGAAATAATTTTTAAAAATTTTACAAAACAATTCTTTTATGGTTTTACTCGATGAGGAAAAAATTAAAATACTGAGTGTAACTTTCTAATTTTAGGAAAATAGAGTTAATATAGTTTCAGTTAATTTTTCTGATATTATGGTATTTCATAAAAAAAATTTCTTAAAATTTGTTGCAAGATTTTCTTATTAACTCTTAAAATACGATGAAAAGTCTATTAATAACAGCAATATCAAATAAATTAATAACTTTTATTTTTTTAAGAAATTTATAAGAAATTCTTGCAACGACTTTTATGATAAAAGTTATTTATATATGGGCTGTCGCGCCACTGAGTTTTAGTTTTATTTATATATATAAAAACATGTACTACTTGGAAAATTAATTGAGACTATATCGATTTGACTCTCATAAGTTAGAATATTTTACTTTCACTTTTTAACCAACTTAAGACGACAAGTGGGCACCAAATATATATATTTTTAACTTTTTAACCAATATTCTTGAAAAAATTGCATCTTTTTAATTAAAATTAGACCGATTTCCGAAACTCTGAAAGCCTCTTGTCATTTTAAAATGACTTAAAAAAACTTTTTTTTTCATAAGTTAAATATAGTTCGTATTTTAAAATTACAGAAGTATCAAAATTGACAAACCTATAAAAAAATTCCTTTTAAAAGAAAATTATCAAAAGATGAAGGAGCACTTATTGACAAATCCCCCACAGCACACTAGCTTCTGGCGAACAATATTGGCGAGACGATGCTTTTATCAGAAATTGTTTTACTGCATGAATGAAGTAGGAGGGATGGTCATAAGGATTGCCTTGAGCGCAGTCCACCAACCTTTCTCAAAGGGGGATAAGATATTAGTAGCGCAGTCCACCATATTTTAAAAAACCATTAGCGCAATCAGCTATCACCCTGCGAGAGAGCTTTTGGGAAGATTACTTCGGTCTTTTGTTATTTTCTATTTTTATTGTTCCTCTGTGTTATTGTTTTGTATTCCCTGCCATTGGAAAAAAAAAATAAATAAATAAAAATAAAAAAAAGTATAATACAATCAAATATAAAATCTTGAAATATTCGATGGTCGTACTAAATATTCGGTGGAGAAAAATGTTTTTCACAAATTTACTGATATATTAAAAGAAATGAACCATAACATGGAAATTACGTTGAATTAAAAACGTAATTTCTACCTAGAGTTTTTGTTGGATGGAATGCCTCATTAACGGAAAAAATTATCACATTTGATTTAGATTTAGATGATTAAAGGAAAATTTTATTCAATAGGGAACCAAAAGACAAAATTTTGCGTAATTGCATCCCCTTCAAATAATATATTTCCAAAATAATGATTTAATCATTTAATAACGTATTTAATAAAAACAATTAAATCACACGAAAAATATACAGAGAATTAAATATTTTATTTAAATTTATTTATATTTAATCTATTTATATTTAATTTATTTACTTTTAATTTACTTATATTTAATTTTAATTTATTTATACTTATGTTTGACAAAATAAAAATAAAAAATTTATCTTCTTTGAGCTACTTGATTTTACTTCATTTTATAGAATACCAGAGCCCCATTTCCAAAAAAATAATAGAATTTTTTACAATCAAAATAATGATATGACTATTTGATAATGTATGAAACACTTTAAATAACACAAATTCTAAACAAAAAAGTTTTCAACAAAATTTTTGAGTTTTTTTTTTATAATTTTAATTAAATATTCTAATTTAAAATTAAAAGAAAGGCCTTATTCTAAATATTTTTGAAATGTCTTTTCTGGCTTAGTCTCAGTCCTCATTTTAAAGGTGTATTCCGATAACATTTCGCTTACATTTGTATGTGCTAATGAATTAATCTTTAGGCTGAACGTGAACTATATAATCACAAATCGTTTTGTAAAAATAGTTTTTCAGACTAATCAATAAATTCGCTGCTTCTGAACGGTTTCAAAAGATTTTATTTCATTCCCTTTTTTTCATCATTGCCAAAAAGCAACTTATTCAAATAATTGGATTCAAAGCAATAAGATTCGTAGATAGACTCGTAATTTGAACCGAACTTAGAAGTCAATAGAACTGTTGAGTCAATAGTTTTCACATTTTGTTGAGATATTCATTATTATTATTATTATTACGGAAACTTATCGTCATTGAAGTTACATGAAGTGAGGCCAGCCACAATGAAGCCTAATACATGATCAGTTTTGCCCAATAAATAATTTTTTGCTGTACTGCTGTCGATGACGGAAGCAACAAACCAATCAACTAGAGCAACTATTTTATTGGATAGCCGTACTAACAAGTATTGTAACTCCAGTCTTACACAGATTCTACATTTCAATAGCTATAATTTTGTAGTTAAAAAAATTAATTTAGTTATTTCCCATTATTACGTATAAAAGTATTGGGGGACATCATCAGAATGAAACTGCAAATACCGATAAAATTAAATACTAATTTGAGTATAATTTTTGCTACAACGAAATCGTGCCAAGTTTCTTACTTTTATAAAATAAAACTCAAAAATTGGTTGTAAAACCACCATAAAAAATTAGGTTCGAATTAAATTTCTTTCTAATAAGAATGACCTTCTTTTTCCCGCCACCCCCTCCGAAAACTCTGAAGTAAACGCAGCCATTTTGTCACTTATGACCTAATAACTATTTAGCGAGTGAAAAATAATTAAATAAATAAAAGTATCTAGATGCCTCATAAAATAAATGCCTGTCTTTTTCAGAAAAAGAACTATTTCTTTTTTTCTTTCTTTTTTTTCTTTTCTTTTTTATTTTTTGTTCTCTAAATGCTTGAGTTAATTGAGTAAAAACAACTTCCTTAAACAAAAACAGAAAATGTGTGGAAAAAATAATATTACTGCAATTGCCTGATATGCTTCATTTTTTTAAGATAAATAGATTATACATTATTGTTTTTACTAATGAAATTGAAATCACAAATTTCCTAAAACTTATATACAAATTCTAACAATGTATGTTAATTAACATTCTCAGTAGCACTTCCTTGTGCAGATATCTTTATTATTCCGAAAATTCTTAAATACTTGTAATTGAAAATTTAAATAAAAATAATTTTTTTTTTTTAAAGGTTTTCAGTGTAAGTGCGACGATTATGTCGCATCTATACATATATGCATACATTTCTCTTAACGGTAACAAATTAAAATATTTATTTCCTTTTCGTGTTGGGAACAAATATCAAGTGAAATATCAAGCGATTGAGTTGCCATATGCATAAATCCCTAAACGTACACGTTTATAAATTTCTGAACAAAAATTATTATCTCATGTGGACAACGTAAAGCTAAAACAAACTAAGCTACAAGTTACTTATCTCTGTTTTTTTATACTTATCAATTTCTGTAGGTTAAGTAATAATTTAGAACTATATTTTATATTTAATGAAGCTTCATGATTATCGAGGGAAGAGATGCATTTGATCGGTCAGACAGAGGTCGCCAAAGTTTTTTATATAGACCCCCAGGGGTCTATTTAACAAAATGGGGAGGTCGATCTGAGCCAGGGGGTCGAATGGGGGTCGATCCGAATCGGAAGAGTCGATGGGTCGAAGAAAAAACAGTTTTTAGTACGCAAATCACACGTACCTAATTGAGTATGTAAAATTTGTGAATTTTTTTATAATTGACTTAATATCAGTTTCTTTATAAAACATAAATTAATAAACTTATATTTATTCGAGTGAAACAAGTATTTACGTACCAGCGCTCAGTGGCACGAACTCAGCACCAGAGCCAGACTAAGGCAGGGGCATACGGGGCAGTTGCCCCGGGCCCCCACATTAGAGGGGGTCCCCAAATCGAATAGAAAGCTTATTTTACATTTCCTTTTTTAATAAACGTGTTTTAAACAAAATATCAGTACAGAGTAAAATCCGTCAGTTTCTTGTTGGCTTCTTCATCAATATATCGTATGAACACAAAAAATCTATATTTCGTAAATCCATGGCTTTTTAGGGCAGAGCTCAACTAAATTTTAATTAAATTAAATTACAATGGATAAATTTGATCAATCAAAACCCTGTATTTTCACATATCGCAAAATGAGTTTGGTTTACAAAAATACTGGTTTCTGATTGACTGAATTGAGCCATCGTAATTGCGAAAATTTAGCTGAATTCTGCCCCAATGTCAGCAAGGATATGAATTTTTTCGCAGCTAGATGACAAAGTTATCAATCAGAGAACTGCATGCGGCATGATGGACAGAGAATTGTCAGAAAATCAATAAAATTGACAGAATGATATTTCGTCTGACCATTGGAGGGGGGAGGGCTTTATCACTATTTTAGGTTCTAGTAAATTTTCATGTTATCTATCTATAATGAGCTGAAAAATTTCCACACCTTCATAAAGTTCGGTTCTTCATTACTGAACTAGTGAAACAGAGGTGGGGGCCCAAAAAACTTTTCGCCCCGGGCCCCAATTTGGCTAAGTCGGTCCCTGCTCAGCACAGTTTATAAGTTATATGCATATGTGTGACGAGCATTGACTTTTATAAACGCAAATATCATACGTAGTTTCAGCTATCTTTGCAAACTGTGAACAGTGTTGAATATTTGCAGTGTCATTAGTTTTGTATAATTAGTTATTGTTTCGATAAAACCATTCGTTTAGTTGAGATATCAATTTTAATTATCAATGTATGTAAAAAAAGAAGGTAAGCATTAATGATATGGATTAGTACAGCCCGCAGCAAAACTATAGCACACTTTGTATTTTTTTAAGAAAATTACAAAATTGACCAATTTGACGAAAATTAAAATTGACCAATTTTGAACCCAATATAGCGAACCTTGCAAAAAAACACCAGGCACACCCATCTCATTGATTAAGAAGCAATAAATCTGTAGTTACTTTACTTATTCATAATTACTTATTATTTAATAAATATTAGGCCGGGATAGCCTAGTCGGTAGGGCGTTGGGCCCATGTCCGAGAGTTCGTGGGTTTGAACCCCGCCGGCCGAAGACTCCCGGTGTAGTAAAGTGACTGATGCCCGTTAAATCTGTCGAGTCGCAAAAGTCCTCCATGTTCCCATAACAAATCAATGCCTCTGGAGGTCCTGGATTGGAGATCGATCGTTCATTATTCAGGTCAAAATTACAATCTGTGGATGAATGAATGGATGTATTAATGGCTCCGCCTTATAAACAGGCGTGACGTATGATGTGGCAGAAGTCGAATTCTCGGCCATACATGGCGTCACTGGAAAACAAGAACAATCGCATCGTTTCTGCCTAAACAGGCATACGTCAACAACATTTAATAAATATTAAGGTATTTAAATTTCAGCATAAATATATATTTTTCATAAAACTATTGTTACACAATGTACTATTACTTTAATAAATGTTTAAAAGTATAAAATAATTGTACAAACACAGTATATAATAGAGTTTTATTTTATTTAACAGAAAATTACTTTTATGGGGGTCGATGGAGATTTCGAAAAATTATATAGGGGTCGATGATCAAAAAAGTTTGGCGACCCCTGGGTCAGACGATCGGCCAGCTGTGATTTTTTCCCCTTGCTTTCAAACCTTTTCTTTTTGTTTTTATTCAGTTGCGAGTCATTATTTTAAAATTGTAATTGATGTAAATTAAATAAAATGTTTCGAAATCAAAGGTTCAACGGATGCAATGTGATATATTTTAAGAACTTAATTTTAAAAAAAAAGTATTAGGATACATCAAAAAAACTGAACTATATAAAAACTAACTATATGAACTATTTTTTATAAAAGATACAAGTTTGTAATAATCGAGCGAAGTGAGCTCAAAGTTAGAAGCAATCGGAGAAGAATTGCGAAAGCAGCTCCGGGATGGGTGGCAGTATAGAGCCCCTGAATTAGCCTTAGGTGGGAGCAGTGAGTTTATTAAATTTTACTAGCTAATTACTATTAGGATCAAAATTACTTTTATGTGGCTGTTTTTCATCTCTAAACTGCCAGTTTTTTTTTTTTGTTTTTTTTTTTATTATTTATTTTTTTTTGAGGGGGGGGGTGTTTCTTTTTTTACAAAGGGCTTATCAAACCAACTCTCACGATTGCTTCGCTATTATTTTTGTGTCTTTACGACAAGAATTGTTGTTGCGTCACGATTAAAAAGTATTTAATTAAAACATATCAGAAAATTTACATTGTATTTACACAGATTGGGTTCCATTCAATTTTAGTTTCTGATTTCATTGACATAAAATTTAGATGTAATAATTTTGTTCTGTTGCAGCTACAGATTTATCTACAACTTGTAGATCACCGAAGTCAAGCATCACTGACTGCGGTCAGTGTGAGAGTGGGTGACCACATGGATCAGTCTGTGTAGGAACCGAGGGTGTGCGGTATTGGTCCTCGTTAAACTGTTCTACCGTAAAGTGCTCGACTTCGCGTGCAGGTCGTTAGATTTGTTTGTTCATATTTCTTATTATTAATTATATATATAAGGCCGGATTTAAACTTAGCGGGATCTTAAATCATTGAAGATAGTGTAGTTCTTTTATGTTCAACTCCTTTTTTAATATACCATGAGCAAATTGACGTTTTTTTTATCGTTAATTATGAAACATCAAATAGAAATTCCAGGTACCGACATAGAAATAACCCCGAATCCAAAAGGTTTGTTTATTTTTCTTCGTATTAATTATACATACAAGACCGGATCTAAATCTAGCGGGATCTTAAGTTATTGAAGATAGTGGGGTCCTTAAATATTGAACTCCATTTTCAATACACCTAGAGCAAACTGACATTATTTTTTTTATTAATTATTAAATATCGAATTGTCTTATTTAATAAAGTATTTGATAAAATTACTTGTTGTCAAAAATATAATCTCTATGTATTAAACAATCGTAAGGGCCAAAGTAGAGTGTTCAACTTTGTTTTGTTGCGCAGAAACTATGACTTAGAAACTACAAATCACAATAGGTGTATAGTAGAATGTACAGGAAGTACGAATAAATAAAAAAATAAACATGTGATAATAATATTAAATATTTAATATTATTACTGGGTTGAATTATTTTTGCTATGCCAATTGTTTTGTTTAGAACTAATTTACCCAAGACTACCTGTTACGATTTCTTTTTTCAAAGTTCCAACATTTTATTTTTTGTTAGCTTTTTCCATAGAAATAAAAGGAAAAACTTTTTTTCCTCTGTAACATCTTGTTTCCTATATACGAAGCTCTACGTATCCCTAAAAAATTTGCCACCTTCCTTTTAATTAACACTTTTATAACAACATTGAAATCAAAACGAAAAGTGTCATATTTTTTTTTCATGTAAAAATATTAAAAATTTATTAGAAAAATGTGATTTTTTTTAAAATTTTCTTTTTGTTATTGTATAATTAATAATACTTGGATTAAAAATAATTTATCGGGTCCGAATCACTACAACAATCGACTTTAATGTTTTATTCGACTTTAGTAGTGTTAAATTTTAGCTAATGTTTTTTTTTTTTTTTTCCAGAACATGATTCATTCAGAAAACCGTTTAATAACTTTTGCGATTATTTTGCTCCGATTATTCTCCGCAGAAGATAGTGGCTTGCTTTCTCGCAAAAATATTTCAGCACCACAACTACATCACTGCCTACAAAGCTAAAAGAAACTACAACACTGCTACAAAGATGGCACAAACATATACAAGCCGAAGAAACATGATGAAGGGCCATTCTAACTGCTTGTACAACATTCACAGATGCACGCTAGAACCATAGCGAGTTTTTCGTGAGAAAATATATTTCACCAGTCACATATTCATTCCCAACTCCAAAAATGAATCCTTCACATTTTCATATGCAATTAAAACTCTCTTGCAACATGCAATTCGCGATCGCAACGAACTATAGGGGGCGTTGTTGTATGTGCCGAATCCCTGCGATTTCCATATGAACAGTCATTCAGTTACACTGGAGACGTCTTTAATGTAGCATTGTAACGTTCCATCTTTATTGTGGCTGATTAAATTTAAAAAAGAAAAATGTTTGTTTTCTTTCTTATGCAAACGAAAACAAAATGGTATCTCTTTTTTTTTTTAGAGAAGGAACATCCAGAACACATCGGAAAAATATTTGTAAATAAAGAGAAAAAAATAGGTATATTCTTATAAGAGTTCAAACCTAATGCCTGAGAAATAGTTTTACTAAATTTAATGGTATAACACGAAAGGCCCATTTAAATTTTAACGTAAAATAAAGAATGCTTACGAAACAAAAAAAGAAGAAAGAAAAAAAAGAACCATTCTTTTTTTGTCACCAATTTTTAGTGTTACGAAAATGCGTCTTTGGGACTTGCCAAAAACAAAACAAGATGCAATTTTATTTTTTTAGGAGCGAAATATTTTATGGAGTGAAATATAACGAAAATGTACCAATGTCCATAACATGAAACTTTATCTTAGTAAACGTCCGTTTTGGAAATGTTATTTCATTTTGAATCTTATTTATTAGAGTTCATAATGGCTATAGAATCAGGTGAGAGAAGAGTTTATTTTGAATCTATGCTAAACTCTATATCGGCCCATTTTCCACCGAAATCCGATTGACTACTTTGATTTTAAACAAAGTGTTTCATTTTAAGATTTTTTCCAAAAATTTTAAGTGTAGATTGGCGGCACTTAAAAATCTGGCAAATCAGTAGCTGTGGTTAATACTTAAGTACCGAATTTTTCTTCCATACTTTTCAGAATCATATTACTTCAAATATTAGAATATGCACGAAGTATACATAAACACATAATTTAATACCATTTAATTTTTCAAAAAAAGTATTTTGACAACAATTTTATCAAAAAATTATAAACTAAAAAGCGTAAAATAAAGAATTCTTAGGATAAAAACGATTTTAAAAATTCCTCATTTTTCAATAAAAACTTTCGTATTCGCGATCACAACGAACTATAGGGGGCGTTGTTGTATGTGCCGAATCCCTGCGATTTCCATATGAACAGTCATTCAGTTACACTGGAGACGTCTTTAATTTGTAACGTTCCATCTTTATTGTGGCTGATTAAATTTAAAAAATAAAAATGTTTGTTTTCTTTCTTATGCAAACGAAAACAAAATGATATCTCTTTTTTTTTAGAGAAGGAACATCCAGAACACATCGGAAAAATATTTGTAAATAAAGAGAAAAAAATAGGTATATTCTTATAAGAGTTCAAACCTAACGCCTGAGAAATAGTTTTACTAAATTTAATGGTATAACATGAAAGGCCCATTTAAATTTTAACGTAAAATAAAGAATGCTTACGAAACAAAACAAAAAAAAAGAACCATTCTTTTTTTTGTCGCCATTTTTTAGTGTTACGAAAATGCGTCTTTGGGACTTGCCAAAAACAAAACAAGATGGAATTTTATTTTTTTAGAAGCGAAATATTTTATGGAGTGAAATATAACGAAAATGTACCAATGTCCATAACATGAAACTTTATCTTAGTAAACGTCCTTTTTGGAAATGTTATTTCATTTTGAATCTTATTTATTAGAGTTCATAATGGCTATAGAATCAGGTGAGAGAAAAGTTTATTTTGAATCTATGCTAAACTCTATATCGGCCCATTTTCCACCGAAATCCGATTGACTACTTTGATTTTAAACAAAGTGTTTCATTTTAAGATTTTTTCCAAAAATTTTTAAGTGTAGATTGGCGGTACTTAAAAATCTGCCAAATCAGTAGCTGTGGTTAATACTTAAGTACCGAATTTTTCTTACATACTTTTCAGAATCATATTACTTCAAATATTAGAATATGCACGAAGTATACATAAACACATAATTTAATACCATTTAATTTTTCAAAAAAAGTATTTTGACAACAATTTTATCAAAAAATTATAAATTAAAAAGCGTAAAATAAAGAATTCTTAGGATAAAAACGATTTTAAAAATTCCTCATTTTTCAATAAAAGCTTTCGTATTGTTTCTTTTTTTTTAATTCTTATAGTATTTATTCAGACGTAAAAAAACCATTCTGTAGAGAACTATCAAGTAAGAAAAAAATTTATTTACAAGCAAATTTTTTATTATAAAAATTATAACACTTACCTGATTTATAAGTCCGGAGAATTCCAAAATGATATGTTCTTTGTTTGAAAACTTTATTCTCAAATAATATACACATAATTTATCCCTTCATTACTTTTATGTAACAGACCACACATCAAAATTTTATAATTGTAAGATCTCGATATGAATTTTAATATGTAGCTTTAAAACAGAATAGATGAATTCTAGTTGAAATTCTTTCAAAACTGAAAGATACTTTTTCAAGTAATTCGGATTATTCTTTATTGTTGTTTTCTGAATTATGTAGATACAGAAATATATACTATTCTATGAAGAAGAAGAATATTCTATAACTATTACAGTTCTGTATGGAATTCATTGGAACACATTTATTCATTAGAATGACGAAAGCAGTGCTGACTTCATTTTAACTCGTAATGAATTGAGGACAGAAAAATTATTTTACCGCAATACACACATCTGTAACAGCAAGTGATCATGAAATCATTTTATGTTGTTGGTATAGAAAGGTAAAAATTATTGAGAAGTTGTTCTTCAAATGCTTGGTATGTCCTGCTTCAATGTTTGGCATGTTCTGGTTAGTTTTTTCCAAGTTCTTCTACTTTTTCCTTAGGGAAATTTTGCTTCTAAGAAAATGGCGTCCGTCATTGCCAAAGGTTATGAGGGAACTAATGGTTACAGGCTCTCGCTAGAGGGCGTATCGACCGTTGCGATCGCGAATTGTTTCTTTTTTTTAATTCTTATAGTATTTAATCAGACGTGAAAAAACCATTTTGTAGAGAACGATCATCAAGTAAGAAAAAAAATTATTTACAAGCAAATTATTTATTATAAAAATCATAACATTTAACTGATTTATAAATCCGGAGAATTCCAAAATGATATGTTCTTTGCTAGAAAACTTTATTCACAAATAATATATACATAGTTTATCCCTTCATTACTTTTAGATAACATACCACACATCAAAATTCTATAATTGTAAGATCTCGATATGAATTTTAATATGTAGCTTAAAAACAGAATAGCTGAATTCTAGTTGAAATTCTTTCAAAACTAAAAAACACTTACCAAGAAAGCGATAAAAAATTTATTTATAATCAGCACAAAAGATACTTTTTCAAGTAATTCGGATTATTCTTTATTGTTTTTTTTCTGAATTATGTAGATACAGAAATATATACTATTCTATGAAGAAGAAGAATATTCTATACTATTAAAGTTCTGTATGGAATTCATTGGAACACATTTATTCATTGGAATGACGAAAGCAATGTTTACTTCATTTTAACTTGTAATGAATTGAAGACAGAAAAATTATTTTACCGCAATACACACATCTGTAACAGCAAGTGATCATGGAATCATGTTATGTTGTTAATAGAAAGGTAAAAATTATTGAGAAATTGTTCTTCAAATGCTTGGCGTGTTCTGCTTCAATGTTTGGCATGTTCTGATTAGTTTTTTCAAGAAGTTTTACCTTTTCTTTAGGGAAATTTTTCTTCTTTAGGGATGCTAAGAAAATGGCGTCCATCATTCCCAATGGTTATGTGGGAACTAATGCCCGATATTTACAGTCTCCCGCTAGATGGCGTACTCGAGTGTTGCGATCGCGAATAGAAGCTTTCTTTGTGCCTACATTTCCGCTTGCCTGAAAAACGCTGCAGTGCAACATATTTCACACCTTTGAATGTCTTTTATAAAAAAGAAAATGGCATCAAGTTTTGACACTTGTTTACATGATGGCGGTTATTCCGCAGTGGGTTGTAAACAAATAAAATAGTATATATTAAAATTTAATTCATGAATTAATTTGTTGCTTATTATGAATCATGCAGCAAATTATTTCGAAACTCTATTATATTTCTTTATGAAGATAAGCGCATTGAAGTGAAATTTGTATGTTTTACTTCCTAATGTCTACATCGAAATCATCAAGTAATAAGTGGCCATCGAACTCTCTAAAATGTCTCAATGAAAGACACAGTTATAAACTCTTGATTTTATTTATATTATATAATAATTTTATAAATTCAAGTGTATTAGCAGTTACAAGTGGTAATAATTCATTCTGTTACTGGCTATATCTAATAGTATTTATAGCAGTTCCTATACATTTTTGTAGTTATTCTATAAAAATGATACCAAGTGTACTTCTGTAAAAATGATATTTTTCTTTAAAAATATATAAGCGAGCTTTTTTTCATATTAATTTTCGTGAAATTTTTTGAAAACCCTGTCATTATATTAGAGGAAAATATCAAGCATGATTCTTAAAATTTTTCCAAATTTCTGAAATTTTCATCCAATTGTAATTTTGTGTATTGATCATTATCAAGCTTGGTTTGATTTCATATACACAATGTTTTAATTCTTCATATTTGAAAACTGTGTCCATCAATCTTTATTAATTGAACAAAATATTCTAAATTTACTGAGTAATTACTAAGACCAAATATTCAAATATCACTTAAAATATATTAAATGAATCGCACGATCCAATTTTTCCCTGATAATATACAGTAACCATGTTAAATTGTATTTGTATGAATCTTAAGAGGACAAAGGAACAATATGGAAATGGGTCTGAATATTTAGTAATAAAGCTGGGGGAGTGGTATATCCCCTTAGTTGGTCTTTTTCTATTAAGGCCTTTTTAGTTTTCGGTACGTCACTGCCACTAAGTAACCAAGACTTGGTGATTGTTTTGGCTCTGGTACCTTAGCAAGAAAATACCACCCACATTTGAATTGTTTTTAGAGCTTCTTATTTGTATGAAGCTTGTTCTTTATTTGTAAATGTTATGAGCCATGGTAGCTCAGAGGATAGAACACTTGCCTAGCGATGAGGTGACCTGAGTTCGAATCCCAGTGATGGTTGGACATACTAAATTCTGTACCGGGCTCTCACCAACCATAGCACTGATGTAAAATATCCCCATTGGCTGACATAGGTTAGAGCTCCCATCAGGGTTAATTATATTAAAAAATCTTCCACAAAGGTAAATTTCTCCCAATACTTTCAGTAGTAGCGTTTTTAAAAGGTGCTTATTTTCCATTTTCGTTTTTAAAAGCCCTTAAAGGTGCGTTTTTCATTGTTTTTTTTTTTTTTAAAGTATTTAACTTCTTCCTTTTCTAAATTTATATTTTTCCTTTACCATGTTGATTTTCGCTACGGAGTATGCAGAAACACACTTTTCACTTTCACACAATTAATCCAACCCTAATCCATTTCTGCGCATCGTCAGACCGTAGCTTATGAAAACGCCATTCGATTTACATGATTCAAAACTTTTGACAATTGTCAAAAACAATGCCAAAAGATTTTTTTTTTGTTTTGACATGACTGTTAAAACCAGATAAAACGGTCAATTGTCAAAAACTTTCCAACCCTGCCTAATTATGATATTCTTTTAAAGTGCTTAAAAATATTAATAGAGTGCTTAAAAGGTGCTTATTTTTTGTTGAATAGTTAGGCTATGCGCCAGGGTTCGTGATTGTTTTTATTTAAATCGGATTTTTTGGATTTAAATCAGATTTTTTTATTATTCAAATACACTGTAAAAACTTTAATTTATGATTAAAGAAACTCTGTAAATGTTTAATCAAAATTAAATTAATATTAAAACTATATTATAACAATATTTTAGAAGCTCTAACTTACTAAAATGATTTTTCATTATAATACATAGCTTTGAATGCATAGCAAACATTTTGAGAGAAATGCATGATTGAAATTTAAAGACTAGATGAAATAAGAGAATTTAGAGAATACTTCAGGGGTCTGTCTAGGTTTTTCTGAGAGGTACCTATTTCGTGAAAATTTAGACATAATTTGTGAATTCATCATCATTTGTCAACACAAAAATATGGATTTATCGTTTCTTACGAGACACAAAAATAAAATTTCAAGTAAAAGTATTTTGTGAAATTATTCTTCCGTTTTTCCTAAAGTTGATTTTGTGAAGGTGCTGTTAAACGACTCCTGTACTTTAACTATTAAAACAAAGTTTCAATTAACAAACCATAATTTTAATTTAAAATTGTGATTTTTTTCTCTTGATTTTTAAAATGACAAAATAAATGTTGTCATTCATCAAAAAAGAAATAAATATTTAATCTATATATTTTTATATTAAAATATTCATTTTTAATCCTATATCAAAATAGATAAGTTAAGCTTAAAAATTTTTTTTTTAAATCTATGTACTCATTGGAATTGTTTTTCTCACAAAATTTCTTTGTAGAAAATCTGATAATGTCAAAGATAATGTAAACATATTATGAGAAAAAAATACTAGTTAATTATCCTACTGCTTCAAATAGACTTTAAAAGAGTTTGAAAGGGAAGAATGACACTGTATTAGGAAAAAAATATCTAAATTCATCAGCCTTTCCCCCCCCCCCCCTTCTATTTTTTGCATATTTGGGTAATTTCTTTTTAATATAACTTCAAGCTTCAGAAATATACATTTTCCACCAATAAAATATATTGTAGATTTTAATGCCATGCTTTTTCAATCAAAAGATAGAATTTTAATTAACATTATTTGCATTAAAAAAACAAAACAAAAAAAAAATGTTTATTAATTACTTTCTACAGCTATGCAAGTCTATATTAAGACAGCATTAAATGTTTACTATAATCTGTACTTTCAATCTCAAGAATCAAAAGATTTTTTAAAATGTAATTTCAAATTTGTTGGAATTTAACACACACCAAGAAAGTAAGTAATTTCATTACCTAAAATTAATTAATGCAGCAATTTATTTAAAATAAATTTTAAAACTAAGAAAAGAAAATAATAAAAGTATCAATAATTTAAAGCACTGTTTTTTTAACTTTTGGCCCTGCTACGTCAAAATCAAAGTATCAAAAATCATTTGATTTAAATCAACAAACCCTGCTACGTGCCCTGTCCAAGAGTTCTATTGTTTTCTGGATTGGGTTCAAAATTACAAGGCTACGGAGTTTAGCAATGATAGTCGTAACCTTAAAATTGAGTCGACTATTCGAGGACGGTTATATAAGAAAATTTCATTATTTTATTGACTCTATAGAGCAGTGTTCACCAACCAAGCAGTGGTACCAGGCGGCCCATTTCATGGAAACTGAGTTTAAATTCCTAGTTTGATTGGTTAAAATTCCTAGTTTGAGTTCCTGGGCATAAGCAACACACTTCGGGTGTCATTGTCTCCGATTACCCTGAGATGGAACTGTCTCATTGCAAAGAAACAAGCTCAGGGTTCTTATTGATTTAACATTCTAGTAAGTTAAAATGTTAAATCACTTTATATTTATTTTTTGGTGTAACTGTATTTTATTTTGAAGGCATGTTTAAATTAAAATTAATAAATCAAAATAATCTAAAATATAAACAATCAACATCACCCCCCCCCCCCCCAGCGGGCCATGGTTAAATTATGAAATGTTGACAGGTCCGCGGTTATAAAAAGGTTGGAGAACACTGCTATAGAGTTAATTTGTGACATTCTCTTATTCATAATCATGATTTTTTTTTTTTTTTTTGTAGTCTTTGATGTGTCTTGCTCAACCAATTATAACTGTAGCAATATCACTGGTGATGTCATGTGTGATACAGAAAGTGGTAAATGCTCTTGTGCTGAGGGTAATGTTCGTATGAAGCAGCATCATCATTGTTTACCTTGTGAGTAATCATTTATACTTATTTAGTTTGCATTTCATTTTCTGAAATCATGTCACTCAGGAATGTGTCTTTGAAAAGTAATCATCTTGATAGTAATCATGTTGTTGTAAACATTTTCTTCTATCACCCTTTTGGTTGAATCTAAATATATCTGATATATGTAAGCAAAAGGTGTTTGGAAACCAAAATAGACTCCATTGAACTCCATAATTATTTTTTATTTATAATTTAATGTTTATGCTATATTCAAAAAATTTATTGAGCAGTGGTGCTATGAATATTTCGTGATAACTATATTCTATAGAATTAAAATGTCTTGAGTGATCTTATATTTTTAGTATAATTTTAAATTTTTTAAGTTCAAAAGTCATCAGTCATTTTAATTTTTACAAAAAGCATCTATTGATAGTGTATTAATCTTTCATTGTTTATTATATATAGATAGATAGATTTGAAAATAATTTTTTTTTTTACAAAAATTATAAGTAATGTGTGTTTATTTTATAAGATTGAGTACAAAAGTTTACATACTTTAAGAGTCAGTTGTGGCTGTTTCTGATAAATATTTTTTTCTTCTTCTATTTAATCATGAAATAAATAAATATTTGACACCATTCTATCCGTAACACATATTTTCCAGTAAAAGGAACACTGGAACAGAACATATTCTATGTATTGCAGATAACTACCTAAACGTTAAATTTAAATTCTAAATTTACAGTTTTATGCTATGTGTTTACATCAGGAGGCCTCTCTTTTTAGAAATAAATTTTATTGGCAAAAGAAGAAAGAAAAAAAAAACTTATGTTACCATGTGTTATTTCTTTCTTTTATTTTAATGTTATATTTATTTAAATGCGATTAGAAAACATAAAGGTTAAATCAATTAAAAATTAAATTACCCAAGTGTTCTGATAAAGAATTTTTTTTTTTTTAGATATTTGTCTCTAATTTTGCAATGTAGAATTTATAAATTAATTAAAAAATGGATATTTAAAACAATTCCTTGTGTAAGAAATTACTTGATTATACAAAAAAAATAGCATATCCATTATTTGTTAAAATAGTGCGCTATTGGTGACCTTTTTGTTAGTTTAGTTGTTTAAAAATAATTTTTTGGAGTAATTATTTTCTAATTTAAATAATTTGTCTTTTTATATAAGCAAGTATGTCATTTTAATTAGTGTTCAAGTCAAATTTCCTAATTACATGTTAGTTTATCATGTTGTAATTATTTCAGTAGATCTACATTATAGTTCATGCATCATTCAAATGAATAATTTTGAATTTTGGTCTTATTCATACAAAACTGAAATACCAATTTGAAGTACAGAGGGCTTCAAAACTATTTCTTTGTAATTGCAAGCTTCGGAAAAGGGGAGAGTTAAAATGGATGTAAATGAAAATTGATTTTATATATGATAAATGTAAAAAGTGTTTTCTTATAAAATGATTATTTTTTGTATTTTTATATTCAATAATTAAATATATGGGTTGGATAAATTAAAGTTCTAAATTTTTTTATTTATATTTAATATTTTCTACACCGAAATTCAGGTTTTTGACAAGGGTCAAATAAAAAAGAGAGTTTAGTGTCAAAATAATTCAAGAACATAATTGCTTGATCACCAGTAATTCAATATATTTATTTGTAAAATACTTCATATTTATAATATCTAATAATTATTCTTACTCCATAATTTTGAGTATTTGGCAATTGTAAAAAACTAAGTCGAAAAAGGGTTTTTCAACGTGATGATCAAAAGCAGATAAAACCATCAATTGTCAAAAAACTTGTCAACTCTGTAACTGCATTGTATTGAAACTTTTATTTGAAGATTATTTCAATATTCAGTGTTAAGAAAAATCTTGCTAACTTCAGTGTTTAGAAAAATATCATGATTTTGGTTAAGAAAAAGTACCTTGTTAAAAATGACTATATTATAATTTATATAAATTATAATTTTTTGACATCTTATATCTATTTATATAAATCTTAAAAATATGTGTAACTTTATCATCAGTATGTTGAGGTTCAGCTATTAAAGACAGATTTCGTCGATTGAACTCAAATCAATCGAATTCCCTTAGCTAATTTGTTGTTCGTTGAATATGATTTGAAAAAGTCCGTTAAAAAAATTAATTTATCAGAGAATTTATTATATTTTTATATGCATATTTTTGTTAAATTAATTGTTTTAATTGTTTTAAATTATTTAATGTGTGGTGATTCTGAATTATTGGTCTCATTATCTAGATGTTGGCATGGGAGAATACTGCCTAGAAAATGAACAGTGCCGAAAAGCAGATCATAATGTTATCTGCAGTAAGTGGTCACAAAGGTGTCAATGTACAGCTGGATATGATTTAGAAACATTGGAAAATAATTCTAGTATGAAGTTATGTTTGAAAAGTAAGTTGTGGTGCAAAACTAAAAATATGTTTTAGTGAAACATTTATTAATAATAATTAATGAATTATTTTAAATAACCGAAGTAATGGGTTCTACATTTTCAATAAAATCGTACATGTATCAGAAATGCATGATTACCAACTCTGCAGGATTTTGTCTGTTGTTCCCTGTCAACTGGTTTTTGTACATTTTTGAAAATTCCCTAAAATTTAGTAAGTTTTCTAAAAAATAAAAAAAAATTTCTATTGAATTATTTTTTTCCCCCCGTATTAAATTAAACAATAAAGTAAAGTTCCAACTAATGTAAATGTTTAAAACTTTGATTTTCGAAAGTTAATCCAGTCTCCAGCAAAATGAAATATACATACTCTTTAGGTTTGAGACATTGTTCTGGTCATATCATATTTCCATGCCTGTGGCAAGCCAGAAACCCATTTTGAAGTAGATGCATTTCAACTTTCATCAATTTAGTATGCCTATTTCGTTAAAGTATTCTCAAAAACTGTTTCAGCTACTGCTGCTAAATCAATACAAACGACTTTAGAAAAAGATTTTTAGTCTTATGATTTTTAGAATTATGCATCCATTAAGTGAAAAATTAGAGACATTTATTTCCAAATGATGAGTAAATTGCTGTCTATTTAACTTATTTATTTCAAAATTGTTGTGTGTAGGTTTATCAGATTTTATTAATGACCCGATTCACACTAAATACAGCAATCTTTCAATATCCCAATTTTTATATTTGCTGAAATTTGATACCTACATCTGATATCGAGACTGAGTGAAAATCTAAATTTTTTCAAAAAAGAGAGTCCTTATAAAATACCATTGTGTGTGAGTAAATTATACGAAATTGATTAACCTAAATTTAGGCTGGCTCAACTTCGCTACCATAATATATTTTGTTTCCCAGATTTTGTATAGGTAATGATAGCCAAAGTTATATTAGTGTATAAACTTAAAAGTTCATGACCAGATTTGAATTATGAATCAGGAAATTTGATTTTACGAATCAGCACCATTGTAGCTTAAATCAAAAATTGGAATTAACCGTCTGCTTTATGTCATTTGTTTGCCTGGATCAGTTTCCTTTTTTAAAACATCTTAAGAATTAACAATTTCTAATTTGAAAATTTTCAGGTTTGTGTTTCCAATGTAAAAAGCATGTCTGAAAAGGCGTTTAAAACAAATAGCATTATAAAACCTTGGCTCAAAAACAGGAAAATAGTTAAATCAATCCTTTTCTTGTTAAAATGACCCTCAAAAATTTTGAAAATATAAAAATAAATGAATTCCACCTCATGTAATGACTACTTGCATTGTTCCTAATTCTTCATAACATAATCCTTTTTTTTTTTTTTTTTTTTTTTTTTTTTTTTTTTTAAAGGTTAAGAAATGCAAAATTACCCTCATTATTAAAACACTAGATTTAAATGAAACCACTTAATCTCTTTTACAGCAGCATAAAAGTTTGTGAATGTTATTTCAATATTTAATCTACTGTTGTGAAAATGTTATTGAATTACTATGAGTTAACTGTATAATACTGTTAAAATGAAACTTTTGAATCTCAAGTTATCAAAAGTATATTAAGTTTTTAATTATGATTTTGTGACATTTTTCTAGTTTATTCTACACTTAAAAACAGCTCAAATAAAAATTTAATAAAGAATTATTAATTGATGCAAATTTTTTTATTTTATTTATTTATTTATTTTTAAATTTTATGCAAATAGTCATATTTAGTCAATAGTCACTTTTTAGTCATATATCTTTTTATATTTTAGCTCCTATGCCTGAAGTTGATCCTTACTTCGTTCACATATTCAGTGGTTTGGATCCTGTTCATATTGTCTTAGGTTGTTTGACTGGTGGCTTAGCTTTGTTAGCTTGTTTTGCTGGCATTTTTCAACTTGTAAGGTAATTTTCGAGATTGTTGGATTTAATTAAATAATAATCTTTTTGAAGCTTTGAGGAATAAAGCGCTTCTTTTAACTTTTTGAAATCAAGTTTATTTTATGGAAATTGGTAATAAATTATTCTAGACTTGTTTTAAGCAGATTATTGAATTCAAGAGATTTTATCAAATCCAAATTTAGTATGAACTTGGTAGGTTTGGCTACAAAGTTTATAATAAATTAAGAATAAATCTTCAGAATATTTCAGTCCATAAATATTTAGATATTCAATATAAATAATATGAATTTAACTAATGTTAAAATGTGTATTAACAGGTAATTTTGATATTTTATAATAAAATATAAAAATATATGGTTTTTTATGTATATTAAATAAATGATTTAAATCATTCTTTTTTAGCATTATTTAATAAGTCATATAATATTAAACTGTATCTTATGTGCATTGTACATATATACTAACTTCACAAGGCTTTTTTTTTTGTGTGTGTGTGTGAGATATTTTTATGTACCCAACCATTTTACTTTTTCTAAAAATTATAAGTAGTCAGAAGATATAGTGTCACCTACAATGGAGGGATTCATCTTTGTGTACATTTGAAAGGCTTAAAAGTATCTTCTTTATGGGAAAGATTGCACCATTTCCTTTAAAAAAGAAATTACAAGTTGTTCTTGAGTATTACTTCATCCACAAGAAAACTTTAGACTCTTAAATTAGATGCTCAATCGCAGACCAATAAAACCAGTGCCTTGTTTTACCTATACATTAATTTAAGTTGAAATATTTGTTTATTTACATTTCCATTCATGTAAGAATGAATTAAAATAAAACAAAACCTTGAAATTTATGAAACAAGAACTTATTTTTTATATATATGCTTTTTTTTTAGCCATTTGTTTTAATACAACATTTCTTTCACTGTTTGACTAGTGCTGACATTTTAAAACAGCCAAAGTAAGACTATATATGATTTTTTTTTTTTTTAAATTTTCTTTTATCATCTGGAATATCTAACCCTTTTGCTCATTTCTATTCCATTAACTATCTAGCCATTTGATTCAAAACTGGTATTTCAATGATGGTTTTTAGAGACTATTCAAAAATCAAAGTTAGGATCTCTCTATTTCTATTGATCTATTTTAAATGCAAATACATTTCAGTTATCAGAATCTGGATAAATTTTCTTATCTTAGAGATAGTTTGGAGGTAGAGCTTTTTTAGTGGGTCATGAAAACTCAGGGTTGCCACAGGCGATTAAAATGCGACTATTTGCTACTATTTTCGGCCTTATGCGACTATGGAGACTTTTTTTGCCTGAAAAGGCTAAAAAAGCAACTATTTTCAGGAATAGGCGACTTTTTTACTTTTGGCAAAGTTTTTTCGCAAATATGAACGTTACTTTTCTGTCCCCTCGCTAACACGTACGTAATGCCGCCTACCACATGCCTGTGCTCAGTGATGTCATCACGCTAATCCCTCCCTTGTTATTTCACCCCACTGAAGAAAAAAAATTAAAAAAATCTGCGTTCCTTCAAGTGGAAGCGTATTTTATTTTTAATTGTATAATCTATGTGATGATTTGATTTTCTACCATACCAGTGTCCTCTTCATAACACATTTCAGGTAAGTGAGTTTTATGTTGATTTAGATTTTTCTTAATATTAAATTCTTGAATATTTCTTAATATTCAAGATATTTTTATTTTTTTTTGAAAAAGATTAGTAAAATTACATTTTATTTTTTGTTGCTGATATTTTTAAAAATGCATCAAAATAAAATCGCATTGGGGCGAATCGGTTTTATAACAAAATGACAATGCCTCTGCTAATAGGCGATATATCGCAAAATATTGATTAAATGTGATGAGAGTGAGCTCCTATATCTTCACGTCGATAGAGTAAGAGAGGTGAAGTTAATAGCTAACGCAGTTACTGTGCTGAAAATGACTAATTTCAGTTTTGTTGCAAAGACAATGTTTGTTTCGGAATTGGTTTCGGGATGTTGAATGGCAAAGAACAATTTTAATCTTAGGTCGTGGTTTTGTGTGTTATTAGCGTCAGAATGTAGAACCCAATAAATTCTTTTTTGCTTCCCTTTTTTTTTTCCCCTTGAAGATTACTTTTCAGTGGGACTTTACATTTTATTTTGTTAATTATTTTCCGTGAGACTCCTGCTAATGTGAGATAGCTGGTTATCATTTTATTCTGAATTCATCCATTTATGAAAAGAAAATTTATTTTAAGAAAAGATTTCACTAAATGTTTTATTATCTTTTAAGTGATTCGATTTGATTGCGGTATTTCGTATTTAAATAATTATTGTTAAGTTCTGATAAATTTATTCTGATTTCTTTATTTCTTTCAATGTACCTCACTAATTTGATTGAATTTAACTATTTTTAAACCAATAATTCTTTAGTTTTTGCTTTTACGAATTAAAACAAAGCTTGTATTTTATTTTATATTTGACCATCTGTCAATCCAACTTTATTATTTAAATCTTCGGAATTGATAGCCATACTTTTTCAAAAATCATTTAATACTTAAAGTATATTTTGTTAGTCTTTTCAACTATTTTTTTCTTAATTTATTAGAACTCTCTCAAAAAATATAAGCAAATTTTAAAAATAAAGATGTTTTTTAATTTTAAAATTAGTTTTTATGTTAAAAAAAAATTAAAATATAGTTTGCGTTTTTTTTATAATTAAAATGATTAATTTATTTTCCTAAATAAATAAAAAATTAAGCGATATTTTGCCGTTTTTCAAAGTGGCGTTTTTTTAATAATAATTTTTAGTTTTATTGTTTTTATTTTTATAAAATTTCCGTTTATTTATTTTTCCGATTTTATTAAAATATGGATAAATAAAGCAAAATTTATTTATATTTTTACTTTGGATAATGCACATATTTTTTTTTCTTTCTAATAAATACGAAAAAGGCTAACGTTTTTTAGATTTAGTCTATTAATTTAAAAAAAAAAAAAACACTATTTAAAAATTTTTTAAAATTAATACTAAGTTAAGGGAAATTTTAAAAGTAGCAGTATTTAATAATCCAGAAAGCCGAGATGAATTTTGCTCAATTCTCCTGCTATTTTGAAGTATAACGATTATAAAAAATAAAAGAAAGCGGAATTAGATCAAAAGGGGGCAGGGAAGGGACAAATGTTTTTTATTTTCTCCTGTGTGTTGGTTGTTCTTCTGATAAGCTGCCGTCAATCAAATGTTTTTGTTTTCTCTTTTATGTATGAGGGGGTGGGGAAAATGTATTGCACACACATATCAATGAATGTCAGAATTAAGGAACTTGAAACTTCTAGCTAAGAGTGTTGACATGTGAAATTTATTTTAAATCCACTTTAGTTACTCAGCTTTTGTTATCCTTGATTTATTATGATGAATTGTTTTATTATTTCTGATAATGCATTATTTATTATGAGCAAAACGTTTTTTAATCACCAGTTATATTCATCTATTTGCTATCGATTAGCAAAACAATTTTTTTTTTTTTTTTTGGAATAAATTCTGATTTTTTAGAAATGCGGTATCATTAGTAAGTTTTCCTGATGTGGAATCACGTCTGCTTTCGTTAAAAATAGTCTTTTTATAAAAATAAAATAAAAGGAGAAGATTGTTGATTAGTTTAAGCATATAATTATTTGTTAATAAAAGCAGGCGATTATTTTATGAAGCAGATAGCAGTTTTCTTTTTTTAAAAGTATATATTTTTTTCCTAAAGTTAACATTTCTTTGATTTGTTTTCTACTTTCGCTTTTTTTTATTTAAGAAAAATGAAATAAAGCTTGGGTTTGCGTTTACTTTGACTTCTTTATTATTTTGATTGAAAAAATTAAGCAATGATATTGATGTTATAGTAGAATATGTTTAGAATTAATATTTTCTTTTGTGATAGATTTATTCCTTTTTATTTATTTTTGATTGATTTAAAGATTTTCCATAGGTAATTTTTGAACATATGCTAAATCACGATACATCGCTATATTGTGACGTCAAAAGGACTATGTATCACGATTTAAAATTTCTGACCAGTCCTAATTGTGGTATTTGACAATTAAGCTATAGTTTTAGTTATTTGGCTACTAATTATGATAAATTTTTGTTCCTGTTCAGGCAACTATTTTCATGCTTGAGGCTACTAAAAGCAACTATTTTTGATCATTTTTTACTGTGGCAACCCTGAAACTAGAGTGGGACTTCTTTTAATTTTTTTATTAAATCTTATTTAAAGAAAAACACATTCCTCCTTTCTAATTTATATTACTGTTATTTAATGGAAATAATATAAGTTTAATAGTGCTTAAATAATTAATACATTTAGTAAATGTCCATCTTTTCTCAATTTTGCAGGAAAAAATGGACTCGTCCATACTGTAATAATGATCAGGATTCTCAATTCTCTCCTGATCTTGGTTTCAGCACCACAAGTGCTCCTTCTCAGAGTCAGCCTTATTCCGATTCCCAATTCAGTGTTACATCTCCATGTGCAGGTAAGCAAAAAAAGTTTTATTAAAAAATATTTTCTTATACTTTTTACTGAGTTGATTCTACACTACAGTATTGTCTTTAATCTATTAATATATTTTTTAAAAAAATTTGTTTATACCATAGATTTACGTAAAAGTATAAAACTTATTTTTATATCGAAATATTGTATTTTTGTTTTAGAGAAACTATTTATGTAGAATAAGAAAACATATAAACCTCATGTGTTAATACTAAAAATCAATTATTTTAATTCTTAGATTTTCATAAAATATTTTT
The DNA here is from genome assembly GCA_949128135.1 of Parasteatoda lunata. Taxonomy (NCBI): domain Eukaryota; kingdom Metazoa; phylum Arthropoda; class Arachnida; order Araneae; family Theridiidae; genus Parasteatoda; species Parasteatoda lunata. The sequence goes on from OX421975.1 coordinate 92,158,502, forward strand.
AAAAAAATATGTCAATTGTTAGAAAAAGTTGTTGATGGTACATATTTCTTTTTAATTAGAAATACATTTAAGTGCATAATTTTCAGAATCATTTAATAGCTAAACATTTTATATCATTGAATGACTATTTTGTATATAAAGATATGCTGTAGCTTTTAATGCAAGTTCTTTTTTATTTTAGTTAAGTATCCATTCTGAATAGTTTAATGAGTGGGGGGAAGAAACTATACTGTTATAACTGCTTGCAGGTTAATGATTTTTTTAATATTTATTTTTTAGTTGATTTTGCTTGTTTAGATGGAAATTCAACTGCACCTCCTACTCCTGGCTCTTTAGGAGATAAAGATTACATTGTTGTAAGTTATCATTTAATTATTATTTATTTGAATAGAAGTTATTATTATTATCAACTAGAAATGTATAAATGAATAAAATAAAAAAATTAAAGTTTTGTAATTTATTGGAAATTAAAATGGGTTTTTTTATTTAAAAAAAGTTTTATATTGAAATAAATGGGACCTTCTAAGAGTACTGTATTTTGCTCTTAAAAATATACTGTAAGTATCAATTTCTCACTTAAGCTAAAAAAAATTTCATTAAGAGGAGGAATTTACAAAATACATGTTTTTAACCAGACTAGGACAGTTATTGCATAAATTTTCTAAAATGAAGTTTATTTTGGAATAGCTTAAAGCACTATTTTAATGTTTACTAATATATTGCAGAGGGGAGCAATAATGTTTGATTAGAAACAGGTTTAGAACGGAAACACACTAACATGCACAAGAATAAAATATAAAAAATCAGCAAGGTAAAATTTTACATATAACATTAAAAATGTTGTCATATCTGCTGTACATAGCTCCCAAATAAAATAAAAAAATTAAGAAATAATTCTCTGGGGGAAAAAAATCAGTTTTGTTGCAAAAATGAGATATTTGTATATTTTTTTTATTCTTCATTTAAAAAAAAAATCATTGGTGTAAGTGCTTCAAATATAGAAACCTGCTCCAATTGTTAGAATTATTTTCCATTTTTAAAAATACATAAAATATGACAAGACTTGTTTACTATATGTTACTTTATTATTCTTACAGACCCCACCTCCGACTTACGAAGAAGCCCTCCAACAATCTGGTTTGAGAAACACTGGCTCTACAACAACTGTTTGAAAGTCAACCTAGAGATGGGATTTGGTCAGCAACTACATTTTATAAAAGTTTAGCATCTGGTTACACTGCGCCTTAGCAGCTTGCTTGTTGATTCTGAAGTGAAAACTTTGCCAAGTACAATTTTAAATGTGATTGATTGCTTTTTATGACTGCTTTTGGCTAAAAATGAGTGGGTTCTGTGGATGATTGAATCTTGCTGTTAATCATATAATTTTAATAGTACATTGTTTTAGGCTATTTAGGAATTCAGTTCATTTGTTTCTAACCTATTATTTTATTTGAGTTTATTCGCTGAAGCAGAGTGCTTTTATTAAAATAACTTTTTGTTGTTTTTTTTTTAAGTAATAATTGTAAATTTTAGTGTAATAGCATTTTTGCTATTTTTACTCCTTAAAGTTAGTACTGAGCATAGTAGTTTGATTTTACTACTATAAGGAGTCTTAAATATCGTTTTACGATTATCTGAATAGAGAGATTTTAAATTACCTATTAAAAATTATTTTACTTTGATATTAGTATTTGTATCAGAAATTATTTTGAATGTTTTTTCTTATCTATCTTCTAAAAATGTGGCAAATGCTCATAAACTGTCACTATTGACTATAACTATTTATTTCATTGCTTATTTTAATTTTTTATACATAATAAACATTTTTTAGATTGAAATCTTTATTAATAGATATACAAACTGTTGTTTGTGATTAGTATTGTAAAAATATTTAAAAAATAAAACTTAGCAATCTGATAATAAATGGTGCAAATATACTGATTTTCTTTAGTTAAAAAAAGTTGCCCTAGTAAATATTTCCTTTTTATTGCATAACATTTAGAAAAGAACAATATATCTTGCTTCCCAATATAAATTACGCACGAGTAATTATACAAAATAATTATATTTAATATTTTGAGTACCTTTTAAAAAGAGCTTTTCGTTTTTCACAATTATTATTTGAAAATTTTTTTTTCTTTTTTTCCCTAGAAGAAAAACAATATAATTTCTACTCCTTAATACTGAAAAGTGGCTCTTGCCAAGTATACACTTTAAGTAATTCTATTTATGAATTTATTTGTCTATTTAAATGTGGTGCTTTCATACCTAATCATTAAAGTGCATTTTATAGTGTCCATCACTTTATATTCCTTTTTGTTTATTGATTTCTTTATATCTTTTTACTTATTAATGTCTTTGTTTTTATACTTTTCTAATCATATTAAAGAAAACTGTATTTGTGTTATGTTTTAATATTTAAAATTTTTGAATTATATCCTTGAAACTAATCTTAAAATAAATTTTTTATAAACTTGTTTCTATTAGATAGTGCACGAAAATATGATTTTCAAAAAAAAAAATTTTAATATATTAATTGTGCGCATTTAATTCACTCATATATACAACCATTTGTATACAGTGAAGAACTATATTTTTCAAAAAAAATTTTTAGCAGTAACTTAATTAGAAATCACAGATTCATTCCATCTTTTTCTGGTGTGATGAACTTTTGACTTCAAAGGTAAAGATTTCATAAGTACAGATTTCATAAATGTATACAAATTATTGACAAACTCGCACTAATTTGGTTCAAGGCCTGAAAATTGAAATCTGTAGTAAAATAGTACTCTACTAAAAAGTAATACAGAATTTTCTCTAATAAATTTCTAGGCATTTTATTTACACTTCTGGTATTTTTTTTTTTCCTTGTGAATGTTATTACTAACTGTTAACAATAGTATAATTAGCTCATTTTTTAAGTCAAAAATTTATTTGAAGTTTATTTAGTTCTCAATTCCTTATATAAATTTTGAAATCATTCAAAGTTATTTAATTTTGATATTGAAATATAACAAAATAAATGTAAACCATCATAATATAAAAAATATAAACAATAATATTAAAATAATTTAAAATGCCCGTATTTCAAATTATCATACTTAAAGAATACTCTCTACATTGAACTACTCTATCATGTTAATATGCTTTGAACTTCTAATCTTTTCTCATTATTTCATTTCAGAATTCTAAACATATGTATTTAAATTATAGCATGTAATATGCAGAGAGATAAAATAAAAATTAACAGACATTTAGAGTTTTGTTCGTTTCAGATCCACTAAATAGTATAGACATTTCTGACTAAATGCAGGGGTCTGTCTAGGTTTTTCTGAGAGATACCTATTTTGTGAAAATTTAGACTTTTGTGAAAATTAAAAATTATGTTAAAAAATCAACACTAAAATATGGATTTATCGTTTCTTGCAGAGTACAAAAATAAAATTTTAAGAAAAAGTATTTTGTGAAACTACCATTTTTCCTAAAATTGAATTTGTGAAGGTACCTCTAAACGGTAGTAAATTTGGCCTGGACAGACCCCTGAAATGTAAGCAAATTTCTGAGACAAAGAAACTTAGAGAAAAAAAATTATATTAAATTTTAATGTTTGTGCTTTAAGTATTGTTTCTATTACTTGTGTTGAATAGTTTTAAGTAAACAAATAATTATTAATTTAGTTAAGAATTGTCATCTTCCTAATGCAGTGTGTCCTATTGGACGTTGTGCTATTAAATCCTGCATTGAATTCCTTAGGATTAGTTTCTGATTAAGAAAGTTTCATTTTTACAATTCTGAACATTCAGCTATATTAGTTTTGTTTCCAAGTAAGGATAGAATACGCTTTGTATTACTTATGAATAAAGCTAAACAACATGAATGAAGCACAAAAACAGACAGTTTTAGTTCCATTAACAAGAACCTTCCTCAGTGTTGAGACATCAAATGTTCGATCGTGTGACAGGTTCGTTTCCTTTCATATTCACTAAAAATAGTTCATGCTGTGTTATGTTAAAAGTATATTCATTTTTGTGCCATTTCTTCTTCATTCATATTGTTTAGCTTTATGTATAGTCATGATTGATATTTTTTTTTTTTTTTTTTTAAAATTTAAATATTTTTTCTGTTTCATGTTTAGTTTATTTGGAAGTTTATTCCTAAGAAAACTCTCATATGTCACCATAATTAAGGCCTCAAAAACTTGATACTATTTTATATTTGTGTTTGTATTGTTCAAATTGAGTTTTTAAAATGTATAAATTTTGTAAAAAAAATTTTATTGGTTGAGGCCTTGCAGGGTCTTATTTGTTTGTGTTTATAATAATTTCAAACTTATTTTTTTAAGTATATATATAGTTTTTTTTTTTTTTTTTTTTTTTGTTAAATTAATTGTATAACTCTTATAATTTATACTTCAATGTTTATTTACTTGTATATTGTGTTTAATATATTGTCAAGATTTTCATAGATTTTTTTTTTTTTTATGATTTTTCATTAGTTTTATGTAAATATTGCTTTTAAAATTAAGTTTCTAATTTATTGTTAAAAAGTATTTAAGCTTTACGGAGCTTTATCTGTCTCGTAGTTGAGAGAAATTCAAGTTCAATATTGTGATATTTTGTTATTTGTGATATTTTTTTATGTTATAATTTTTTATGTTATAATTTTTTACACTTATAATCTAGTCTATCTAATTTCTTATGTATTGTGTTTAAAAGTATTGAGTTTTAAAGATGGGTTACTTTTTGATAAAAGTATAGACTTATCAGGTTAAGATTAGCGTTTTCAGTTTTGTGTCGTAAGTTTATTTTTTTTAACTATGCTAAATAAAATTTATTTGAACTTTGTGCTCAAAGAATAAATAGAAAGAATAATCTTATAATTTTTTATTAAATTAAAATGTTTCGTTGATTTAATGTTTTATAATATCAATTAAAAATATCACTTTCAAACATGAACAATGTTTTTCAAAATTGAGAAGTCAATTCTTTCCTTGTTGGTCATTTCCTGAGTATAGGAAATTACCCATACTTCGAAAATAAAATACTAAGTAATTAAGTAATTCCCTAAATTATTAAACTTAGGGAATTACTTAAATCTTTCGAAAGTTATTGAAGTAATTTTTATTTAAAACATGATGCAGGAATATAATCTTGATTTAAAAAAAAAAAAAAAAAAATTCTATTGGCAATTTCCTTTGAATTGAAATAAATCCTATCTATCTTCTAGATTGAAGTCAATGACAAATTTTTAAAGTGAGTGATATTTTTAAAATTATGAAGCTTTGAAAAAAATGTTGATCTTGAAAAAAAATTGTTAGACGATTTAAAATAAAGGAATAAATTAATGTTTTTGCGATTATGAAAATATGTTGGTGTATAAAGTAAGCAGAAACATGAATCTTCTAATCTCACCAGCTTATAATTTAAAGTTATCTTCACTGTAAATATTTATAAGTTATTTATAAAAACTGAAGGAAAAAAATAAACTTTTTTTCTTCATTATTTTATTTCTTTCTTATCTTATAATGTTTTAAAATTTTATCCTGTAATTTAAGTATGTTGAAAAGATTTCTAAGATTAAGAACTTATTAATTTAAATTATTCTACTGGATAAAAGGCTGCCATTACACAATTCATTAATTATTATTAGTTACTTGTATATATTTTTTTCTTTTAATTAATCTCTCATTCGAGAAAAAATACTTGAGACAAAACCATGCTCTAACTCACATCTCATTGAAAGATACATTTCAATTGTTTTTCTATAATTCTTATAGATGGAACAATCAAACAAAATTTTTTAAAAAAAATTTTTACCAAAATTCTATGTTTTACTTCATTTTTTGAATAAAAAAAATAACCTATCCATTATAGGTGTATCTCTAAATTCAATAAACTGAAGGAAAAAATTAGCATTTTTTTGTTTTTATTTAATCTATTTTTTTTTTTTTTTTTTTTTTTTTTTTTTTTATAACACAATTTTTGTTTACGTATGAGTAATCATTTTGAAATTTTAACTAAAATGATTTAAGAACTTTAAAGAAAAAATAATTTAAAAGTTTTATTTATTTAATTGTTTATTTGTTAGATTTGCATAATTAACAATGATTTATTAAGATGAATTAAAACTTTAAAAGCAATTTACAGTTTTTTCTAAATAATATAATAAAAGGGTTTTAATTTATTATTTTATATTTTTATTTGTGTTATTGAATTCCAAAAAGTGTCTCCTTTTTATATTAACTCTTCAACTTAGAACTTATTAATTTTAAATTATTGTAGTATTTAAAAGGCTGCCGTTATGCCTGTTGCATTTCTTTAATTAGAATTACGGGTATTAATAGCTTTAGTGTTGTTGCCTGTAGGGTTTGGTCTATTGCAAAGAGTTAAAAAGTATATTATTGTGACAATCGTTCTTTTTTTATTTCTTACTTCATAGAATTTAGTTATATTATTCATAAATCAGAATGTTAAACTACTGTAATGAATAGTTTTTGGATTTTACTTATAATCAGAATTGTTGATGCACAAAAATAAAGTAATTTTTATGAGTAATCACTTTGATTTGTATGATAGTTTTTGAAATCTTTGCTGGAGCATATGTTTCATTAACTCTTACAACTAATATTACTTCTGTATTAGTATATTACAGAATATAAAATTTTATTGGTCTAATATTTGTCAAGAAGTTTTGTTTAAGAAAATTTGACCTTTCAAATAAAGTAATTAAAATTGTTTATATTTGTAGTTCTTTTTTCTTTCTTTCTTGTGTTTTCAATAAATTCATACATCTATAAAAATATGCAATTAAATACTACATTTCTCAAAACTAAGTATGTATTGGGTACCCGACTATTACCCTCAATACTTGCCCAAATTTTCCTTATCTGAATAGCCTAGTAAAGTTTTTATTTTGTTACATAGTTAAGTTAACTGATTATTGAACTTAAAACAAAAATGTTAGCATTTTCCTTGTAATACTGCTTCCTCATTTTTCTTATTATAAGCAAAAAACGGTTCTGAAGCGTCCAAAGAGATGATTTTATTCCTCAAACTCCGTTTGAACTTTTTTCCTTGCTTCGAAAGTCACCTTTCTTTATGAAGCAAATATAAACATTCAAACCAAAACAGATAAGAGGTTCTGCCTCATTTGTATTGTGTATTCTGCTATTGGATTTCAATACTCAGTACCTGGCCAATTTTTACTCAAACATATGATATAGTAAACTTAAAACTACTCAGGCACTAGGTTTCTAGAACCCATGTAGACCAATACTTTCTTAACCATTTAGAATGTCACTACTGGTTTAGGCATGATAAATTTCACACTTGCACAAAATTTTAATTCTAATTAACTTAATGAATCAAAATGAAAACATAGTAAAACGCATGTTAACAACAAAAAAGAACATAGTAAAACAACGAAAAAATTATCCCCTCAACTGTAACTTATTGAAAAGGATAAATCAAAAGTTATTGTGAGCTCTTAAACCTTATTTTTAGTATATAAAACTAATTCAGCAAAATGAATCTATCAATAATTTTACTGTGTTAATGCACTCGGCAGTACATTGATTTGGAAACATTTTACTATAGTTTGTGAATGAGTAATAATTTTAAATTATATTTTCCCAAAAAACTTGTTTTTTACTGGTTATCTCAATACATTTGGTTCCTAGCAGGTTAATTCTTCTACTAGGACCGTAGGAGGGTTAGATAGTTGCCTTCTCCATGTAACATAAATTTGGTTGAGTTTCTTTGAAAAAGCTTTTCACAAATAAGAGTTTGTCTCAATGCTTGATCCAAAAGAAGCCTCTTTTAATTGTTTCGTTTTCAATGCAAATACTTGTCTCATATTGAGGTGATCTCCGAACCCAAGAAAGAGGTTTAACCAGTTCTATTACATAACGAGTTCTGGTTTGCATATGTTTCAGGAGTAGAAAAACCTGTTCTCGCTCTTTAGAGCCAGTTTTTGTCTATATTCAAAGCAAAGATGAAGATAAAAATTTCGTTTTGGCTTTACAATTAACGTGGATGTGTCACATAATTAAAAAGTTGACTAGTTGTCCATTTAACACTGAAAATGTCAAAATTAATGTATAAATCGTCTGTCCATTCTTAATAGTAAAAAATGTCCATCTGACCAATAGAAAAATTTAACTTCTATTTTTCATAAATTATTTTTTTAGTTATTGGTAAGGTCCTGTAAACTATGCAGAAATATTTTTAAAACTAGGCGGAAGATTCGGGAAAAAAAAAATACTATTAATTCTTTTCCTTGTTTTAACTACAATATTTTAATAACTGTAATAAAGGTTTTTACTAAGTTTACACCCATATTCAACTTAACAGCGATAATTAAAATGAAGTGATGTTAAGAGGCTTAACATTCTTTTAAGTTTTTTCTTTATTTTGCTAAAATTTAGCCATATCAGGATAAAACTTTTGACCGTATACTAAATAAAGTAGCCTAATGAACACCTTCCTTGTTTTTCTAATAGTTCTGGAAATCTCTCTGATTTTTAGAATCCAATTAAGTCCTGGTTTGATCTTCGTTAAACATATTCTTTGTATGCAGCGTATTTGAGTTTTATCGAATTTTCCTCATTCCTGGAATGTTTTCAAATATCAATACAGGGTTATTCATAATTCCCTCCGGGGTTTCGAAGCGTTATAGTAAAGAAACGAAGATGAATATGGCAAAAACAAAAACAAAAAACATATGAAAATTGTTCCGAAAGTATTCAAGTTTCAATTTAAGCAGTTGCCGGTAGAGAGCAGTAACATGTACCACTGAAGCCAGTTGTAGTAAAAATAAGGTTGTAGTAAACAGAGGGAATTATGAATGACCCTGTATTTAAGTTGGCCATTTTTTATGCGTCACAAACTCGAGCAGTTATGAAGTTTGATAATATTAATGTATAAACCTGTGAATGGGTAGATAGTCACGGATAATATGCTAAAAAAAATTTTAAAGTTGGAAAAAGAGCTGTAAAATGATGATATTTTGAAAAATTAAGATCATGGGAACGTGCGGCGATTATGCAGATAATTTTGATTTTGTAGTTTTCCATATCTGTGCACAGTTTGTAAGGATCTAGTTAATGAATAATGGAAATATAAATCCATTTAAAGGATTTTTCTTTCAATACACGGTCAATTTATTTAAAAAATACAATGTATTTAACAGAATTACTGCAGTAAGAAATACTAAAAAAATTTTAATACTTGTATCAAAAAAAAAAAATAATAATAATAATAATAATTATGAAGTTCACAAATAGTTGTTCAATAATAAATATTACGAATTTTCGTATTTTGCATAAATATTATAAATTCAGACCGAGAACCCTACTTTTACCGGATACCCAGAATCGGCCTAATTAAAAGTGTAGTTTCCACGGGACACCCGGATTCTACAAGCTTTAGGAATCCGATACATCCCTTTGGAATAGAGGACCATTGTCCATGGTTTATACTTTTATATGAAGAAATCCAGAGACCCACTACTTTTTCTACAATACCTGTAAAATCAACCATTATGGAAATCTTAATTTCAAGACTTAATTAGCTGGTCGCAATTTTTGATGTGTCTACCTTACGTCCGTATCTGAATTTTGGTTTCGGGGTTATCGTCTAAGATCCATGCACAAGATTTGTTTGGGAAAAATTAGTTGAGCTACAATTACGAAAGCTTGAGATTCTAATTCCGGTGACGGCTTGAAGCCTACTCTGTTCAGATTCATCATGCATATATGGCTCAGTGATTGAAGGCACTGGACTGTCATATTGAAGAACTGGAGTTTGATACACGGTGGAGGCCTTAAGCCCATTGAGCTTCAGATTGACAGGTGTCAGCTTGTCAGGGAAATTAAGGTGCTCCGTGCGTAATGCTGACCATAGTGCCACCATTATGTCATTAATCCCGAAATTGTGGAGCTTTAACTTTAATGACCCCCTTAAGCGAACTATGGGTTGTTGCGGGAACGCTTTTTTTTTTTTATTATACTTTTTGCCATCTTGTATGAGAAGTAAAAGAAGCTGATGCACAATACTCTCCACATTATGTCCCTCAAACCATTGGTCACTAACCTGTTCAGTCTAAGGGACAGTTAATACTAAATCCGAAAAATTCGCTTTATGAAAATACGGAGATGAAAATAAAATCCTGATTGGTGAAATATATTTATCATCACATTTCCGAATTCGCTTTTCAAACTTTTACGAATCCGGAGGTCCCGCAGTGGACTGATATCGTTAAGACACGGTTCCCAGCAGATCACCGAAGTCAAGAATCACTGGCTGCGGTCAGTGTGCGGGTGGGTGACCACTTGGATCAGTCTGCGTAGGGACCAAGGGTGTGCGGTATTGGTCCTCGTTAAACTGTTCTACCGTAAAGTGCTCGACTTCACGCGCAGGTCGTTGGACTACCGAAGCGGGGGTGCCATTCCCTCTGCAGAGGATCAAAATTGTGATAGCATATCTTCGGATCATCCTCAGGGATGTTTCCCAGACCGTCGCCAATAGCCCATTGTGCAGCTCTAGTGCGACGTAAATGAAATACAACAACAACAACAACGAATCCGGAGAAAATGGACTATTGATTTCGGACGTCGCTTAGCAGCCGCCGCTTTTCCCCAATAAATCTTCTTATCCGAACAAATAAATCTTATTAGCTTATTTTATCATCATTAGTATCGTTATCGCACAATCAATGCTCATATCTTCTAGATTCGGCTCACAGACCTTTGTGAACCAAGAGGGTCAAGGGCCAATCTCACTCACTCTCTTTTGCATCTCAAATTTCGCATACCCGATTTTTTGCATCCAGTTTAAATAGTTCTTAAGCGACATACTTTTTTTTTAATTTTTAATAAATTGTTAAATAATTGTCGTAACTGAGCCAGATATAACTTTTAGGTGTTTTTCATTTTAGAAACGACCGTTTTGAAATGTAATATAGATATAGCGGGCTGAATAATTATAGTGAAATAAAAAAGCTAGAAGCTCAAATTTATGAAATCCGGTTTATCTTCAATAAGGTAAGGATCATGTCAAGCAGAAATAAGCAGCCGGACCGGAACGAAGGAAAATATTTAAAATAAATAAATAGTTGAATGAAGTGTGGAACAGTGCTGTAAATTTGATTTTTCTTATGTAAATTTGAAGCAAGATCATTCGAAAAATTAAATGCATGAAACTTGATTTATTTATTAAATATAGTCATAATGGTACCTCCGGAACCTCCTCTTCCAGTATCTATATCAAAATCGTCAAAAGACTATGTAACAGCTCACAAAATTTCGCTCTTAGTTTTAATAAAAGAATTTTGCTATGTGCGACATAAATCTTTGCAAAAACGACATGGTCAAAGATCAGATGATGCATCTTGGGAGCATACTAATCAGCAAAATCGAGATTTTGCGTCAACTATGTTGAAGCTTATTCAAGTAATATTGTACATATTACTATTTTAATTTCATATTTATAGAGTACATTTCTAATTGGATCTTATATTATGTGGGAATTACATATTTTTCGTGATTTAAAAAGTGTTACAAAAGTTATTAGGTATACTGTAAAGTTGATGGTTTAAATTATCATGGTAAACATAGAAAAGCGTTTTTATGAATTTGTTACAGCATTATATTTTTCTGTTTACTTATTAAAGTAAAATTCAATCAATATGGAATTGTTTTATTAATCATTCTCAAACCTAGATGTTGAGTTCAACTCAATTTTCTATAAACTTGTTAAATCCAACTTTTTTCTGTATAGATTCATCAACTTTTTTCTGTATAGATCTGCAATATTTTATAAGTTAAAAAATTTTATGTTTTTAAAAATGAATTACTTAATTTTGAAACTATGTGATTTTATGAAATTCAAACTCAAAAAATAATGAAATTCTTATTTATTAATTCATAATCATGTTGTTTTAACATTCTGTTCTTTCTTCATTATAGAATCCAGATATGGATTTAAAGCGATTAATCAACATTATTCACCCTATCATGCATCCTAAAACATATCAGTTTTTTGTCAATAGGTGGGTACAACTCCTTGTAACTTCTTAAGTTTTGGGATGTTTCCATATCGGTACCTGTTCCTGCCAACTATGTTTGTCAAGGTTCCAAAAAGATTTTAACTTGCGAAAATTTCAAAAAATAAAATGTTTGCTCCGGGAAGGCTATATACTATACCGTTTCAGTTGGTTCCTTTCTGTGATTTTATTTCTAGTTTATGGCAAGTCACTGTTGGGAAATTGTAAAAACATGACGATTATTTTGGTCTAGGTGCCCATATGGATATCTTCCCTTTAAAATTTTCATTTTTCTTACAAGCTCTTTTTTTTCTTTTTTTTTTGCAAGTATATAAATTGAATTTTGCTTGAGCTATTACTGTTTACTTTAATTGTTTAATTTCAGTTAAATCTATTACTAAACAAATTATTTTATTTGAATGGCATATATTTCGATACTTCCCTGTTATAGAGCTTGGCATGTAGAGGAATATGCCTAAATCTAATTTTTAGTACATGATATACACAATGAGTTATTATTACTATTCATTATTATTTGTATTTGAATTGTTGTGTTTTATTTAGTGTGATATGAAATACTGTTAAAAAATAATTACAGAGCAGTGATCAATATGTAATTTTTTATTTCTAATGATTTCTCCCTATGTATTTTTATTAATTTACATTTTATTATTTGCATTTTTTTATGCATTTTACATTCATATTAATTGTGTTTTATTAATTTATCTGTATTTTAAAATATCTGTTTAACAACTTCTTCTCTAAAAGTTTTTTTTGTTTACTTTTTTCACGTAGCTTCTTCAAAAATTTTCATCCTTAAGTGAGTTTCAGGGCTGTAAACTATTATTTTTAAGGTTTCTCCTTCTTTTCCTGTTTATTTTTCTTTTATTTATACAGATAAAAGATTATATCTTATTAAATGTTAGTTACATACAAAATTATTGTTCTGAACTCCAACTAGAAAATGATTCTATAACGTACATGATTTATACACATTTATATATTCTTAATCCGTTGAATGAGGAAAGCAAATTAAGATCATGAAGGGATTCCAATTAGAGTCACAAAACTATAATTTAGCTTATAAACTGATTTTACATTTCAGTCTTTTTTCTATCATGTACCATTTACGGACCCTGAAAATTTTTATATTCTATTTAACCTTTTCGCGCCTAAAGGGTACGTCCCAAACAAATTTTTAAAAAATCTTTTGGGACAGAAGCGCTTTTCTCTCTAATGGGAGACTTTCCCACCAGTCCTGCCAATATTTTTGAAGGTATTTTCATTCACAGAACATAGATGGCACTACCGTACATAATGCTGCTCTACTCATAATTTATGCTACCAAAATTTTTCTGTTGTAAAAAAAAATAAAACGCCTTCGAATTTGTATGCTCCAATTTCAAAGTGTGTTTCTTCATAGCCAGCTTTTGTGCAGGGCATATATTTAGTTTTATTTTCATTGATTCTTAATCCCATCTTAATGGCTTCCTTCTCCAGACATAAAAAGGATTGTGCTAGTGCTGTCTGCGATCTAGCGATAATATCTAAATCATCAGCAAAAGCCAATATTTGAACTGATTTGTTGAAGATATTTTCTCGGGTGTTGATGTTTGAGTCCCTTACTATTTTTTCTAATGCTAGATTAATGAGGTGACATGCCAAGGCATCTCCCTGTCGTACACCATTTTTAATTTCTATTGGATGGGAAAGACTATTCTGTATCTTGACAATGATTTTGGTTTCACTTAGTGTTAAGCTAATCAACTTCACTAGTTTCTCCGGTATATTGAATTCTCTTAAGGCTGATATTAGAGTTTTTCGGCTAACACTATCGTAGGCTGTTTTAAAATCAATAAACAGATGGTGCGTGTCAATACCAAATTCCATTGTCTTCTCCAAAATTTGCCGGATGTTAAAAATTTGCTCTGATGTGGATCGCCCCTTCCTGAATCCGGCTTGATAATCACCAACTATATTCTTGACAAGTGGGGAGAGTCTTTTGAAAAGGATGTTAGAAAAAACTTTATAACTTGTACAGAGCAAGCTAATTCCTCTGTGGTTTGAGCATTCCAGTATATCTCCTTTCTTATGTATCACACAGGTCATGCTGGTTTTCCACTCTTCAGGGATAATTCTTGCTCCCATATAGCTCGTACCAGATCATATATTTTCTTCGTGACACTAGTTCCTCCATATTTTAGAAATTCTGATGGGATTTCATCGGGGCCTGGTGCTTTATTGTCCTTTAGCTTTTTTATTCCGTCATCGACTTCTTCTATTGTTGGTGGTTCCACAATATGTTGGTTACAAATTCCAATGTCTTCTGTTGATGGTTCATGTTCATCGCTAACTCCATTCAGTAGTTCAAAAAAATGCTCATTCCATCTCTCCAATACTTGCAGATTGTTAGTCAAGATTGCTCCATTCTTGTCACAGCATGAGGTAGTTCTAGGTTTGAATTCCTTTCGTCCTTTGTTTATTTCCCGAAAGAAAGCTCTGCTTTCATTAGATCCCCTTAAATGTTCAACATTTTTTAAAAGATCCTCGAAAAATGCCTTCTTCTTTGTTTTATGAATTTGCTTCTCCTCCTTTCTTGCCTCTTTGTATTTGATCTCAGCATTTCTAGAATGTCTCTTATTCAGCATCTTTTTATATGCTTCATTCTTTCTTTCTGTTGCCATGTAGCATTCATTATCAAACCAATCTTTCCTTTTAGTTTTCTTAATTTTTCCAATAACTTCGTTACCAGTCTTCGAAGTTACTAAATTCGAAGCCGTTGATAGCTTTACCTATTTGGGGTCGAAGATTAACCACAGAAACGACACTACACAAGAAATACACACGAGAATAACGATGGCCAATAAGTGTTTTTATGGTCTAAGAAAATATCTTAAGTCAAGCCTAATAAAAAGAAAAACAAAAGTGCTACTCTATAAATGTCTCATACGATCAGTGCTTACATACGCATGTGAGACCTGGACAATGACCCGTGGAGATGAGAATATAATAGCCAAATTTGAGAGAAAAATACTGCGAAGCATTTTTGGTGGAATAAATAAAAACGTTACCTGGTTTAGAATATCAAACACGGAACTTTACAAATCATATAGAGAGCCTGATGTCATTAAATTTATCAAAATTCAAAGGATTAAATGGGCAGGCCACATAGTAAGAATGGAGGATAGCAGGACAACTAAAAAAGTTTTCAGTGCCAGGCCAACAGGTACAAGAAAAAGAGGACGGCCAAACCTAAGATTTTTAGACTGCCTTGAAAAGGACCTACAAATTTTAAAGATAAGAAACTGGAGAACCTTGGCTAAGGGAAGAATGTCTTGGCATTGGCTTGTTGAGAAGGCCAAGGCCCATCCTGGGCTGTCGTGCCAATGAGAAGAAGAAGAAAGAAAAAACTTGTCGCAAAAAGGGTTAAAAGTGAAATTCTCCTTAAGCATCTATAAAGCATTAAGCTTTATGTTTGAACTACATTTTTTTCACTATCTATGAGACAATTACTTCAAAGTAAACTATATAATAAATACAGAAATCATGAAATAGTTAAAGGGGAAAACAAAAAGAGAACTATCAAAAGAAACATCAACTCAAATACATCAATAAATACAAAACATCAATTCAATATTAAATGGTTTTATTTTCTTAACATGCAATACCTGTTTAATTAATTTTTATTTGTTTATTTTTCTATAGAGTTTTGGTATTGTTACCATTATATATTTTTGATACACAATAAGTGAAAAATAGAATTTCACTCTAATAAGTTAGATAAAAGGAATAATATAATAGGAATAAAAAGGAGTATGTGGACAATGCAGATTATTTTATTTAATTTTTCCCCAAAATGTTTCTAATTCTTTCTTTTCTAACTCTATTTACAAGCAAGCACTGATATTTTGGTTAAACAAATGAGTATTTAAATTTTAGATCCTGTTTAAAAAGAAACAGGATATAAACCTGTTTCAAAAGTTTTATTTCAATTTAGGTTTCTTTCCTTTCTTTTTTATTTAATTATGTTTATTTTAAAATATAAAATTTTGTCTATTTCCTTTACATATGACCAGTTGAAAATGTTTTGCCTTTCGTATTCATTAATAATTTAAGTAATTCTTGTTACTCTGAGACAAAGAATTAATTTATTTATTCACAGTTGCATTTTGTAAGGAATTAATTATTTTTTTATTTTAAAATTTGTATTCACTTTTCTGACCAACTATTCAATCAATTTGCAATGATTGTTTGTGGTCTCTGTAACACTTTTAAGCTTGTTTTATAATTATTAGATTAGAGACACTTCGAAAAAATGGGGTTGCAGCAATCATGGATTACATTGCTACCTTGGATTCTCTATTAGTGGAACCTGCACCAATGCTACCAGTTATACATAAAAGCAGTATATTAGGTATTTTATATGATATAATTTATATATGAAAGCAGTAAACCAGGTATCTTGTTAAACATAATTTATAAAAAATACTACTTCTTAATTTATTGTAAACCAGTTATACATAAAGGTAGTATACTAGATTTTTTAGTGAAATAAGAAAGTAGTATACTAGGTAGTTCATTAAATAATTTTTTTATGGACATCTTCTGTAGTGTATATTTTTTTACCACATTTTTTTCTAGATTCTAACTGTAATTTTCTTATGCCCTTAATATTATCTTTTTTTTTTTTTTTTTTTTTTTTTTAAACTATTGTGATGGTATCATGATAATATTGCTAATCAAAGACAATTTTTATAATGTTTAGAAATTTGAATCACTGTTTAAAAATATTTGTATTAAAATTACAAATATTTGTTTAAAAAAAAAAAAAAAAAAAACTATTTGTTGTTATTTGATGTTGCTTATTTAGTGTTCTTTACTGTTTAGAGGTATAGATTAATAAAATTTGGCTTAAAAATTTTTTGTTTTGTTTTTAATTTGAAACTGAATAATATTAGTCAAGAGCAGCACGTTAGGAAAAGTAATATAAATGTATATTTTTGTAAAGTATTTTATAATTTTTATTTATCACTTAGCATACATTGTAAAAATTATTTTATTTTCTGATGGGATGCTTGATACCTATATTTCAACAAGCTGAGAGTTCTTCTTTTCATTTTTAATTTTCCATTTTTTTAAAAAATAATTTTCTGATTTTTTTTATAAATATTATTGATTTTACAAAGTCTATCAAAACTTATTAACTTTAAATTTAAAGATAAATAGGTAAAAACACACCAACACATTTTTTTTTTTTTTCAATTCTTGTTCCTTAAGAATCTCTATTAAATTGGATAAACTTTATATGAATTTAATTATTGCATTTACTGTTTCTAAATTAAAGAAACAAGTAATGATATACATTTTTTTACTGAATATTATCAATTGTAGATAATTTTATAACATTAATCTTGTGTGTCATTGCTTCTATATTTTCTGTAGGTTTATTTATTCGACATATGTTGTTAGCATTTGATAAGCTATCGTTTAGTCTTGTCACTAAATTGTGTCATAAGTTTCATGTTTATTTCGATGCTGCATTTGCACAATGTCTTGATGACAGCACTGATATCAATTGCAGTGACTCTGCACTTGATGAAAAATTAGAAGATAGGTATGTTAATTTTCTTTTCTTTTATCCTTGCTTAATTCCACTTATTCTGCTTGTTTAATTCTTGTTTATATTTTATGTAATTATTTTCTAGTTATCATGAGGAATGCCAGGTGTTTGCCTCCCAGAAACAAGCTGAATTTTTTATTGCCCAACAAGTAATGAAACATTTTATACAATTTTGTAGTTTTAGTCAAAATTGTTAATTGTAAGATTTCATATTGCTTTTATTCACTTTTCAGGCAGCTTTGTTACAAATTAATGAGAGTGCAGCATTATCTCCATTTGATTTACAGCAAAAAATTAAAGAACTTTTGAAAGGGAATCC
This sequence comes from Parasteatoda lunata, assembly GCA_949128135.1. Taxonomy (NCBI): domain Eukaryota; kingdom Metazoa; phylum Arthropoda; class Arachnida; order Araneae; family Theridiidae; genus Parasteatoda; species Parasteatoda lunata. The sequence goes on from OX421975.1 coordinate 92,176,483, forward strand.
TGAATTATATGAAGCGGTAAACATTTTTTGTTATGGATGAATTGATAGATATATTACCAAGCTAATATATAATATTACATTTATCTATTAAAATTTAGTTTAAGTAGTCTGTTTTAAAATTACATAATAAAATGTGTTTATGTGAGTTCATCGTGATATTTATGACAGCTTGTAACGTTGTACTAGACACGTTATACTGCAAAGTTTGTTTGTTTTTTTACGAAATGTTTGTATGCGGCACTTCATTTCTAAACTTCCGGTATAAGGTTACGGTTGATTAGCACCAACAATCCTAGTATAATTTAAAATAAGCAAGTTCAATCAACTATTTTAATAAATGAAAATAGTTGATTGAACAACTACTGTCCTCCAGGTGAATTCCACTAGAACCTAGATTCACATACTGTTGGTTACTACATTTACTAAGTTAGTTGAAACAAAGGTGAGGGATAGAGGTTTTACTTTTTCATCAATTGTTGGAAACAAAGAAAATTGACATTTGAATTGTACTTAATGTGTCTTAAAAGCAAATTTTTAAAATTAGTTAAACAACTTTAAGTCTCTTTAAGTTGTGAACACGCAGACATAACAACTGAAAAACATATCAATGTCATTTCCTCAATGTTTGTTCTTGTTTCCTAAAACACAGATAATCTCAAATTTTCTGTTTGGTCAGTGAATAATAAGTTATTAGTCTACTTTGGTATAGGTCTATATTTCTTGACTTGTTTCTAATATCAATATATTTTTTAAAATCTGAGAACATACAACTGTATCCTGTTATTTTTTTATGATCCCTTGTTAAACTAAAGAATATTTTTTGCTTACATACACCAAAGTCAGCATTTGGCAATACTTACGGACCTTTTTTAGACCAGTGTCTTGTATGAGTAAATTGTATGTCAATTTTGAGACAATGTAATTCAGTTCATTTTAATGTATAAAATCAACACTCTGCATCCTTAATTTATTTAAGGCCTCTCATATTCTTGAATGACAGCCTCTTAATTTCTTGGATTAAAGCTTAGTTTTATTTTCTTTACAGGTTTACATACATTAATAATTTAGAAAGTTTGGTTTTCTTTCAGTATGTTTTAAAAGATATTTAAAATTGTGCTAGCATCAACTCAAGTTTAAAACACGTATAAACTGCAAATAACATTCAAAACATCAATTCAAGTTTAAAACATGTATAAACTGCAAATAACATTCAAAACATCAATTCATGTTTAAAAAACATATTAACTGCAAATAACATTCACGCGCAGTCTGCAATGCTAATGTATGTATTTTTTTCCTTTATTATTTAGTGTTATTTAAGTTATCTTAATTCATTGAGAGTGAGAGAATATTGTGGAGCTAGAGAAAATCTTTATCATCATTTTGACCGTAATACAGCTGTTCCTCAGGAAACTAAAGCCACAACAGCTTCAGAAGATCTTAGTAGAAGCTCTCGCTATGCTGCTTTGAATCTTGCAATATTACATGCTTTATTTGACCACAAGTAAGCAATATTAGTAAAAACATTAAAAATAATAAAATTTAAGAACAAGTTGTGGTGACATAAATTTAGCTAAATATAACAATCTGATATCTATTATTTTTAAGGTAACATAAAAAAAAGAAGGAAAAAAAAAAAGAACATTGTTAAATAGAGAATAGGATTAAGATAAAAGTCACCTTTAATTTAATCTGCCATTGTGTTATTTTTATTTAATATTTTTTATAGACTCATTTTAATTTGAACTGTAATATTGATAGTTAACAATATACCTTTACACTTGACCTTTAAACTTAAAGTTATGCACAGATTGCAGTTAAAATTAGTTGTAAGACTTCCTGGTTACTACTTCAGATTTATTTTTATGGGCAAGCTTTGAAGACATGTTATTCTATATTATTACTGTACTTGTACTGTTTACAATATGACTTGTGCTATTTACCATTAAATTTTTGTTATTTACTTATAAATTTAGCTGAAAACCTAAAATAACAGGCAAATTGAGGTGATCTTTATACTCAATTTATGTTATGGCATTAATTTCCTTGCATTATAGAATTTATAAACTTTAGAAAAATCATTAGAAATGGTCAAATTAGGTGTTAATTTAGATAATTAAACTTTCTAGAATATCAAACCAGTTTAGAAGACACATAATGAAATAAATGTATTTTTTAACATTGTATAATCTTGTTATTGTTAACAATTAGCCAACTTGTCAGTAATTTGATTTTACAAATTTTTATGTTGCTAAAAGAATAACTTATAAATGCTTTTAAAGTGAAATACATTGATTTGGAATGCTTAAGAAAATCAAGATGTATGGTAAAATAAACTTAATTTTAATATCAGATTTGATTTCAGGATGTGTGTGTTGAATTTCGCAAATTTATGAATATTATTGATTTGTAAAACTTTCCCTTTGCTCTGTTTAAAAAAAAAAAAAAAAAAAAAAAAACTTTGTTTAAATTTTTTTTTCTTTTTTGTTATCTTAAAAATTTATTATCTTTTCTCCAATTTAAGAATTTTTACTTTCGTTTCTAAGTTGTTATTTTATTCTATTGTAATCTTCATTTTTTTATTTTTGCGGTTACGCAAGATAAAAATTATTGCTTGATAATTAAATTTTAATTAAGGGTAAAAGTATGTTACTTTTAACTGGTTCAATACAAATAAAGTTGAGAACTATTATGAAACAAATCAATTTTTCTTGTTGTGATATTTAAAAAAAAAAAGATTTTAGAGTTATAACTTGAAAATAAAAACATGCTACATTATTCTTTGGGTGCTTGATGAATGCTGTCACTTGTATTTAATAAAAATTTATGAAGAAAAAAAAAATTCATGTTGAAAATACACTCCCATTATTCACATCTTGTATTTTCAAAATATTCAAGTTACTTGTAACTCTTTTTTGATTTCATCTAAATTTTATTTGTCACTGCTGACAAAAAATTACAAAAAAGTTCCAATCAGACATGGCAAACTTGTGCCCCCTATGTGTGGCAAAGATTTCAATTGTACCTAAGGTATCCATAAATTGTGAAATATTGCGTACCTTAAATATTATTGCCACCTTCTTAATATATAAGTGAATGTATACACTGAAGTCAGTTGCAAGATTCTTACTCTGATATTCGATTTTCTGTTTTTAAATATATATATCACTTTCTTCTCTTTTTATTTTATTTTTAAAAGATTTATTGATTTTTTTTACATTATCTTTTTTAATAAAATATGACAATTTTGTATGAAATATAGATGCATATATCTACATTTCATATGAAACAATTTTGATAGATATACTTACATAATTGATATACTGACATACTTAGATATTTAGATATGATTACAAATTTAATAAAATATTGCCATAAAATAAAAGCTTCACCTAAGCTGAAATTAATAATAAATGAGATGAAGTAAAAAAAAAAACCTAATAATTCAATGAAGTGTTTAGATATATATATAGCAAATGAAGAGACAGATATATGAGATAAACGAAGTACATATTTAGTTACATCATTCAGTGTTGTTAAAATTATTTAATTACAGGGATGAAGCTCTTGCAGCTTTAAATGAAGCAATTATGGTTGCCCAAGAGGTCAATGATAATGTGTGTTTACAGTATTCATTGGTAAGAAACCTTTTTAAACTATACCATATTTAAATATTGTAGATTACTAGTTTTAGGCTTAATGAATTACTTATAAAATATTTTTTAATTTCTTTTTTATTTTTTACAATTATTAATTAATACTACTTTCCTGTTCCTTTATTATAAATTAGGTAAGTTTCTAAAAATATAAAAAAAATTATGTTAGTTAATTTTAATCATTTACTTTTCTGATCAGAAATTAAGCTGTTATACAAAAGTTTGTGATTGTCATTCAAAATTTTTACCATTTGTGTTGTTGTGTTTATACATATATATAGTTTCTATTATTATTTGTTAATATCAGGGGTTTCCAACTGGCGGATTGCGGGCCGCATCCAGCCTTTTTTGTGGCCCGTGAATTAAAATATATTAGTTTTCATTCTTTTTGCGGAAAATTTTCGTAAAAAATCTATAAAGGTTCAAAATTCTTTTCTTGTTTAAAAAAAAAAAAAAAAAAACTTATTTTTTCATTTCTGTGAAATTTAACATACCAACAGTGCAAAAAAATTTATTTCTCAGGTTTTACATCCTTGAAAATATTTATTTAAATACAAAAATAATCGTGTATGTTGCTCTTTTTTATTTTTACTTATTTATTTATTTTGATTTTTTTTTTTTTTGTATTTTGTGAATATAGTTTAGCATTTGCGTATTAGAAATTTTTTTGAAGAAATTCTCCGATTTAACTTTTTAAAACCACTAATTTTGGACGAAATTATTTACATTTGTAAATTTTAAACAGTATAAAAGAGGGAATGAATATCATGTTTTATCTAAATTCCTTGCATTGAATATCGAATAATAATAAGAAAAAAAAATTAATTTCAGATGCTCGAAAAGTTTTTTGTTGTCGCTATAATTCCTAATAAGTCGAAAAAAATGTTAATTTAATCACAGAATTAAATTTAAAAGAAAAAAAAATCTTGTCACTATAAGTTTCAGATTAGGAGAAGATTTAAAATGATACGTAACAAGTATTATTTGTAATGTTTGTTATTTTGTTTTTTAATACATATTAAAAAAACTTTGATAAAAATCTGACAGCAATATTTAATGTTCTTTCTAACATAAAAGAGTCTTATATAAAATTTTGATAAAGTTGTGGCCCGCCATTTGACTGGGGTTTTTAATTGCGGCCCGAGGCCTCATGTAAGTTGGAAACCCCTGCTCTAAATCAATTCTCATGAAATAATGCATACATTATTTAGAAAGAATGATATTATTAGGCTAGTTTATAAAAAGTTTTCACCTATTATAGTGAATCAAATAATTCAAAAGCTCTTAAAATATTTTTAATTCATATACTTTTTTTTCATCGTAAGTAATCAAGGAAGTCAAAATAGTTTATATACTTAGTTATACACAATATACTTAGAATCATTATGAAATAAAAGTTTTATTGCTTTAAATACAACATCTTTCACAAAGAATTTTGAGATTATGTTTCTCTAATAAAGGTTAATTTTTAAATGTCTTGAGGTCTGTCAATAATTAATGTTGCTGTGCTTGTCTTATTATTTGTTGTACCAAATTGTTGTTGATATGTGTTTATTAATTTTTATAATATTCAGCATTTTCATTTTGCATTATAATATTCAGCACTTCATTTTGTAATTTCAGCATTCTTTTTTCGTTGTCTCTGGATATTTTATCAAACTATTTTAATGCTTTTTTATAATTTGCATACAACTTAATCAGTTATAATGAAATTATTACTGGAATTATCATATATAATGAAATTATTACTTGAAGACAATACATAATCTTCAAACTGAGAAAAAAAATTTTGAAATTTTTGTGCTGCTTTTTACTTAGGAAGAATGAAAATTTATAATTTAAAATATGAATGAAATATTATACATATATATAGGAATATTATAGGAATGTGAAAAAAAATTATGCTTCTATTAATTTGTTTTAGCTGCATACTCACTACCTTTTTTTTTTTACTTATTTTTCAGGCCTGGCTTTATAGACTAACTTCAGAAAATAAAGAAGTTTTAATTGAAAGATCTGTTGCAAAATCAACTGACCTTGGACTTTGCGTAATAAAGTTTTAAAAATTAGATTCTTTAACTAAAGATTTAAATACAATGTATATTGCATATTTTGGATCATGTTTTTTTTTTTTTTTAAATTTGGAAATGTTTCAAATTTTATTATTCCTACTAATTTTCTTTATTTATATTTTCCGTTGTTGTTATTTCAGATTTTGAATAGCTTTTTTTTCTTCTTTTTTTTTGTTCTATAAACTAAGGATTGGATTTAATTTTTTTATTTGTTTGTTTTCTTTTTCTTATTATCTATTTCTTTATTCAAAATTGTTAATTATATAATTTGCTTAGTTTAGTTGTTTAATAAAATGGAAACAAAAAAAATTATTGGATAAAACATTTAGAAAATATATATAAATTTTTGCTTTTAACTTTATGGTTAAAATTTGACTAAAAAATGATGCATCATTAACAGTGTTACATTATGAATTTTAATCGAATGAAGTATAAATTATAATCTGTATAATTGTACAGCATTTTATAAATATTGTTAAATTTATTAAAAGTTTCTAAGATTTTATTAAGCTGGTGAATATTAAATGTTAGTTTTTTGAATGTCCTTTATGAAATGTTTCACTATTAGTTATGTCAGAGTTTTAAAAAAATCATTACATGATAAATTGTACCTCTTTTATAAATATGCAGTACAAAAATGACAATTAAAATAGTCAGCACAATATGATGAAAATATATCTTTATAAAATTTCTGCATGCAATTTTTTCAAACTTTTTAAATTAAAGTATCTAAAGTCTGTCTATTCACTGAATCTAACAATATTGTTAAATAACAAACACTAAAAATTTATACAGAAAAATAGAAAAGGCTTAAATCTTTTATTCCTAAGACATTTTTCTAAAAAATTGTTGTGTAGTCAATAGTTTTGAAGTTTTGTAACAACACTTAATTTTAATTCTGCATTGATTCTTCTGTTGATTGATTAACTGTTGGTTATAGGTCTGCATTGGTTAACTGTTGATTATTGGTTCAGTTAGCAATAATGAAGTTATTATAAAGTTATAATTACGAAAAAAGAGTTGTTCAACTTATTATTTATTTATATAATTACTTAATAAGTATAACAAATTAATATTTAATTGTGTTTTAAAAATCGTTTTTTTTTTTTTTTTTTTTTTTTTTAAGTGTTTCTGCTTTTGTCTCTAATTTAATAATTCACATAATTCTAATTCCATGTAAACATTAGTGATAAAGAAGTAACAAAATAAGGCACAAGTTGTTAAATAAAGTTAACCAGTGTGAAAGTTTTTTTTTTCTTCAATAAATCGAATTAGAAATCACTTGAAAATCATCACCAATTTAAAAATCTTAATTTATTAAATAAATTTTTTGAAAATTAAAATTAAAATTTTTAGTTTCTATTCCCATCTTTGCTGCTAAAGAATAATAGTATTGAATGGAATAAATTAATATGTCAAAGTTGTTCATTTATTAATTATTATTTCAGTGCTTGGCTTCTCTTGGAATACAAGCTCTGACTAGATTGAAATCTTTAACTACTGCCTCTCCATCAAGGTATCATAAACTTTATACTATAGTCAGTTTTTTATTTCAATGTATTTTTGATGTGTATGTAAATAATATTTTAATTTTTGTCCTAACTATACTTTTTTGTTTCTTTTCTCCATCCGCAGTGTTTTTGAATTACTTACTAAAAGTGATGTGCAGAATTGTCAACATTCTATGGCTGATTTATTAGGTCCTGCTTATGCTCTGAGAGCTGGATTGTGGTCTTATTATGGGCATAGGTACTGCATATGCTTCTTTCTTCAACTATGTTCCGTTATTTTGTAAAAGAAAAGGAATTATTTATTTATTTATTTTTTTTTTTTTAAGAAAGACTAATAAGTTACTGCATTTATTGCAATATATATTGCACAATTTTATAATTAACTTTTGAAATTTTCATCACTCATAACTTTAACCCTTTCAAGTTTCATGACATTCTTCCCAAAAATAAGATTAATAAGTAATATTTTTTTTTTAAAAAAAGGACCGAATAACTTAAAATCAGGATTTAGTTTTTGTATTTCAATGTATAAAAGTTACTTAAATAGTAATGAATAAAAATTTTACTTTTAATAGATCTTATTTTAACAATTAGTTTTTTTTTTTTTTTTTTTTTTCAGAAAGACTAATAAGTTACTGCATTTATTGCAATATATATTGGCAAAACTGCCAATATATTTTCCTAATTGTCAATTTTCCTGGATTTTCCAGTTGATTTCTTGATTTTGCTAATTTCTCCTGGCCTACTGGCTTGATCATAAATTCTCTTGGTTTTTGTATATTTCAGAAAATTCCCTAAAATTGTGAAAGTTTATATAAAAAAGTATTATGCTTGCTTTAGTATTTAAATAAGTATTACTGTTAAACAAGTTATTTACAGTAATCACTTAGAAAGTTTTCTGTTATAAATATTCTGGAATTTTAAATTTCTCTTTTTTTTTTTTAAATTTATAAAAAAAATTTTTTTAACCATTTCAAATAGTTAAATATATTTTAGTATTCAAAATGATGAAATTAAAAGTATTATAAATGTTAAGACTGATTGTAGTGAAATTTGTTTAATATTAATCATAAATTTAAAATATTGCAGCCAGTTTGAATTGATAATTAGTGCAACATAGTTTTAATTAGTTAGTAACATAATTAGTTAACATAGTTTATTGTAACAAGTATAAGTATATTGCAGTAAATATCCCGAAAATTACCCGTGTCTAAAATTTTTCAGATACTATGCAGTAGTTATCAGGAAATATATACTTTTTGTATAATCTACTGGATTTTTTTTCCCTTTTCATGTTAGCACCTATTTTCTTTTCTTTTTTTTTATTTTTATTATTTGTATTTTGCTTATGATTTCTGAATAATTGTTTGCAATTTTTTTCCAGCATGATGATGCATTTATGTAGTCAAATGCTCTTATTTTTGAATACTTCGGATCCTGTTAGAGGTGGTACATATCACATTGGAGAAGGCACTTGTTTGGCATTAAGAAATCTTGCTATGAGTTTTGCCTCTGAAGTAAGAATCGTTTAATATTTGCATTTATATCACTATTTCTTAAACCCCTACAGTGATCAATTTGCTGTTGTAACAGAAAACTTAGCACTTTAACTTTGAATTATAAATTGCACACACTCGCACACAAATATATATGCAATAATATGCCTTCAAAGGCTAGGTAATACAAGAGACTTTGGCTAGTTCAAATAAATATGCATCTTATTAACTTATATTAAGTTTATTTAACAGCTTACGTTGGATTTTTGCATGGATTAAATTGATAGGTTTCCATAGTAGGAATGTTGGGATTTGGAACAGATTTATCTAGCCATGAAAATATGAAAAAGCCTCACATTTTCGATGGCTCCTGCTATTAAAACAGGGATTCTGAAAGGAAATTGGTTGCAAGAATATCCTTAACTTAATCAAATGTCATTCAAATGGGAAAATTTAGATATTTGATATGTTTCAAAGATGATGCCATTCAGACGATGGGGGATTTTTGGGATTTTCTTAATGCATATTTTTCTAAGAATTATTACCCATTAACTTCAGAAAATAATCTTTTAATTAACATCTTAATTTTTTATTTTTCTTCGTGAAAGAACGATTTCTGCGTCTTCAAATTAATAAGAGAATAGACTTATTGAGACTTTCAAGGTTTTCAGAGAGTGCTCTGATAGTTGCATTGCTGTAATTGGAATTACTTTGACGTATGCCAGAGTTACTTGTTCAATTTATTTTTCTATTTGAATAAGTTTTTTTCTTCTTTTTCACATTGTTTAATTTCTTTTTTTCCCTTGGTGATTAAATAAATCATGTCTTTGATGAATTCTGGTTCATTTTTGAACGTATCTGTTTTTCCAATAATTCTTTTAACCAAATTAGTGTAGCTCCATCAAGTACAGCTACTCCTGATTTATTGACTTCATTTATTAAATCTTCTCTTTTAATATTTCGATACATGCTTAGAAAGGAAAGGTTTGATGCTAACTGATTTGATTTTAAAGACTACTATGACCAGCCGTGATCCCTTGTTTTGGTGTGGTGGCGTCTAGTGGTTGAAATTTAACTTAATGTAATGTAATAACTGTTTAATAAGGCTTAGCAGCAAGATGGATACAAGGGCAGTTGGTTCAAATGAGACTCTATAATTTCAAATTTGCTTTGAAACAAAAACATCCATTATTACTCAATTAATTTTTATTTGTTTAAGTCTATAAATTAATTCCCAAATAATTATAAAAAAATTATACATATGCAAAAGGTAAATAAAGAACTATTTCTAATTGGAACTCTTATTTCTACAATGCACATTGAAAACTAGATAACTTACTTTAAATGATGAACTATTTTTTTGTCATTTTTCACCATTTTAGGGTTTATACTGTGATGCAGCTCGAGTGTTGGCTCTTGCTAGAGAACTATTTCCTTCACATTCAGAGTACAGTAGTATATGGCAACAAGCTGATTTAGTTATAAAGTATGATAAAGCTTTATATCAAGGAAAATGGTTAGAAGCTCAAAATGCTCAAAGAGGCATCGCAATTTTTGACAAAGAAGAAGCTCAGTTTAGGTTTGTTTATAATTTGTAATTAATAATCAAACTAAATGCAGAAAAAAAAATTTTTTGTTTCTTAATAATAACCTATATTTTTATTACTTTTTATGTTGCATATGCATCAAGTAGTTCTACTTTATTACAGAAACTCAAAAATAAGAGTGCATCTTTTTTTTTTTTTACTCTGAGTGTTTTTTTTTTATTTACTCTTACCATGTAGTATATAGCTTGAGTTTTCAAAGCTTATATTTTATTGGAATTTTTTTTTTTTTGCAATTTTTTTGTTAGACAGTTTTTTTAGATTTTATGGGGGTATTTTGAAGGACATTATAGCATTTCTGAAGAAAAGTTGCGCACACAAACAATTATTTAATGTCAATTATAACAATAATTAAAATATATATTTCTTCGGAACATTATTTTTGAAATTATTACAAAAATTTTTAATTAACTATTTTTAAGTAAGAACTATCAAAACCTGTTTTCTTTTTAATTCAATATTAATATGATTGTGTTTGGCTCAAATTATAAATTAAATAATGATCAATTATATAATGATATATATTGCTATTATAAATAAAGTAATGATATTTTTAAAAATATTTTTTTTTCTAGTTTAAATAATGTTTTTTTTTTTTAAAGTTTTAAAACTATAACACAGAATGGAAGCTATAAAATTAGTATATATTTTTGGTGTGTATATATATATATATGTTATTATATTTTAAGGAATTTTTTATTCTTCTAAAATGTTAACCTTATATTGGTATATTGACCATAGAAAATATGTTAGCGATATTCATATGTAATTGCATATTTTAAATTTAAAAAAAACTAATTTAGTTCTTTTTTTAAATTGTATTTGCTTGTCTTTAGCAAACTTGTATCACCCTGAATACAGTATAAAGTAATGTAATAGTTTTGAAAAATATTTGTTGGTGTATTAAATTTTTAAAAACACCAATTTTGAGAAAATCAAAATGTTGAGTTTATTTTTTATTGTAATCACCTTACATTAGTCATGTAACTTTTATGTTCATTTTGTTTGCACTTAATTGAATAATTGATTTTTGGGTGCACTTCTATTGTAAAATAAAACTTGCCATAACATTTTAAAGAAAATATGGAATCATTAAGTTTTGTAATAAAAGCCTGGTAGAAATAAAATAGGACAACGAGCTTGTAGAACTTGCAATTTCAGCATGAAGCAACTTTTTATTTCATTTGAAGTTTCATTATAACATAGCTGCCAACTTTATGGGATTTTGCCAGTTACTCCTGGTCTACTGGTTTAATAATTCTCCTAATTTTTTGTTCATTTTAGAAAATTCCCTAATATTGAGTAAGTTTTTTTTAAAAAAAATCTCTATTGAAATAAATTATTGCTTGTTTAATTATTTAACTAAGTATTACTAATACATAATGAAGTAAGCCTCATTTAGGGATATCAATTTAAAACCTTATTGTTCTAAGACGTTAAGTTTATTTTTATTTAGAACTCCATTTTAAATTAATTAAAAAAATTCTTTTAACTATCTTTGATGAATTAAATGCCTTTTACTGTTCAAAATTATGAGTGAACATAATACATATCATTTTAAGTATATTTAATGTGAATCATGACTGAAAAATATTAAACTTTTTCTATTATTATTACTATAAAAATCCCTAAAATTCCTTATGTGTAAAATATGTAGAACATTATGCAACAATTGTCATGAAATTTAAAATATTTTGTAAAAGCTACTGGATTTTTTCCTATCTATGTTTTGGGAATACTGACCACCAGTATTTCCAAAATTGTAAAGTCTTTTCCTTGGTGAGCCATGAAACTTCAACCTCTTAGACTCTATGGCTCACAACAGGCTGTTGTTGGAATACTTTTATTATAAAATTGTGCTTTACTCATACTTGTTTTTATTTACTATGTAACATTACTATTATTATCTTAGGAAAGCACTGCTGCTTTATAAACAAGGTAATGCTGCTGAAGCTGATAATGTTTTAAAAAAGTTGATAGAGTATTGTGAAATAACACCAGTTGCACCACATTTTCATGTCAGGTATTGTGAGTCAGTTGTCAGTAATTTTTTAAATATTACTAGCTGCTATGTGTACTAAGAGTTTTCGTATTTTAGGGTACTTCTTCTCAGGATTGAATTATTATCATCAACTCCAAATAATAATGTCATTCTACCTACATTGATGATGTGTTTATCTAAATGCAAAAATCATCATTTATTGCATTTAGAATCATTAACGATTCTCCAAGTGGCCTCTGTTCAGGTAGATTAGTTTTCTAAAAAAAAATTTTTTTCTCTTGTGTGGTTCTATTATTTGAGCTTTATTTTTTACCTGTGTCAACCCTATATAATAAAAAATGACTTAAAATATTAAGTTAAATAAAGGGTATTTTTCTATATTTGCTATTATACTTTTTAAATCAAATTAATATTATAGTTTTCTGATATTAATTCCAATTATTATCAAATGATAACACAACACAGCTATCTTTTTATCTGTACATGATTTGTCAGGTTGAGGAAACAATTTAAATGCTTTTTATTTTATTAAAGTCACAATTATTAAATTGATCTTACTGGAATCAGAATGAATATTTATAGAAACTTTACTTATTTGTGCCTCATTGCAGTATTGTTCATAGTAATATTGTTAGTTGGGTCAATTTGACTTCTAAGATAAGTAGTGACGAGATTATGATAATTGCGGATTATGATAATTTAGTTGGATACTTTTATAATTCCTGTTATCATTTTCTCTTTTATCTGTTCTTATTAATGTAATTTTAGGAATAATATAAAATATTGTTTAATTTGAATACTAATTTTTTCTGGATTGAAGTTATAAAATTCAAATCATTAATTTACTAATAATTTCACAAAGTTGTAGAAAATAAATATTCAAACTTTCTACAATAAACATATGATGTAATAATTAAATTTCTTTTTTATTTGATTTATTATTGTAGGACCAGGAACGAACCCATAACTTTTTTGTCTAGGGTTCACAAAATCTGTGCTTAACTTAGCTGTTATTGGTCATTAGGTTATGCTTATCTATTTATTGGTCAATTGTTTAAACATTAACCACAATCGATTGAATTTGTCTTACTGGTTTATAATAAAATTTTTAACTCATTAATTTAACTTTCTGCATTATTTTAGTTGGAAATTGGGTTGCCAAAGCTTGCGTTAGATTTACTAGATGAAATTTTTGTCTCTGTTCTAACTCATGGCACATCATATGATAGAGGAAATTGCTGTTTTCTTTATGGTAGATGTTTAGCAATGACTGCTATTCAAATTGAAAAAGATTCTGTGACAGCTTCAAAAGGTAATTATTTAAAATAGGATCTTTAGTCACAAACAACAAAGCCTTTGGAAAATTTAATAACTATTCACAAGGATTCACACCAATATAACGTTTTACAACATGTTGGCATCCTTGTGAACAGTAATTAAATTTCAAATGGTGCTAATATATTCCAAATGAATAAAAAAAATGCTTTTTAAAATTTTCTAGACATTGAAGCTGCTTTGTCCATGAGCGATAAGGCCTTTGAATACTTTAAGAAAATAAAAGCATTTATGAAAATGAGATCGATTCTTTGTTGGCAGGTACTGTACTTTTAGTAAATTTTTTTTTATTTATTTAAGTATTGACTGATCCAACTGTAGGTGTTGTTTGGAGTTTTGCTGCTAGAAAATTACTGACTCAAATGCTTTCATATTTTAAAGACAAACATGTGAGGTCACGAAGTCTGAAAAATTTTGGATATATCTTAAATTAGTAATTTTCGAGTAGGAAAACTTATTCAGTGATTCTGCTAGACTTTGGAAACTATGAGTCCTGAGGTCCAAGGGCTCCCTAACAGTAGTGTAGTTAGACTTTCAGATGCCCCAGAGCAAACACGCAAAATGGGGCCCTTTCATTGGAAATCTAATACTTTTAATATGCAATAAAATTTCTTTTTAACTAGAAAGAATTTTGTTTGCCTCTTCCCTGTTGCCTCGTTTGGCCCATTCGAAGCTATAACCCTGCTTCCTTATTTCTTGGTCACTTTTTAAAGCAGGCCACGATTTAAATCAAGAATTCTCTATCTCTTTGTTCATCTTTTAATATGCACATTCATAATTGTTCTATAAATTAATAGACAAAATAAAGAATTTCATAACGAGAAAAGGTTAAGATAAAAAAAATATTTGACAATCAGAACTTTTCATTAGGATGGATGAAACACCTGCATCAAGGAAAAGCAATGATGCAAGATGATAAATGTAATTAAGAATTATAGTAATTTTCCCCTTCTACTAAGGAAGAAAAAAATATATTTAAGGTTTGATTATAATTTTGCTTCTACGCTATATATATAGTTTTTTTTTTTCACTGGAGAATTGCAGGTCCTCTGGAACCCTTAATGATATATGATGATGACAGTTGTGCGAACAGGACAAACAGGCATAGGATTTAAAATAGAGCAAATTAATTTTATTTAATCATTATGAGATGAATGACGAGAAAGTGTGTGTCACAAATTCGTCGTGCTGCTGCATAAATGTTAGGGACAATCTTGTAAAAAAAAAAATCTGTAAAATGTCTCGATTTAGGGAAATTTTAGTATTTGTAATTGGCTTATCAAATAGGTCACACAATTCCCACAAAAAGAAAAGGTAAAAATGTCTTACTTTTAATTAATGCATACTTGAGCCAAAAATAGATTAAAGGACAGGATGTGAATTTAAAAGTGTGAGGAAGCATTTCATTTTGAATAATAAATTAAGAAAAGGATTTACAGAAAAGGAATAACATAAAAAGATTAATTGAAGCTTTTTATGTTACATATATATATATATCAGGTATTCAGGCCGAGCTACTTCAAAGTATACTAATAGGAAATAACTAATACGTTAAACATAACAAATAAATTTAATAACTTTGGAAAAAAACATGAACTTATTGTAGATTTAAAATTTGTCACACAGACATTCTATAAAAAATAGGTAAAGTCTTTTGTTTGCCACACAGGCTTTTTCACTTTCGTTCTGACACAATGATTCACAAAGAATGCACAAGTCTCTCCCTCTAGCATAGAGACAGTGCCATCTAGGAGTAGAAGTAGGCTCTCTAACACCCTTACATAAATATATATATATATATTAAACAATACTCTAAGAAAGCTTTTGTTTCTATACAGGAACTGTGTATATTTGATAATAAATATGTTTTGAAAAGTGTCAACTATTAATAGGATTTCATAGTTAAGATTTTGGTCAAATAATAAAAATTATGGTTTTTATTAATTTTGGTAATAATCTGTGTAAAATAAGTTTTCTCCCCTTAAATATCAAGAGTTAGAATTTTTTTTTTTTTTTTTTTTTTTTTGCAATTCACCTGTGATATTTTTTTTCTACTACTTAAAAAATTCTAAAAACAATATAGAAAAACAAAAATAATGTGATGGAAACAAGAAGTCTCATCTTTCCCCTTTCTAACAAGCTATTCTGCAATATTATCTTCTCTTATTAGAAAAAAAACGTAGACTTATTTTTGAAATAAGTGTGCAAAAATTTTTAGTAGTTCAAACTTCAAATGAAAGATGCTAAAAAGACAGCAGGGCATCTATTACCACAGTGAAACGAGAAGTTTTATTTACAGTTTTCAAACTACTAAATATATTTTAATTTCATTAAAAAAAATTTCTTTGTTTAAGAAAATTATTTATTTAACTTTTTCAGGCTTATATTTATAATCATCTTGGGCTGACAACTCAACGAAATGATGTAGCTTTTAGATATAGAAATTTTGAAGATGAAGTCTATGAATTGTAAATACATTTTGATTTGTTTGTTTTTGTAAATAATTTCTTTAATAAAAACTGATTTTATAATGAAATTTGAGATGATTTATTTTTTTATTTAAGTATAAAGTTTTTTTGTGGTCATACTGTTTTAATTTTATAATGGATTTATAAAATTTTAAAAATTATTTTAAAAATTTGATAAATTAAGCTATTATTGAATACTATTTTTTAAAAACATTTTAACATAATTGTAAATGTTTTTTAACTATTCATAAACAAGCGATTCCAAATGTCTTAATTTAGGAAGCTAGCTGAAATAATAGGAGTGAATACTTATGATGATATTTAAGTTTAATTTGACAAAATACATCTAAAGTATGCATATATTGGTGTAACTAGGTACAAGGCAGATCTACCCTGGAAATATTTGATTTCATAAATCTTAGCTTTCAATCATTTAAAAAAAAATCTTTCCTAGCTACAAAAATCTCAAGCTTTTTTTGTGTGACTTGTATAAGTGATCCCGTTATTCTAGAGAAGTGCACTCTTTCTAACAGAAAAGATTTTCTCCCATGCATTTATCTCCTCAGCTGGGAATAACAACTGAAGCATTCTTACAGATTTAAATTAGCCCTTTGGCTATGCTTTAAAAGAGGCCCATTTTTCACGAATTAACATTTTCTCAAGGACACCGGTTTGTACCTTTACCCCTCCCACTTGAGAAATAAATATTTTTTTTTCCAGTGAAAAAATGAGTTCTTTATTCCTTTTGTTTTTGTCCAAGAATAAATAGAGAAGATTATTTATATGCTTAAAATTTTGTTTTTCCTTATTCGTTTAAATTCTAAGAATTTTTTATTTTTCTAGTTTAAAATATTTTTCTTAATTTAAAGGCAAAAGTGTTATAAAATGTATAATTGTTCATATTTAGTATGTATTTATAGTTAAAATAAAACTAAAAAAGTAAAGTATAGTTAAGAAAAAAATTTCTTATAGTAAATAAATATTTTATGAAATTATATATTGTCCATTCTGGTCCAATACCTTTTGCTATCTTTATAGCAGTTGCATGACTCAAAATTTTTGTTTGTTTGCAAAAAACTGATCCAAGTGATTTTTTACCTCCTCATTTGAAGTAAAGGTTTTACTATCTAAATTTCGTAGGAATCAGAACATTGTTGTAGAGAACCCATTTTTTTATTTATTCCAGTGATGATGCGCTTCAAAAATAGATAATTTTCTTGATGTTTGAAAAGAAAATCACAGACCCCTACGAAATGGCATAAATTTCTTTCCATAAAAACATGAGGTACCTTTATGTTGAGCTTTGAGATTAAACTTAGGCGTACTAAATGATCATGAACAGTCGAATTTACTTTGAAATTGAATGAGGGACCCAGGCTTACCCCATAAAAATGTTCTACTTAGTCCAATAGATGTATATTAATATTATTTAAATGAATTTTTAATTTGACAACATTACAAATACTTACTCTTGCAGGAAAAAATGTGGGATTAACATGGTTATGTAATGTAAACAGCAGTTTACTTCCTTTAACCTACAGATAGAAATATTATGTAAATACCAATTCATAAGCATTTGTGTACTCTTTATATTCCAAATAAAGGAACACAATGATCATACTTTCTTGTTTTCCCATCTTTTGTATAAGAATGCAATTGTTAGGCATTTACCAAAGTCAGATCCTTTTTTAAATGTTGTTCAAGTTCATACAAATTTGAGGCATAAAATATGCACCAATATTAAAAGTCTTTTACAGTAAAAAAATAAAATTTTAGGTATAAACAGTTTTTTTTTAATAATAAAGGGACTAGAAATAATTACAATCAATACTTTTTTTTGTTGCTTTGTACTTCAAACTTTTTTTTTGCAGAACTATATTCTACCTTAACTCGTTTCAGCTAAAGGATAGTTTTTTTTTTTAATAACTAAATTGAGATTTATTTTATAGTATTACTAATCAAGCTATTCAAGTAAAAACGGTTTACTTACTTTAAAAAACTAAACATGTTTTATTTACATGTAGAATAAATATTTTGAGAATAATTGCTTCCAACAAAGTTTTAAAATTTAATTTTAATTTTACTTTTAAATGACATTATACATTTTAACCAACATAAAAAGTAATACTTTGGTATTGATTTCACTTAGTACATGTTTCATACTGAACAATTACACTTGTATGAATAAGATTTAACTGAATATACTTTATTAAAAACTTATTGTTAATGTTTCTTAATGATACTGAAACATTGAAAATAAATTATTTATAAATGGAAAAGCGTCCGTATCAGTACTGGCACCAAATTGGTCAAAACTATAAAAGGTTAAATACTTTATTTAGTTTCAATTATTTGGGCCCCATACAAGCAATAACTATGTACTTTTTAATTTAATGCAAGTTTTAGAACTCACAGTATTTTGATGATTAAAGTAAGAGTGAATAGATACAGGCACGAAAATATCTTTTATCCTCCGTTTGAATATTTTACAATAAGCTACAAGATCACATTAAGAATTTTCTTTTTTTCTCAGAACAAGTGATTTGATGTTTTTGAAGATGACTCTTTTGAGTGAACTTTTTATCACATATTTCGCACATATGAGGTTTCACATTTGTATGTATAAGATAATGGCGATCAAGATTACCTTTAGCAGAAAATCCTTTCCCACAAATAGTACACAGATGAGATTTTATTGGTGAATGTATGGCCTGATGATTATGCAAATGACTCTTCTGAGAAAATGCTTTAAAACATAATTTACAAACAAAAGGTTTATTATTGGTATGAATTAGGAAATGTCTTTCTAGATTGCCTTTAACAGAAAATCCTTTCCCGCAAACCTCACAAGTGTGGGGTTTTACATTGTCATGGATAAACTGATGTTTTTCTAGATGTGTCTTTTGCGTGAATTCTCTACCACATGAATTGCATTTATAGGGTTTATTATGTGCATGAATAAGAAGGTGTCTATCTAAGTTTCCTTTTACTGTGAATTTTTTTTGACATAAATGACATGCATGAAGTTTTTCTTTGCAATTATCGTCTTTGGCATGAAGTGTGTTTGAAGTTAGTGAACTTGGGGATACATCAGATGAGTTTTTATGGGATTGAACTTGCAACAGACTTTTAAGACTGCTCCCCTTATGAAATGGGACCTTTTCTTTTAAATGAAGCAGCCAATGAAACTCAAGGTATTCTCGATTAGAAAATTCCTTCAGACATAAGCAACAGAGATGTGCCATCTCTTCTACCTATAACTTAAACATAAGATTATGTTAAGTCAACAGGTAAAAATTTAGATTATTGATCAAAAAAGTAAAATAATTTCAAAAAAAAAACATATTTCAAAATTTTTAACCTAAAGTAAAGCAGGTCAAGAGCTCGAGATTTATATTGAACACCACTGAATTGCACTTCATGTTTTGTTATATTATTAAGATTCAAGTTATTTTTTAATGTGAGCCAGATTACAACTGCCTACTTCTGTAACACAAGCAGAAAAGTACTTAAATTGAATTATTGACAAAATCTTAAGCTGGACAGAAATAGGTAGTAAATATCGCTCTTGTTGGTCGCATATTTTTTCATTTCGATTTTGCCGGAAGGTTTGAATGTTCGTTTAATTGTGTGATGTAAAATTCAATTCTTATGATATAATAAGTCCAATTATTAAATGCATTTAGTTTTTAATGCAAAAAGGAAATAATAGCGGTAAGTATTTGTTCCCTTTTACATTTATAGATTTGAATTTTTTTGAAGCATGGACATCTTGCTTTATGTCTTAACTCGAATTGTATCACAATTTCGTAAAACTGCTTAATTTTAAAGTTGTTTTTTTTTTTAAAGGCTATATACAAAAAAAAGTTTCAAGTTGTTATGGTATTTAAAAAAAAATTTTTAAATATTTTATAATTTTTTCCCCTATATGAGAAATTTTTTATATTGCTTTGTGATAAGCCATTTCATTCGTTATAGCTCTTAAAATAATAAAATTTTAGAAGGTGCATTTCTTCGATGCTTCTTAAAAATTGATTTGCTATTATCAAATATACCGTTTAAAGTTATTTTAGCAGTGCAAACTAAAAGCAACCTGCCGTGTGATTTCTGTCAAGTTGACCTACTAGCTTTATTGTGCGCATATTTTCAAGTTCAAAAAAAAAATTACAAATTAAAAAAAATATTGAATTTTTTTAATTTGTAAGTGGGATCTATATTCTAAGTAATTGATTTATGTATGGTGTTTTGCTAGATACTACTTGTATTTTATACTACTACTAGAGATTTACATTTTATTTACTGTGAAGCTTGATTTATTTCTTATAACCTTGAACCTTATAACTTAGAACCTTGTTTTATAATTTTTTTTTATTTATAACCTTATACCTTTTTATTATCATGAAAGAATATGTTTAATTAAGATTTGTTATCATTTCAAACTTTTGTTTTGCTTTTAAGGCTGTGTTTTAATGACTTCCATTTTTATTTGTATTAGAATTCGGCAATGCTTTTAATGTAACACTCCAGCTTTTGATCTCAGCTCGCAAAATGTAAGATAATGCAACAAAAAACAAAAATATTTGTAATATTTTCATTCCTTTAATTAAATGTGGTAAATCATTTACCACCTTGTAATAATTCAAAGCAGAGAGAGCAAAATGATTTCTGCTAAACATATTTGGGGGAAATTTCGTATCCTGACCTGTGGCAGAATAATCGTCAAGTCTTGGCAACTTCAGAAACATCACAGAACAGGACAAACTCGAGAGGTATAATTCATACCCACCCCTGGGCTAACGTATTATATAACAAATATTTTTTTTTTCCAAAAAAAAAAAAATTTGAAAGTTTAAAATCTGTTTTTCTCTTAAAATCTGTTGCTTATCGCGTAAGATCACAATGCAGAAATATCCCCTCGTATTTTTCCCAATTAAGGTTATTAGCTTGTTGGTTGTATTTAGAATGAAGTTATTTTTCTTAATCAATTTAAAGAAGGAAATGTGAATAACATTTTCCAGCTGTGTATTAATGGAATAGAACCCAACATTGATTTATGTTTCGTGACTTTGTATTAATTCTGATTTGTGTAGCATGCTTTATAAATGTATAAAATATTCCATACACCTATGCAAGAAATGTCGCCAAGGTTTGTCACTCGATATTTCACACATTCTACTGTTCATATTATCATTTAAAAAATAAATCAAAATTTTAAAAATCAGGTGAGGAAGTGATACTGTTTAAAAGAGTGGAATAGACAAGACCATATTTATTTTTTATCTATAAATTCATTGCAAATAAAGCATGTAAAAAAACTGATCACTCAGATATGCTATTCAATGAATTAAAAAATTGTGACTTTAGAAACTGTGCTTTTAACTAAAGTGCTACAAAATAGTATTGTGTTAAAAAGTTCAGGTTTTAATAAACCATGTGTATATCTATTATATAGCTTCAACTATTGTGGAATTATCAAAATGATGTGCCTCTTTAAGATAGAATTTTCGTAATTTAAGCCTGTAAAAAAGTGGATATTTAAAAATATGAATGGGGCATTTTTTAGGAAAAAGACTGGCTTTTATTTTAAAAAGCCGGTCTTAATATTTGTTATTCGAAATTAACGTGCACATTTTTTATTATATTATGACTATTCAGTAAAATAAGATAAGTAAAATATGTCAATATTAATTTAAGGGCATTCATTACATAAATAGATAAAATATTATTCATTTTAATGATCTACTTGCTGTTTTCATACTAGTTTCAAAGCCGGACTTTTTTTCTGGAATTACTCTAAACTTATTTCAATCATGTTCTTAATCATCCTAACTATGCTTTAAATTTTCTATAAATTAGGAATTTTCTATTAAATTGTGCATATTACCAATTTGTTGTCATTTATATTTATAAAACCAGATTAGAAAAAAAAGTTCACTCATTTCTCTTTGTATTTGCACTTTTAATATCAAAACTTTCTAATGAGTTGAAATGAATTTGAAGTATAAAATAAATTTTTTTTTTATGTCTGAAGATTTTGAAAATCAGGAAAACAACAAAAATGAATATCAATGTTATGTACATTAGAAATCAAGATAAAAGTTTTATTACCAAGTTACAAGACCAGACCACTGACAATATATCAATAAACGAATGTTATTTTTGTGCTAAAAATAAGTCATAAATATTAAAAAAATATGTATGGCAAAAACAAGGCTTACTTATAGTGGTTCAAATAGAAAATCAAGAGGGAATAATGATAATAAAAAAAGATTAGACAATTTTGGGGCAGAATATTCCTTAAAGGCTTATGTTTTTATTATCGAATGGCCTTATTCTATTAAAAAAAATTATTAGTTCCTAACTCACATTATTCTCTGGTCACTAAACATAAAATAATTTTTAGTATTAAATTTGAGAAGAATGAATTCTTTAAATACTTTAACTTAATATAGTTTCAACACCTACATATTTAAGAATAAATTTGAAGTAGGAATAAACAAAAAATAAATATATTTAACTTTGTAGTATTTTAGATTATAACATTCTCATTTAGCTTAAAACATTGTATTGAAATAACGGTTTGGAATATTGTTAAAGTCGTGTCATACTAACATTGCTGAACAATATATGATCATTTTAAGGACTAATGTTACAAAAAATTTTTCTAGGTTTAAAAATTTCCTCATATTCCTAATAAAAAAAAAAATTTGTTCTCTATTTTCTTCACTTTTTTCCTGTTTTAGAGCATTATTATGATTCCTATAGTACCAAATATAACAAGTATGGCATATTATGAGATCCTGTGTAAATTGTTAATTTACATAGAAAAACTGTATGTTCACAGCATGTTAAAAAATTACTAGCATTCTGCTATTGCAACAATTTTTTTTCTTGTTTAAGTGAGCAATATCAGGAAAGAGATAAATAAAAGACATTTTTATTTCTGGTCTAAATAGGTATAGAAAAGGAAAACAAGCATTTTGATTTGATTTTACAATTTTAACGCAAAATATTCATTTTGCAAACATATATACATGTACATTACCAGTTAAGTTATCTTGATTCCAAAAGAAAAAATAACTTTGCTGTTTTTGGAAACTGTAGTGCTTACTTCAAAAGAATGCACCTTTACTTTTGTTGATCTCTAATAATTTTATAAAAAATGTATAATTATTAATTTTTATAATGATTAAATAGTTTTATAGAACTTATTTCATTGTTTTATAAAATTCGATAACTCTGTTTTTTTTTATTTATTTATTATTTATTTATATTTTTATTTATTTATTTTTTTTTAGCTTTCCGCTTATTCAGCTAAATACAGCTGTAATAAATTTATAACTTGCAATATTGCAATACAATAGTGTAATTTGTGAATATATGATTTTTTTTTTTTAATTAATGGTTATTGGCTCATATTGAAAATCTAATAGATAACTGAGTTTTCTAGGTTTTTAATGTTGAGCAGATTTGCCTCACCTGGTTATGTGAATAATTATTTTTGTAATTCAGGTGATAGCTTACATCATATCTCTTGTCCAATGGTTTGTTATTTGCTTACATACACTATCCTACAATAATGGAAGAACTTTGAGTTTTTTGCTTTTTTTTTTTTTTAAATTTCTTAAGAAATACTGAAGAGATTATTTTATAGCTTTAGAGATGTTTAGTTCATGTAATTTTTAAAACTAATATTTTTGAACTCTTTATGTCAGAAAAATCAAACAATAAGCTTGTAACTTGTATTGATTATTTAAGTTGTTATTTTTAATACCTGCATAAAATTTTGTAAACCTATTATGTAGGTATGGACATTTTTATTTTTTAAAAAAAAGCTAATTTTTTTTTTTTTGTCTTGTTTTTTTTACTATAACTTATAAATATTCGATGGAATCGAACGATATTTTTGTGCTATTTAGAATAAAATACAAAATTATATATTTATAATTTAAAAGAATAAATAACAAGGTATATGTATTTAACATACTTTTTCTGAACGGTATTTGGCAACTAGTGGAAAATTTTTGATTTAGATATCTTAAAAATTTAAAAAGTTTGAACCATTCTCAAGTAGTTTTTGTACTTTTTGAAAGAAAGCTCAAAACGTTCAGGGGTTTTTCTGAAATTTCATTTTGTACTATTAAACAAGATTTATTAAAAATGAGAATGGCATTGTGGGGGATCATAATCCATAAAACTATGTTTTCTTTCCTTATATTATCACATTTTTGTTTCCAAGCAATTACTGTAAGGTGTTATCATTTGTTATTAAATTGGAACTAATGGAAAATTTTTGATATGAATAAAAATGTCTTTTAAATAGATAAAAATTTCAGAAATAATAATGTCTTTTATTCAAATAAAATATCTTAATTAGAAATTGGGGGGGGGGGGGGAACGTTGTAATAGCAGAAGGCTGATAATTTTTAACTTGTTAAAAACATAATTTAATTTTTTTTGAACATTTAATTTAACCTTTTTCAACGGGGTTTCATAATATGCCATACTTGTTAGGTTGAGTATCATAGAAGTGTCATAATAGAATAAAAACAATATATTCTGTATCATAAAAAAATCAAAGACAAAGTAATCTTTATTAGGAACATGCAGAAAATTTTAGAAGACTAGTTCTTAAAATGATTTATATTGTGCTGCTGCATAGAAGTGTCATAATAGAATAAAAACAATATATTCTGTATCATAAAAAAATCAAAGACAAAGTAATCTTTATTAGGAACATGCAGAAAATTTTAGAAGACTAGTTCTTAAAATGATTTATATTGTGCTGCAGTGTTTAGAATATTTTAACTATGCTCCATTCCTTATGTTCCATATTTATGGCATACGCTACTTTCCACAATTGAACCTGGGTTTTTGTGCATTTAGATTGTTGCAGACAATTACGAGCATTATACTGAATATTTTTTAGAAATAAGAACTTCACATTTTTTGGTGTAGAGGTTGTTGTATCTAATTTTTGTTTGCTAAGTAAAATTCACATCATTTCAATATGCCACTACTCAATTTTAATAAAAACTTGCTACTAATTTTTGATACCGACTGCTTAAAAATGTGTTTGCTAATCATGGTCACCCTATAAATTCTTGAAATTTTGTTGATAACATTTTATTTTATTCTGTTTTATCTCTTTTATTTGCAGGCTTTGTAGTACATTTTCAGAGAAAAGAATGGAAGAGAACGTCACAGTGATTACTCTGGAAATAGAGCAGGTGGAAATTATAAAGAAGTATTTACAAAAATTTTATAATTTGTGGGATGACTTTGGGTTAAGTAACAAGGAACAAATTTCCAGAGTTCAGCTAATTTGGAAATATATGGAGCGAGCTTTGCAAAGTGCCTTAGATGATGAACTTGTTCAATATAAACTGATAGAGGATCAAGTAAGAAATCATATGCAAGTAATGGAGAAGCTTTGTGCCATTTTGTCAATAAAACCTAAAGAAGAATTTGGCACAGGGCTTATTGTGAAACGAGACAATTTATCAAAAGAAATTGAGAGATTAAAAGATCTTAAGCATGAAAGACTAAAAAAATATCAAGGTTTGAGGGGTGTAGAAATAGTATACTGCCGTTTGCTTGGAACAGAAAAAATTGCCCTTTCATCTTTCACAGGGGTTCCATCAGAAAATAACTTACTTGAGATAGAAAGGCATATTCAAAGATTAAGCAAAATGCAAGATGATAGGCAAAAGAAATTTTGTCGATTCAGGAAAGAGCTCTCTACAATTTTTGAAGAGACTGAACTGAGTCCTGAAACATCTTTTGAAAAGGAGATAATTTCCTGTGAAAATGTCTCTTCTCTTTCTGATGAAACTTTCAGGTCTCTTGAAGAAATGTTCTCAAAAACTCAAAGAAAAAAGGCTGAGCTTGAGGATCAGAAGAAATTTCTCATGGATAAGCTATCAACTCTGTGGGAAGAACTATGCATACCAAATTCAAAAAGAATGAAATTCCTATCTGCTCATATGGATTGTAAAGTATCTACCATTAATGCTCTTCAAAAGGAAGTTGATGTTTGCAAAAAGATAAAAGAAGAAAAATTTAAAGACCATATTAAAACATTAGAAGATGAATTAAAAAGATTATGGGATAAGTGCTACATAACTAATTCAGTAAAGAATCATTTTTCTATGCAGCTTATGAAAAACAACAATGATGAAATTATAGATGCTTATAAACATGAACTTAGCAAGTGGAAAAAGTATTATGAGGAAGTTGGAGACATATTGATTAAAGTTGAAAAACGTCAAAATCTATGGAATATGTTAATGGAACTTGAAGAAAACGTTTCCAATCCCCACCGACTTCAAAATCGTGGAGGAAATTTGTTGCAGGAAGAAAAAGACAGGAAAAAACTTCAAAAAGAGCTGCCTACTTTAGAAGATAGCATATTCAATGATATAGATTTGTACCAATCTAAGTTTGGTAAACCTTTTTTATTTTACGGAGAAGATTATCGAAACTATGTTACTCGTCAATGGCAAGATCGTAGAAATAAAAAAGATGATGACAAGTTAGAAAGGCTTAGGCGACACTCACTAGAAATGGATAAAGAGATTTTGTTGAAAACACCTCTTAAGAAGCCTTTGTTAAGAACACCTAATTCTGCTCCATGTAAATCGTCGAAATCTACTTCAAAAGTAGTTAATATCTGTACACCAATCTCAAGACGATTCAATGCTATCCCAAATTCTATCAAAGAGGTTATCCTGCCAAAAGAACAACTTAACCACTCATTGAACACTGGAGTTTGTGGAAAACTTTTTGAAAGTTCATCTTCAAGTGGTAGTCAAGATGAGGAACAAAATGATATTCTTAAAGAATTAAATCGTCTCCAAATACAACCTGACCAATCTAGATGCACCACCTACTCTGAATTTGCGGATGAGCTTGATTCTTCTGCAAGATGTGATTTACGTAGTTCCATACTTCCAGCTAAGAAAAGTACGAGGCGAAAAACACTTCGGGCAGCTTCAAGAAGGAAAAGCTTATCTAAGTGTGTGCCAAAATCATTGAAATGTTCAAAAAATGTCTGTAGTCCGAGTCCTGTTAGAGGAAAATTAGGCTTACCATTTTTAATGTAAAACATTGATTGCTTTGTGATTCTCTATTATAATAGTGCCATTTCTTTTTCTGCCTACTTCTCTCTAGTTAAGTTTTAAAAACGTATATTTTTGTTTTATTATTTTTTTAAAAGAAGACCATTATCGTCCCATATTTTTAACGGAACAAAATAAAATGTGTTGTTAATTACAGTAAATTATTTTGTTTTGTGTACGTTAGAAAAATTTCATAGTTAAAATTATAATAACAGAAAGTTTGTTTGTAAAATTGTAGAGAAGCTTAAGAATTTTCTAAAAACCATAGATTATTTTCTTCACCTCTTCCTAGAAGCAGACAGTTTATCAAAATGAGTAATATGTAAAAACAGTGGACTTAGAAGCATGATATGAACAAGTGTTACTTGGTATATTTTGCCTCATTTGAAAAGTATTAGAGTTTTCATTAATCGTTGCAGTTACTTGTTATTCCTTGATTTCTTTTTTCCCCCATCAAAATACGGAGGATATCTGGTTATGTTATTCTAGAAAGTTTTTGTTATTATTATTTTTTTTTTCACCGTATACCCCCCCCCCCCCTCCTGCTTCATGAGTTTAATTCATATCATAGCAATTAATATTTTTTTTTTAGTGTTTAAGCTATTAAATTTTTCATATGGTGAGAGCACTTTCTAAAAAGATTAGATTCAGATAAAAAAAATTAGTATATGAATAAACTTTAGTTAGAGTTCGATTGTTGGCGATAGACAAATAATTGTTAATTTTAAGTTTTTAAATATAAGTTAACAAATTCAAATCAGTTTCAAATGATTTGCCTCAAATCTGTCAATATGAATTGTTTTTTTTTTTTTTTCCCGCTTTCTGAATAGTGTAAAAACTAGGTAACCATAAAAATTCTTTGTTTTTAGAAATTAATATTGATTATATGATTGTGGATTTATTACTGTAAAACCTTCAATCTCTATATTTTGAAATGATATTTCTATATATCATTATTAAATTTCTCTTTATTTTAAAATATCATTTACTCAAGTTTGTGTAGTAAAGAAAGGTGGAAGCGAGTTTTAATTATTGTCTTTAAATAATTTTATTTTGAGTGGCTAATTTTGTGTTTGAATTTTATATTTTTTGTGTGTATATATATTTTTCAGTGTATTTTTTTACTGTAATTGCTACAAATACTTATGTAAGTTTTTAACACTCTTTTTCTTGACTATTGTCATGGGAGCATAGTTATCAAATCTATCATTAGTGTTATCTCCTGAATTTCTTAGGAATGTACATAATTTACTATTTTTTTTGATTAAAAAAAATTAACTTCAAAATGAAAATAAACAATTTTATATCTCTACCAATTTTTGTTTAAATCTTTGAATATAAATTTCATATTAAAAATATTTTAAGCTAAATGTTTGTCTTTCCCTGTAAGAATGAGAAATGTGTTACTGTTAATTCATTAACCTAAAAATGCTAACATAAAGCTGCTTTCTATTTTGAAATATTGTCAGGTGTATTCTAAATAAATTTTAACTAATCCATTCCAATATATATATTTTTTTTATCTTTTTAGTGATACATTGTGATATGCCTTGAAATTTTTTTCTACTGTGTTGTCAAACTTAATTATTTCAATGTTTTTGTTTTAACTCTTGTGATACTTTGTATTATGTATAGAAAATTGTTTTGTTATTCTCTGTTTCTAACAATTGTTAATTTTTTGTAAAAAATAAAAATCTGTTGATTGTAAAAGAATGTTTGTGTATCTAATTTTTCCTTGCAATAAAAGTAACATTGGTAAAAAAAGACCTTTTGTAAATAATTGTTTCTGTTTAAATATTTAATGAATCCTGCATTTTCTTCATTATGGATTGGAAAAATTTTTCAAATTACTGATAAATTTACAACTCTATAAAAATGAAAAAAAACCAAAGCCTTTTGTGTGACTCGAACTGGTAGCTATTAACAACTGAAAATAGGACTAGGTTCAAGATATAGAACCGGTCTTCTCCCCAGATGGCGCTTTGCTAACACGAATATTAATTTTTTTCAATGCATTGTTAATTAGTGGTGCTTTTTACGATTTGTTTAAGTGAGTAATTTCGTTTAATTATTAAGAGTTAAAATTCTAATTGATTTTATTATGAACGATGCTAGTTATTTAAAAATTTCGAGCTTCCAAACAAAGCTCATTTGGGTATAATATAAAAAAAACACAACTACTTCCACTTCGAAAATTTTAGTAGGAATAACCATGGAGTCCTGGGAATAACATATACTATCGTGCAATGCTAAATGAATGGAAGATAGTGGTTGTTGTTTAATATTTTACATGCGCTAATTTAATTTGATTTGAAAACATTGATTTTTTTTAAAATATGGATTCTATAGAATGACGTCCGTTAAGTTTAATTGGTTTGATGTCTCACGTTGTCAGAAGAGAAAAAAAAAAAACTTTTAATTTAATTAATAAACTGAGTTTTAAATATGTTTACTAAAAACATTAAATTACTTAGATGAAATAACAAAATCAATTATTACAAAACGAACTGTTCTTAGTAATACAATATAATCTGGCGAGCAGCTATTTAAAAGATCGAACATTCCGTTTGTTTATTTGTGGCTTGAAGTCAGGCTCGCAGAAAATGCCGTTCACTGGTTAAATTTAGTAGGAATAACACATCCTGTGACGTAGGCGATAGTATAGCCATTTCAAACATTCGATCTGGCGCGTAGATCGTTGGGCTACTAACAAGATTATGATGTGTTGTAGCATTGTATACAGCTCTAACGTAAAGTTTATAAAATACTACTAACTAGATTCAGTCATATAAGCTGTTGGTACAGTCACTCGAAAAAATAGGTAAGCACCGTGACCCTTGCAAAATAATTTTAAAAACGAATAAACGAAATGCACGATTCTTCGTGCACTTTATCATGTGTTTATTCGATCGTACGCCTTTTCCGATATCAAACAAAAAATGTCCGTGTTGGACGCCGGTCAACTGGTGGTGTCGTCCTTTTGGTGCTTGTGCGATCGTTGCAAGCCCAAGATACGAAATGTCATAAATGGTAATAAACTGCATCGCCACATGATTGTGGCTGTTCAAGATCGAGCTGCCTACATGAAGATTTGGGGGTCGGTGAAACAGTCTTTTGCCAACGAGCGCTATTGTAAAGGACAGAACAAAATCGTTTCGCCCATGCATTTGGCCAATACCATTCATTACGTATCGAGCGAAAAATCCGCAAGTGCTGGATCTAAGAAGCCGGGCGTGGGGCGACGCGGACATTTTTACGTCAATCGCCCGTTGCACCCGCATTCCGTCATGTCCATGGCCAGTTTATGGCACCACGGCGTAATGGAATGGCTCAACCGAAGACTTCGCGATTTACTCGTACTGGATTGGAAGTGTGAAGAGTTTGGCTCTACTTACAAATCGTATCGTGTGAAAGTGCGCGAGATTACAAATCTGACAAACTGTTGCGTTCAATTGCGAGGGGATTGGGCGCCGCATCCAGACGGAGATTTCGCAGCGTTTTGGTTTGAGAACGTCGTGATGCGCGTCCAACCCACGAATGGCGAACCCCCCATTTCGAATTACATGCAAGCCATGACTCGTCAGATTCAAAAGGGAAATTCCTTGCGCCAACTCATGGAAAATGCGTATTATTCGTTATCAAAACCACAAGCCCGTCAGATGAGTGTCATGGAGTACATGACTGAGAAGCAAAGAAGGGCGATGCAAATACTCAATGCAGAAAACGTATCGGAAAGACATGTATTTAAACGTCGGATTGACCAGCTGGAGACTGAAATTATAAACGTGAAGAAGCAGAAGCAAGACGAAATTGAATCACTTGAGCGAAAAATTGGCGCTCTGGAGCAGGAAATTGCTGATTTGAAAAGACGGGCTATGGGAACCGTAAATGTGAATATTGGTGAGAGGTCTAATGTCAATGTATCTGCGGGTTCAATTGTCAATACACCATCTCCCTAGTAACACCCCCCCCCCATTAAAAAAAAAGAGAAAAGAAATTTGTTTTTTTTTCTTCCTTTAACGTTGTATATTTAAGCGAGGCGTCGTCGAGTCTAGAGCATCTCAGTTGGGTTGGAGTGATGATTGGGCTCTGGGGCTAGGTCTTTTTCATCTTTTACATTTCAGCTTTTCAAACGGTAGTTCCCACGCTTTTTACGATATTGTATGTGTGTCATATGAAAAAATGATGTATTTTCTTTTTGCAAATGGATTTGTAACGAGGTAGGTTAGCTGTAGGATATTTTTTTAATACAAAGTTTCAAAAATTTTTTTTTTCACTCGTCCGGAGATTTTGAGTTGAGAAAAAAATTTTGTCGATACAGAATTTGAAATTTTCGAAACGCAACTTTTGGGTGGTCGTTATCATAAGCAGTTGTTGACGTTTGACCTCTGCCCACTTCCGGTCTAGTTTGTTTTTTTTCACTTGTCCGGAGATTTGGGTCGAGCAAAAATTTTGTCGAGACGAAATTTTCGAAACGCAACTTTTTGGTGGTCGTTATCATAAGCAGTTGTTGACGTTTGACCTCTGCCCACTTCCGGTCTAGTTTTTTTTCACTTGTCCGGAGACTTGGGTCGAGCAAAAATTTTATCGAGACGAAATTTTCGAAACGCAACTTTTTGGTGGTCGTTGTCATAAGCAGTCGTTGACGTTTAGCCACGCCCACTTCCAGTCAAGGTTTTTTTTGTTGAGCGTTTAAGCCAAGCCTCGAGTTTCGACTCACATTCGTGGAGTGAGGATCCGGAATCCCTTGAGTTGGATCTGGAATCCATAGCGTAGAGATTCGAAATCCATGGAGTTGGATCTGAAATCCATGGGGTTGGATCTGGAGTCCATGGAGTTGGATCTGCAATCCTTGGAGTTGGATCTGAAACTCATGGAGTTGTATCTGAAATCCGTGGAGTTGGATCTGAAGTCCCTGGAGTTGGATCTGAAATCCATGGAGTTGGATTTGCAATCCTTGGAGTTGGATTTGATATTCATGGAGTTGTATCTGAAATCCGTGGAGTTGGATCTGAAATCCATGGAGATGGATCTGAAATCCTTGGAGTTGGATTTGGAGTCCATGGAGAGCGTCGAGTTTTGCTGGATTCAGTTTGAAACCATCGTTGAAAATGAAAAATGGATCCCTTTTGAAATGGAAAAGGGCGTCGATTTATTAAAATATGATGTTATGTTATAAAAAAATGACATTTTTGAAAAGGGTCTTTTCATCGTTCAAAATGAAAAATGGATCTGTTTTTGAAGAAAAAGGGTATTTATTGAGAAAAAGTGACATTTTGAAAAAGGTCATATTTCGTCCCGAAACGTATAAGAATATACGAGAGAGTTTTTATGTCTATATATAGTAACACTATATATATGTTTTTTTTATTTATTTATTTTTTTTTCATTCGTCCGGAGATTTTGAGTCGAGCAAAAAATTTTGTCGAGACAGAATTTGAAATTTTCGAAACGCAACTTTTGGGTGCTCGTTATCATAAGCAGTCATTGATGTTTGGCCACGCCCACTTCCGGTCTAGTTTTTTTTTAGCTGAGCGTTGGAGCCAAGCCTCGAGTCTCGACACACTCTCAACGCATCGCCAGAATGTAATTGGACCCATGACCTTGTAATCCAATTCATATCTCAAATCCCTAGTCCCAGGATTTGAGAGCCAGGTCATTTCAAAAGTTTTCACATGATCCACGTGACGCAACCCTTTCAAAGATTTCAAAAAACATCCTGGGCTGGGTGATAAGGCCACATCCTCTGGATCTGGTGATGACGTTGTTTCAAACGAATGTCCTGTCACGTGATATCCTAAAAGTGTATTTGGGCGGATGTGTTTTGTTGCTCAATTTCCTGGAAATGCATCCGGTGATATCCTAAAACTGCATCGTGCGGATGTGTTTTGTCACTCAATTTCCTGGAAATGCATCCGGTGATATCCTAAAAGTGTATTTGGGGAATGTATTTGTCAAATCATTTCCTGGAAATGCATTCGGTGACATCCTAAAACTGCATCGGGCGGATGTGTTTTGTAGCACATTTTCCTGAAAATGCATCCGTTGACATCCTGAAAGTGCATCGGGCGGATGTGTTGTGTCGCTCCATTTCTTGGAAGCGCATCCGGTCATCTGTCGCATGAGATTCTAAAAGTGCATCGGGCGGATGTGTCACACCATTTCTTGGAAACGCATCTGGAAAGGGTTTCATTGGACCGGATGTTTTTGTCACATGATATCCAGAAAGAGCATCAGGTGATCATTTTCAGGCCCCGTGGCGTTTTCTAGAACATTCCATTGCGTCATGACTACTCGAACGCCCTCTGTTTGCATATAAAAGGGCTTGCACGCCGAGGCAAAAAGTTATATTTTGACATAGAGTCATTTCGAGATGGCAAATCATTTTATTGTGAGTAATTTGCTTCCCCTGACACCGGATCAGGCATTTCCATCCTATGCTTTTCCTCGGGAGGTGCTGTTGATGGGAGAGCCAGATGTCGTTGAATTGGGGGACGAGGCGCATCCAGTGCTTCGATTCCTCGACCCGGAAGGTTATTCCGATGTGAGGCGATTGAGAGGCGTTTTGAAGAGATTTAAGGATCAAGAGTTGCCTCTCCAAACTGATTTGAGTCATGTGAGCCCAGCTTTCATGAATTTTAATAGCTTTGGAATGCGATGGCTGACAACGATTGTGAGTGATTGGTTCTCGAAAGGATATCACGTGACAGAGGCCTTACGGATTCGCGTAGCCAGCGAAATTCGTAATTGCCTCTTTTCGTTAACTTTCGAGAATTGGTATTACGCCCCACCCGAGACCTGCCCGATTTGCTTGGAAGAGATGATGGAAATGCCTCATCGGACTCTTTGCCAGCATGAATTTCATGAAAAATGTCTGGTCGATTGGATGCGTACTAGCAATCAAAAGACTTGCCCTCTTTGCCGACAAACCATCTACCTATAACTCTATGTCAAATCGATTTTTTTAAAATACACACGATGGCAACATTGGGCGTTGTGGCGCAAAACACTTGAGAACACAGACATTGAAATTCATTTTTTGCTTGAAATGGCTTCTGCGGAGCCTCTCTTTTTTTTGGCTGGCCAACATTGGGCACATGCACATTGAAATTTATTGTTTTGTTTTTGAAATGGCTTCTGCGGATGCTCACTGGTTTTTTTTGTCAAGTTTACTGACCAAAGTTGGTCATTTCATCGTCACACATTCAACAAAACATGCGTCGCGACAGGGCAGTGGGAACATTTCAATAAACTGCGTCTTGACGGAGCAGTGAGAATCGAGACTTGAAGAATCGTGCATTTCATTTTGTCGTTTTGCGTTTTTAAAATTATTTTGCAAGGGTCACGATGCTTAGCTATTTTTTCGAGTGACTGTAATATACCATCCCTCGCCAGATTTTCTAAATAACTCCTTTAAAATTTCTAATCTTTGTTAAGGGCCGTTTGCGCTTTATTGGAATCAAGCAAACGCCGTTGAGGGAACATGAGAGCCTGATTGGTGAAATAAATTTCTGGTGGGAAAAGTCACTAATCAGGTCCTTTATTTTTCTGAACAGAATGAAAGCTAAATGCAGAAATGTTTTATTTACATAATATTCCTGAAATCGGTGAATTGTCAATACCGGCCATAATGAATAATGTACTCATTGTAAAAATGTTTAGCTGTAATTAGTGTAATTTTTTTCTTATAAAAATTATAATGAAAAACTGAACTATTCTTGAAAACAGATCAAAATGTCACTGATAATGCAATCCAAGAAAATTCTTGAATATTGTGTGCATTCTCGTAATGCAGTATACACGGTGCTTTTGAAACGTGAGAATGCTTATTAAATACTACAAGAATACAATTTATATTTAAAGCTTTATTACCTTGGTTGTCATTCATTATAAAAATAGTTTAAACCAATTTATTTGTTCTAAGCTTGATTTTTTTTAGATAAATTATAAATTGTGTATAATATTATATAAATTTTATATAAATTGTGAGATAGCTTTCTTTGTTAACATTTTAAAACGCAAATTATAGATAACTTTTCATGCAAATTTCGTATTTTTAAATACAATTTTATCGTTGTTGAAATTTAATTTAAAAAAATTTGATTAATTTTTAAATTTAATGCTTTTTATTTGTTTGACACTAAATTTATTTTTAAGAGCAAAAAAAAGAAAAAAGTTACATTTTTTTGAAATTATGAAATATATCTATCGGCTTTTCGAGAGGCAACTATGTGTTTCACACATTTCTAGTTAATCTCATCCTATAGTATATATATATATTTTTTAATTTTTAATACAAGAAACAGGTTGATAAAAAATTTCACATTTGAAAAGGTTGTGCTGTAGTACAGCAAACTCATAATTTTAAAACAGCTTAGAAAGTATTTCCTTCATTTAATTTGTTTCTTTACTTTATTCCTATTTTATATCTAAAAAAAAAAAAAAATCAGTTAGAAACCGATAAGCAAGAACCGTGTAATTTCCATAAACTTTTGAACACTTTTTCTTACATTTTTACACCTGCACTTTTTCTTACCTCTTTGTTGCAGTTGCAATCTATTAAAGGAGTGTTATTAGAGATTTTTTTCTTTCTTGTTGCAGCTCTAATAGCTATACATTTATTCAACCTGAATAAATTCACTAAGAGAGTTATTGAAGAGACAAGATCAGATGAAGAAAGAATAAACTCTGATGATGAAATAAATGAAGCTGAATATTGATAGTGTTTTAAACAAACAACAGCAAACCAGTTTTTTTATTAAAATTTTTAAGTAGTTTAGTAAGTAGGTCGAGGGAAAAGAATGTTTCTCACAGTTCGTAAAGGGAAAAACGTTAAAATGTTAATTAATGCGTACTTGAACTAAAAATAGATTAAAAGACAGGATGTAAATATTAAAGTGTGAGAAAAATGCTTTAGTTAAGATTATTAACTAAAGAAGAAGATTTAGATAAAGAAATGACATAAAAAAAACTTTTTCTGTTACATATATATTATCATAATAAACTTTCTTTAATTTTTTAAATGTCATTCAACTTATAAGAAAGTGTTGTTGTATAAAGTTGACCTTAATTTTTGTTCATCTGTTATTTATTTTTACCTTTTAAATCTATGATTCAGAAAAATCTGTTTTCCGGACTTAAATCCTGATGATTTCAGTTTTGCTACTTTCCACTGTTTTCCATATTTCTAAGCTCTTTTTAATTTTTTTTTTTAACCATGCTTGCTTTTCTCACTGGCTTGTTCACTGTTTATTTTTTTTTTCTTTTTCTGGATGGAACATTTGGTAAGAGAACTTAAAAAGTTGTTTTTGACACTGTTACAACCAGGTAGAGAAGTGAAAATTACTATATAAAAGGAAAATTACTTTGAAACATATTAAATGGTTATGTAATGAATAGATTTTTCAATCAGTCCTAGAAATTTATAGCTTCATCTGGTATCTAAGAATTCAGAAAATGAAAAAATAATTTTTTTGTGAATGACTAAATTAGTTTTGATTTACCTGTGAAATCAGTTAAAATGAATGATGGTTGTTAGTGTTAAATGTATTTTTAAAATATTAAATGTGTTTTTAAAATTTTGCATACTCCTAATATATTTAATAAAAATATTCTTTCAGCTTGGCAGAGATCTATATCTAACATCACCTATGGGGCGCCACCTCCAAGTTTTAAAGGTGAAAATTTAAAATTTATTTCTACTTTAAAGAATATAATATAATATGCTTCTACATAGTATAAGAAACTGATAAAAAGATTATTGGAATTGTGTTCGATTTCAAATTATTTTATATAATTTTATAACTTGCATTAACTTTCATCCTTACGTTTTTCTCATAAATTTGCATAGAACACATTTGATTTCTATTCATTGCTTAATTTTTTACATAAATTCTTAATAAACAGTCAACAATACTGAATTAAGGGTAAATCTGATTTTTTAAATTCAATTTAGTTGTAAGTTTGTGGTATTTATACTAGTTATCTTAATATTATGTCTAGATTTTTAGTTTATATTATGTTATAAAATTTAATGCCCCTATAATAGTCATAAAATGGTGAAAACATAACATGTATATATATATACAGTAAAAGCTTGATGTTACAAGTACAACATATAATGAGAAGTCCGCTATTGTAACAATTTTCATGTTACTGTCAAAATGCGAATATTAAAGATATACAAAATTATATATTTGTAATAAATTCAAAATTACTTGTCTTTTACAATAAATTTTTTGCAGAGAATATGTATGTTTTTGCTAATTAAGTAAAATAAATGGGATATATTTTAATATCAATACAGAAAATTAATTTTGTTGTTACTACAGAAAAGTGAAATGTGCTTTAAACATTTCACTTTCTTACATTTTTTTATGTTTATTAAGGAATATTCAACGTGTGTGGTTGATTATTATTAGTTCGTCAGTCAATGTTACCTGATTGGAAACTTCATTCTCTGCAAAAATAAAATTTTTTTTTTTTTTTTTTAGAATATTATTATTCATATTTAGGGGAATGAAGTTTTCAATCAGGTAATATTTTACTGCTTTATTTTCATGGGATTATTTAATTTAGTTAACAGTTAGTTTTATCAATGACACTAAAAGCTATTGTTCTCAAGGCTTTTTATTGCTATTTTCACATACATTGTATTACATTGTTACATACATTGTTAGAACAATTTAATTTGCTATTGTGAATTATTGTTAAAAACAGACTTTTACTGTTGATGTATTAGTTTTTTGAGTGGCTAATTTCTTTGTTGGAAAATTCTTTTTGTAACTAAAGCAGCACATTTTTTTTTCTTTTCAGTTTTAAGATTGAATAGATTGTTTAGTATTACTGGAGATATTTTTTATTTTTTTTAAAAAAAATGCCTAAAATAGAAATGTTTTAATATCTTTAGATGTTAGGTGCATTAAATATATTGTTAATAAATCTATCTAACTAGATGTAGTGTTAAAAGATCAATCTAAAAGTATACGAATTTTCTTTACTCTGTGGACTTACTTTAATAAATCATTCAATGACTTATTAAGTTTCTTTTTTCTTTCTAAAACTTAATCAATTTCTTGTTAGCTGTTAAAAATATTTCTACTAATTTTTATTCATTGTCATAATTATGAAATGATAGCTGTTTTAACATGGCTGCTTTTTTGTTTTAATTTTTAGATATTGAATTGCCTGAACAAAGGAAGCTTACTGTCATACCAAAAATACCTCAATATTATGTTAATATGAAACCACCAAGACTTCGTTTGTCACATGATAATGATCTCAGAGGACCAGAGCGTGTTAATAATACACTTTTGCACAAACAATATGGCATTATCGTAGGTGAAATTATTTTATATGAAGATAATAAGTAATTGCTTTTCAGCTACTCACCCGACTCTTGAGAATTGCTCCATATTTTGAAAAATTCGAATAATTCAGTTGATCATACTAGTATTGAATGCTTTCCTATTGTTTGGAAATCTACTTAAATTTCTACATCTTTCAAATCTGGGGATCTCACCACATCCCTTACACACCTGTTTCTCATCTCCCTTTTATTATTCTGTTCAAGCTTGTTCATTTTCCCCTAATGTAGGGGTGCACAACCTGCAGCCTGCCAACCCTCGATGTGCGGCCCGCGGCAACAATCTGAACAAAATGAGAAAATAAATTTTTTTTTTTGGAAAAAAAAAAAAAATTTGGAAATTTAAAATTTCAGCATTTAAGTTTTTGATGCACCCAATCTCAAACAATGTAGTTCTGCTATCGCTTTTTTTCGAGGGTCACCGCTACGTATTTAGCATAGTTTTGAAAATCACAATATTTTTAATACATCAATTATTACAATACACGAATTTCAAATTTTAGTTATCACTTTTGACGCTTTTCGTGTATGCCTATTTCTTTGTAAATCCAATGACTTTTCGGTGGTTATTGCTACCTATTTTCTCGTAGTTTCTGAAATCCTGATTTTTGAAAGTTATGAGACGCTTTATTTGCGCTAACTTCATGACAAATCTAAATAACTTTTGATAATTTTTTCGGAAGTTATATCTACACATTTTACGAATGGTTTTTAGAATTTCAATATTTTAGTATGATATTATTACAAATGGCGAGTAAAGAATCGCTAATTATGATAATCGTTTTTTTGACGCGTTTTATTTACACCGATCTCATCGGAAATATAAAAGGATTTTGATAAATTTTTTATTAGTTATTACTATGCTTTTCCCCGTGATTTTAAAAAATTCTGATATTTTTAATTCTACAGCACAAAAGTTTTGAATCGCGCATTAAAATAATTACTATTTATGTGCTCTATTTATGCCGATTTTAACATAAATATACGAGGTTTTTTGACCGTGTTTTTCGTTCCCGTTAATGCTGCCTTTTTACTTGT
This sequence comes from Parasteatoda lunata, assembly GCA_949128135.1. NCBI lineage: Eukaryota > Metazoa > Arthropoda > Arachnida > Araneae > Theridiidae > Parasteatoda > Parasteatoda lunata. The sequence goes on from OX421975.1 coordinate 92,216,150, forward strand.
GATTTTGAATATCCTGATATTTTAACACAATATTACAACTCGTGAAATTCGATTCCGTTTTAATCTTCTTTTTTTTTAACTTAAAAAGTAATTACTCATCTTAGCCAAATCGACACCTTCCGACGAGATTTAAAAAAAGCGAGATGTGTCAATTTATATTAAACGCAGTTTCTTTTGCAAAAAAATATTTCAAAACACGTGTATGTTTGTTTAGTCCTATGAACGCGTGCAAGTTTAACAACACACACCCAACCTATTCTTTTTTTTGTCACATGATTTAAATTCACATATCGCAATTCGTATTTACACGCTTTCAAAATCACACATTAGGGTTCTTCTCACAATTTAAAAGTCACACATCGTTGTTCGTATTTACGCGATTTAAAAATTGTGCATCACATTTCGTATTAATATTAAAAAGATTTAAAAGTCATCCATCGCGATTCTTTTTCATGAGATTTTAAATCAAATATTGTGATTCGTGTTCTGGCGTTTAAAAAATTGTACGTTGTTACTCTTCTCGCAATTCAAAAATCATATACCACGATTGATATTCACACGTTTTAAAAATCATATGTTGTGAGTCTTCTTCTAGCAATTTAAAATCCACACATCTTGATTCGTATTCACGCAATTTAAAACCCACGCATTTCGTTTTTTATTTGCGCAATTTAAAAATCACACATAGCATTTCGTATTCATGCAATTTAAAAATAACACATCACTATTTGTATTCACTCGATTTAAAAATCAGGAAAGGAAGAACACCATATGGGACAGATTCCAAAACTGATTAAGTTTAATACTACCCATAACAACAGCTTCGGTCGGGAGACTGTTTTCCAAAATGAATTTGGCCCGTTCAAAATTACAGATCAGTCTTTAAATAAAATCATTAAATTTTCACTTAATGGCTCGAAAAAGGTATCATATGATCAAGTAGATAAAATTATCACAATATATATAAAAATTTTGCAAATTGCAAGATAACCAATAAGAAATTTTTTAAACCATTTGCTACCAAGTTAGACCATTTTATATCATATATGATCATATGCTGGGAAATAATTTGTATATTATTAAATTTTAACTGTAAAGCATTGCTATCAAGATAAGCTTGGTAAAGTAATGTAAATTTTAATTAATTGTCAATTATATTTGTGTATTAATTGAAAATAGTGTCGTGTTAAAAAATTATTTGTCATAAAAAGTTTATAAACAAGTATCTTAATAGTTTTTATTATTAAGGAAAATAGTTTCTTCAAAATTAATGTTTACTTTCTTTTTTTTTTCTTCCCTCTCTCAGCCCCTGTCTCTTATTAATTTAAAATAAATGTTATAAAGTTAAAGTGTATTCCCTATTACATGGTTTCCCAAAGTGTGGTACATATATCGCCAGGGATACGGGAACAGTTTAGTAGGGGTACGCGTTCTTATGCAAAATATCTTGCAACAAACGAAAATTTCAAAAAGTTTTATTTAAAAACTGAGCTAGCCATGAAAATATACGATTACGTATTTTTCTATTGGCTATTTTTTGTAGAGTTAATTAGTGGTGTCAACAGCCATTTGTGATTTTTAACTTTTGTGCAATTTTTTTATGGTAAATAATTAATTAATTTTTAGCATTACGAAAAATTTAGAAAGGGTACACAAAAGTCATAAGTTTGGGAAACACTGCCCTACTAAATGATAAATCTTATTTTCCGTTAAAGGGGTTTGTTTTAATCATTTTAACCCTATAAATTTTATTTAAATCAAAATATTTAACTTGCATTTATTTTAATACCTAGAATATTAATTTATTTTTAAATTTAATTCTATGAACAAATTTTTTAATGTGAAAATTTATGTTTAAATTGACTTTTGTATTATGTAATATGATAAAAATAATATGATAGTTTTTAATTATTTCAATTTATCTAAAAAAAATTTCTGATTCTGTTTTTTTCCTTAATAATCAGTTTTGCAGTTTCTAATTTTAAACATTTAAAAGTATTTAATTTTATGCAAAAAAATTACAAGGTTAACTGACAAAAAGAATTTACTCCCCAGAACATTGGTGTTTATATAACGATTACTATCTACAATTGCTGTCAATATATCTGTCTAAATACTTTGGCATGTGGCCCTTCATTGGTCAATCTGCTGTGAATGTTGGTTGGTTGTGCACCCCTTCTCTAATGGTTCAACTGTTTTCTTTTTTCAACACTGTAGAAGTTTTTTGTTTATACAGCAGAAACTATAGTATGTCTATTTTTGTGCCAATATTTTTGGTTTTATTCCCATAGTTTTTATTATTTTTTTTTTATTCCATATGTAGCACAAAGTATATCCAATATTCATTTCGCTCAAGATATAAGTTTTAAAATAACAAAATTCTATGTTGATAAAGCATGTTTAATTATAAAAATAAGAGAATAATTAATCATAAATAGTTAATAATAATCTTGACAATAATTTGTTATTAAGAAAAGCTGTGGTTGCCTTTTCAAATTTGTATTCAATTGGTTTCAAAAATGTTTATATTTAATCTAAATCATATAAAATAATAAGAAAAAGTAAATCATAAAAGCTTATTTTTGTAATAAGAAATTTATGTACTGTAATAGTTTCAATTTTGAATAACTAACTAATAAAAATATAATATTTAATAATAAATACTTATTGTAACTGTTTATAATATTTTGTTTGTGAAATGTACAGTGTGCAAAATGAAGAAACTGCAACTAGACCACTTTTGATCAGATTTTCATATTCTATTATCATACTATGTAGGTTTTCTGTTATTTACTTTGTACACTAAGCCTTATAATGTTTAATTTCTGTAAAGTGTATAATTATTTTTGTTTATGATTTTTAAGTAATATTTGAAATTATTCAGATGTTGATATACTTTGACTATTTAACTGTAAATAATAAACATTTAGAATATCTTTTCAAATGAATGAGAATGTTATGTTTTCTAAATTTTCAATGGCTTTAAGTAATGATAATTTTATTCTAAGTAGTCTTAAATTTATGCTACTATAATTCATCTAAAGTATAAGTTGGGGGTAAAGCTTTTCCAATTATTGTGTCTTTTATGATGATTGGGTCCTTCTTCAATAAGTTTAATTTTCTGAAATTTGACTGTCCTATAATCAAAACATCTGTTGCTACCAAATACCAACAAGTTTAAATTGGTGATAAAGACTTTATTATTAAAATCTTGATAAATTTTGCATATTTATCTATTTTTTATTCTCCCAATGAAAATTGTTAGTTTTGTTGCCTTTTTCATAAGTATAAAATAAAAATATCTTAGTTCAAAGGAGCAGAGGTTGGAAAATGTAGTTCAACTGTTACATTGATTCAAGTATTAATTTCATCAACTTCAAAATAATACTTTTCTATTTCTAAAACACAAAATAAAAATACTGTACCATGAATCTTAACATTAAAATATGTTAAATTTTGGAAAAGAAATTTTTATAAAATAAGACAAATACAAGCTACATTTGTAACTAAACCATATTTATACATTGTATTAACCTTTCTTTATATTATAATGCACGTCTAATGTTAATGTTTTAAAAAAAAATTCTATTATATACCTTTTTAATAGTTTGTTATACAAAAGGCTTTTAAAACATGATATCATTGAGGGAAAGGAATCAAGAGAAAGCTTTACAAAGGAATAAACTAATGAGATCCACAGATCCACTTCAATAATTAATAGAATCAAATAAAGATTCAGAATTAGATGCTGCTCTGTAAAAAAAAAAAAAAAAAAAAAAAAAAAGGAGCAAAGAAGTACCACTATCAGGAGCAATACTGCAAACAAAATTTTAAATAAAAACTTTAATATTTATTTCATTTTTTTTTTTTTAAAGAAAATACTCTAGACTTTCAGAATTTATTGATGAATATGATCAAAATACAGTAATACATTTATAATCTGAATATTTTGATTATCCAAAATTGGTCCGGATATAAATACTAATAATTAGAGCCCGGATTTTGATGCCCTGAAAAATCTCACCTAATGCCCTTAAAAAGTGTAAAAAATGCCCTTAAAAAGTGCAAAAAATGCTCTAAAAATGCGAAAATTGCGCTAAAAATGCCTTATGACATGACTTAAAATAAAGTAAATATTTTACTCTTAAAAATTATTATGAGATATTAAAAAAAATATAAAGCAATGCAATACTTGTTCTACGTTCATTAAAGTTTGGAAAAAATGTTTTATATCCTAAAATAACAAAAAAAAGGAAAATTTATTGACTCCAAAACATTTTCATTTTGTATAGAAACTTTAATGAATATAACAACTTCTATCTCATAATATTACTAAATATCAGAATTACATTGGATTATTAAATGATTTTTGATATTTTGAAGTGTAAACGAGCATCTCTTGTCTGAAAGTAAATTTTTATACCTGGAAAAGCTTCTCACAACGTCTACTGATGTTGTTGGTGCGTACTTGAAAAAGACGGTTTCACTTACTGACAATTTTTCAATTTGAAAAGATGTTGCTTCACCTGTTTATATCCTAGAGATTTTCTTCATTGTTAGGAAGCCAGTGTTCTTCTCCAAAACTTTGTTCAATTTAGCTGCTACACTTTGTGCTATATTTCCCCTTGCTTTTTGCAACACTTGACTCACTACTTCAATATAATTTATCGCATCGCAAAGTTACAATTCTTGTTTCTCCAAGCTTGCAATTGTCGAGGATACAATAGCAAAGTTAGACTTGATAAATGATAAGTTTCCTTCGATTTTATCAGAGGCCAACACGTTTTGCGCTATCTTAATTGATGCAGCATCTTCTGAATCAAGACAAATTATAAGAAAAAATCTTGCATTTCATGTAATAAAAATGCCCCAAAAAATAATAAAAATTGGAAAAAATTAACAAAAAACTTTAAAAATGCAAAATACGCTCCAAAATTTGAAAAAAATGCCCTATAAATCTAAAAAAATGCTCTAAAGGACAAAAAATACCCAAAAATGCAAATGTCATTAAAATCCGGGCCTTATTAATAATCATTGAATATTAACTGATATTTTACAATGTATTTATAAATTTTATTATTTGATATGAAAAGTAATATTTAAGCAAAATATTTTAGAAACATGTTTAATACTAACTTTTTATGTTATAGAAGGTCTTAATTTGTTACTATTGTGTTAAGCTATTTAGATTATACTATAAATATTAAACTGGTAAGTTGAAAAAAGAATTTCATCCTCTGTTTGTTCCTGTGCATTTTATGAGTCAATTTCTTATAGACTTTGCCAATTGCATTCTTAACAACTATTATTCGTTGAATATTAACTTAATTCTTTAGGCACTGAGTGCTGGATATCTTAAGTATGGCAGCATTGAAGTTATCAGAAATACAGTTAATCGGGAAATGGACACAAGAAGAATGTTTGCTATATGGAGAGTTGATCCTTTATGGAAACCTGTCTCTAAAAAAGTAGGTGGAACATGTGTATAGAGGTTCTTTTATCCTTTGCTAAACTAATATGGTATAATTTATTAGAAAATATTCCATAAATTTTTGCCCTCTTTTTTTTCTATTTTTGTGTACCTAAAAAATTAGAATCTGATCTTTTTTTTAACATTTTAAATGAAAAATAATAACATTTGTCAAAAATAAATACTGCATGATACTGCGTTTTATTAAACCTGACTAAATTAAATATAATAATTATTATATTTTTGCTAATTTTTTAATCAAGTCCAATTTGCCTGATCGATTGATGGTGATTTAAAACTATTTTTGGACTGTCTTCAACAGAAAATATGGTTAAATTTTTTTAATGTTCCTGGGTTTTATTCCTCAAAAATACACTTAGGAGCTTTGAATCTTTTGCTAGCTTTATTATTTAAAACAATAATTTATATTTTCACCAGACTTATGAAATTTCTTTTTCCTGTTGGCCAAAGAAGTAAAAATACTAAAAATGGACTAAACTGAAAAATTGATTGGATTTCAATCGGATGTTAATTTTTGTATTGCATTAAAGCCAGATGTACATCAACACCTTCAGTGTCTTAGGCACTTGCTTTGAAAGTTCATTTTCTGTTGTCAAAAAATTTTTGAGATCAAAGAACAATAACATCTTAAAAAATTATTTTGCATTTTTTTGTGGTACAAGTAATTGATATCAAACTTTGTCTATGTTATTTTTTGACAATCTGTATTAGCTCAACAAGATAAACTTTCTAATTGTCTCTCGTATTGTTTATAAGTATTTACATTTCTCATTTTATATTGATAGGGCATAGGAAAACGAATGGGTGGTGGAAAAGGCAACGTACATCATTACGCGACACCCGTAAAAGCTGGTAGAATTGTTATCGAAGTTGGGGGTAAAGCTGAATATGAAGAAGTTTTTCCCTTTCTTAATCGAGTAAGTTTCTAATTTTGTGTTCTGATTTGAAAAACGTATTCAAATTATTTTTCAAATTTGTTGCATTAAGCCTGTTATTCCTGTCCTTGATAAAAATTTTAAAAGCTGATTGCCTTTTATACAGAGTTTATCTGTGGAATAGTATTAATTTAATCTTTACTTTTAACTCTACATTTATAAATGTACAAATTGTAAGGCAGTATTACTTATTTACTTTTGATTCGAACCCTCACCTGATTTAGAATTTGCTTTGCTATCCCATTCTGTCTATCCATTAAATTAACCCTTTTGAAGGCTGTGGTAAGTATACTTACCACCACTTATAATTTAGGTTTCCATTTGTTAATAATTTCAGCTTTCTTGAAGTGCGTTTGAATAAAATTGGAGACCATTTGTTTGTTTAAAAAAACGTATAAAAGTTATAAAATACATAATTCCTTTTGAAGTTTGTAGCATTTATAAAATTTATTTCATAAATAAAGAAAAATGAAAGTCAATAAGTTCCTAATAGGTCATGTTAAATATATTTACCACCAAAAAAAAAAAAGGCATTTTAATGAACTAAATGAGTTTTTTTTCTTCTTTTTCTTATATCAATTACTGTTTTTAAAACAATTTCAATTCCAATAATACTTTAAAATATCTTTACTAGAAATATATGGCCCATTAAAGGGTTAAGCATTCAAAACTTTTTTAAAAACCATGAAATACTTAATCTATTTTTTTACAATCATGACATCCTGACAGCTGAAAAATCGTGAAATATTTAGTCTTGAAATAGGGCCTTGTTATCGCAACTAAATCAATGGTTAACAGAGCTTGTCAAATTTAACCACTACCATCCTTATGTTCTTATTTCTGAATATTTAAAAGAACTAAGATTTATATCATAACTGTCACTAATACAACTACAACAGTTCTATAAAGAAATTGAAATATAAGTCATTGCTTTCCGTTCAAATGTTCGTTAGTATATTTTTATTTTTATTAATATATATTTCAGTTAAATGTATTATTTTGTAGGAAAACTAAACTAAGATCATACCTGAGCTATTGTTTTATTCTATAAAATGTTCTTTTACTCATTTAGAACAAAGAAGAATGGTTTGATAAGAAAGAACAGACATAATGGTTAACTAGTCAGTTGAGTTATATTAGTAGGATAATGTTTTGAACAGTTTTGGAAATAATTAAGCCAGCGATTAAGTTATCAAGTTAGTTAGTTATCAATTTTAACTAGAAAAATATAAAAGTATGGAAATATTTTGATAAATCTTTGGTTTGAATAACCACTTAATACTGAAATTGTTCTTTTGTTACTTCTTTTTAGAAAAAAATTACAAAACAAAAAAATACCCTTATATTTAGATGTTAAAAAAAGTTTTTTTTCTTCTTTTAAATGAAAAATTTTGTCATTTAAAAATGTACTCTGCTCAGTAAACTTTTGAATTTCACCTATTTACAAAACTACTATACCATTTACCCTGAGTAACAGGATATATACGAGGGTTGCTATTTATATTTCTGGCCTAATAATGAAAAAACAGATATGTAGGATCGAAATTGGTTTTATTGTTTTTCAAAATATTCTCCATGATGATCAATACACTTTTGCATGCGTTTGAACCAATTTTCAAAGCACTTTTTCCAGTCCGATTGAGGTAACTCCAAAACATGCGTTTTGAATGCATCAACCGCTTCTTCGGGGGTCGAAAATCGTTGTCCACGTAATTTATTTTTGATGTGTGGGAATAAGAAGAAGTCATTGGGTGCCAAATCAGGGCTGTACGGTGGTTGACCCATCAGTTCGATCTTTCGCTCTGTCAGAAATGCCTTTGTTTGAGTCGATGTGTGTGAGAGCTCGCATTGTCATGATGAAGAATGATTCGCCTGTTCTTCTGCTTTTTTCGAATCTCTCCGATGACTTCTGGCAAACAAGTGGTCGTGTACCATTTAGAATTGACCGTCCTGCGTTGCTCTAACGCCACTGTTGCCACATGACCGTTAATGCCGAAGAAACAGGCAATCATTTGTTTCGATGTGCTTCTTCCTCGAACAACTTTTGTTGGTTTTGCCTCGTCTTGGAAGACCCATACATTTGATTGCTGTTTTGTTTCCGGCTCATATGCATACAACCATGATTCGTCACCTGTGTAGATGTTATACACAGCCTTTGATGTACCGTGAACGTATTTTTCGAACATTTCCTTGCACCAATCGACACGAGCCTTTTTTTTGGCGTTTGTCAGATTATGCGGGATCCAACGCGAACAAATTTTTTTTTACGCTCAAATGTTCATGCAATATTTTATTGATGCTAGTCATACTAATGTCCAAAGACGCCTCTATCTGACGGTATGTCACATGACGATCTTGCTTTATCAGTTCACGCACAGCATCGATCTTTTCTGGCACAACAACAAATTTTGGACGACCTGCACGGGATTCGTCCTGGATCGAACATCGACCACGATTAAATTCGTTATACCAATTTTTTACAGTGCTGTAGGATGGCGCTTTATCGCTGAATAAAGAATTAAGTTCATCGAAGCACTCTTGTCTTGACAATCCACGTTGAAAGTTATGAAAAATAATGGCACGAAAATGTTCACGATTCAATTCCATTTTTTGAAAGAGAAGAACTTTTCAATTTACTGTCAACAACACAAATGAAGCTATAATGGTAAATCGTCTGCTGAATTTATGTTTAAAAATATCAAACTTTTGATTAAAATCGCCTGCAGTCGCCTAGCACCACTTACTGTTGTCAAGGCCAGAAATATAAATAGCAACCCTCGTATATTTTTTTGGCTGTTTTGTTCGTATACCTTAAAAAAATTTCTTTAAACAGGGCTCAAAATTAACGATAGTCTGAGACCACTAAATTTTTCCCCGACAATCGTAAAATATTGAAGGCCGGGATAGCCTGGTCGGTAGGGCGCTGGGCCCATGTCCAAGAGGTCATGGGTTCGATCCTCGCCGGCCGAAGACTCCCCGTGTAGTAAATGGTGACTGATGCACGTTAAATCTGTCGAGTCTCAAAGTCCTCCATGTTCCCATAACAAATCAATACCTCTGGGGATACTGACCCAGGAGTTTCCTTGTCTTCTGGATTGGTTCAAAATTACAAGGCTACGGAGTTGAACATTAGTAGTCGTAAACCCATGAAATTGGGTCGGCTGTTCAACGATGGTTATAAAATAAAATAAAATTGTAAAATATTTGTCAGTAGTTCCCCAGACTAGCAATGAATGTAAAATAATGGTATGCTGTTTTCATTTTTATGTTTTACTATGTGTTATTGCAAAATAGTATAATTTGAAATGACACATTCTTTGTATTGTAATTTTACCTTTAAATTCACTCGATTAACTTTTTTTAAATAAAAATCTAATAGAGATATGGAAACGAACAAGTGAAAATGTGTACGCACTAAGAATATTGCAAAGTTACTGGTTTGGTAACATCTTATAATAGGACACTATATCTTAGTCCTATTATAATATCTTAAAGTACTATATTTTATAGTATATGACTAGTAATATCTTAAGAAAATTTAATCACTAGTCCTTTGTGTCAGTTACAAATTTTTTTAAAAAATTTCTATTCTACTTAATCTTATAATAACAATGTTAAGATAATTAGATTTCAACATAAAACTATTTAGCTGTGTGAAATTAAATATATATTAATCTACTTTTCAAATTTGCTAATATATACATCTCTTTTTTTTTTTTTTTAATTACTCAATTTTACTTATGCTTTTCTTTCCCTCAAAGTATGTTATGTAACAAAAGGAAATATTTTTAGATTGCTAAAAAAATGCCATTTGATGCCATACCTGTTAGTCAAGAAATCTTAGAAGAGATAGAACAAGAGGCGGATGATTTGCACAAGAAAAACATAAATCCATTCAATTTTAAATATGCTGTGGAAAATGACATACAAGCCTGCAACACGTGGACAAGTCCATGGGATAAAGTACACTTTGATGAATACATTTAAATGTATAACCTTTAGTAAATAAAAACAATTTAGTATTTTATTTTTATTTTTTCCCTTTTTTAGACTATATTGTCTCCTTTTTTTTAAAAAATACTATACTTTAAAAATTTTATTGAATTTTTCTGTTACCTGAGCTAATTTTAGGTAAAAAAATTAGCTTAACTGTTAATATCAGTTAAAAAACTATGGATTTTTTTGGTCACTTCTGAGAGTAAAATTGTTTTTCTTCCCTTCTTGTAATCAACTTTTCTTCCTTGTCAATAGTATTTAGGTCTGTTAGAAACAACAATAATAATTTTTTTTATTTCTCACTACCTAATATTAATAATAAAAATTTTTTTCTTTATTGTTACTATTTCCTATTTTATTTCAATAAAAAAAATTCATTAAATAAGTATTTTTCAAAATCACCATTCTGAGTTTATTTTACTATATGTCTTAAAAATATATAAATTTTTGTAAAATAATTTTTTAAGAAATTTTATCTCATTTGTAAAAATTTTTTTTCAAAAGCAACATTTTTAGAAAGAATTTTGTAGTAGTAGAGTAAAAGAAATTACGCTTATAAGGGAAAGGAAGGATACGACAGAAAAATATTCTAATTTACTATAATATCTGTAAAAAAAGTTAACATGATTACATGAATTTAAATGTATAATTTTTAAAAATACATGCATTCATAAAAAAAAACTTTTTGTTTTATCTTTGTTGCCATAAATTAATTTACAACCTTCATATGAAGTATAGTTATATTGTGTTTTTTTTATTGTAGTATTTCTACTTTTACCTGGTAAAGAGTTCAAAAAGTCGCATTTTTACATATACTGACAAACACATATAAATTCTAAGTCTTGTATAAACCTACAATTACAGAATTTGAACATTTTAAGCCCAAAAAATTACTTTTTAAAACTTAAATATTTATACTTTTCAAGAAATATCTTAAAATATTTTATTTTGTTACATATCTTTCTGTAAGCTGTCGTTTGATTTCATACAGAATTATGGTTAATGAAAATGAAGAATTTAAATTGTCCATATTGTTTTCCAGAGGTATCTTAATCTTTTTACCACCGTAATCATAAGCTAATCTTACTATTCGACTATCTAGGCCATTTGTGTCACCACCAACGTATAAAACTATATTTTTCCTAGGAAATTTTATACTTGAGTATAGATAGCAAGGAAGATGTATAGTTTCAAACATCTCCAGTTCAGTAGGTTCTTGAAGTGTTTCATCAATATGAATTATTTGATTATGTTCATTAACTGTGGCATATTTTTTAACTGTATCTTCTGAAGTATCATCGATTTCTTCAGAACATTCATCATAATTTATAAATTCTGGAGTTTGTTTCCATTGCTCTATATCACCTGAATTATCAGCAATAAAAATATTTGACTCCCTAGATATGTAATTGGAGAGAAGTGTCCATTCAATATTGCTGATAATGGGTATCCGAAAATGTCCACCACAACCTGTTTTTAGGACCTTTGCTTCCCAAGGATCAACACAGCCTGAAATTAAGAAGGAAGAACTTATTTGCACGCAGAACAACAGTACACAATAATTTGGTTAACTTACAAACATTTATCATCAACTAAATTTGTAAAAGAAGGGACTTATAAATGAGCTATAGCATTGCACCAAAATCACAGCCCATAAAATGGGCATTGCTTTAATAATACGAAGATGGCTAACTTAGCAAGTGATCTGCATTAAGGCTGTAAATATATTTCTATTTGATTCATTACTACAAAAAAATTTACATTCATACTCAGCTAATTAAGACGTTTTTTCTTCCATAGATTATTCCTTTTTTTTTTCAGGCTGTAGATCATTTAAAATTTTTTAAATTTTCCTTAGACTCACTATATCAATTAAAATTTCCACTCCAAAAACAAAAGACTATACTAAAATGAAATTTCAAATTTATTTGTAGATTTAAATACCAAATTATGATATTTATTATTACAGTGTTCACAGACACCATAGGGTAGAACATGTATTAAATACCAGGGAAAAATTCAACTCTGAACAGAAAACATAAAAGACATATTTTCACATTGAATTTTTAATTTTTTTTAATAATTTATAATTGCAATAGAACAGGGAATTTTCTCAATCTGTAAAAATCTAGAAATTTAATTACCAAAAAAGTCAGGGAAAATACCAACATTAGTCTTTAATTATTATTTTTTTGAAAAAAAAAAAATTATTTTCAACTTCAATACCAAGTATAAGAATTTTGTAATAAATTTTATGTATAAGAATGAAGCATAGGAACAAACTGGATTCAGATCTTGGAAACTCAATAAATTGTCACAGATCCTTTTAAGGCAACAAATTCAAAATAAATTACTACAGACTAAAGCCACATGCATGTTTACATTCGTTGATCAGCAACTCTAGCTTTTTAAAATTAAGATAAATGTCAGTAAGTGAAACATTAAATGGTGATCAATGAGCCTTGTTTACTTATCTTTGGTATAAAAAGGAGCAGGTAAAGCAGCGATAAGTTCTCTTAATTTAATTGTTTAATGAACATGCATGACCAGGCATATTATTGTTTAAAAAATGCCAAAATGTTTTGACAGAACTGGGTCACCAGGCGATATAACTCTCAAGCCCCAGTAAATTAAACTTAATACATTAAAATTGCATTACATTATCTATGAATGAATCTAAAAAAAAGATTTTTAGCAATGAGTTAAGAAAAACTTAGAATAATTTAATTTATATTAAAGTAATAATAGTAAAAAGAAAATTAAAAGGCAAAAAACAATACCTTTCATTAATAAAATATTCTCACAACCAGCAGAGGCTGCATTCCTTATAATCGAACCCAGATTTCCAGGATCTTGAATGTTATCACAAATAATGTTTACAGGTAACACAGGCTCAGATAACATATGTACATCTTCAGCGCATGGTCTTTTGAAAATACCTGCAAATATTTATATTTTTCTAATGATGAAAAAAAATAAAACCCATTTATTTGCTTTTTATTTAATTTAAATTGGATTTTTTTTGGTTTCTTTTTAAAAGAGAAGTTATAATTTAAGAACTTTAATTTATAAATAAATTTTATATCATTAAATATATTGATTAGTATATTTATAAATATATTTTCAAATAACAGGAGAACTCCACCAGACACCCGTCTCGCGTCGTGGCAGGTACTATGGTTACGAGGAAAGGTCACTTCGAATAGGGGTGGGGTAAATAGTTTTGTCTTTAATCTTTGCGTAGGTCATCGTTTGTAAACTAATTAACACCTTCTTTCCTCCATTTCACCCCCATTAGAAATGGGCTCTCGCTTGTAATCATAGCAGCCGACAGCCCCAGACTTTAAGTCTGGCGGAGTTCTCCTCAAAGATGCACTATACATCTCCAATTATATCACTGTTAGTGTTTTAAATGCTTTTAGTTTTATAAAAACCCTAAGTCACATTTTTTTATTGAATTTACACTCATATTATAATGCCTCATATAATAGAAATAAAAAACAGTTATAAAAGGCTTGCTAAATCTTTCTTTCTTTTAGTTTATGCTATTACCTAGGATGGCAAAAAGTGATTCAGGATGTGTGCAGCAAGAAATGATATAACATCCAGAATTTTACTTCTTATCCATTTTAAAAAACTAATACAGAATTAATATAGAAATGAACAAATTTTAAAATAAATAAAAGATTTTATCCTAAATAGAAAACAAAAAATTGGAATTTCATCAAAAAACCATTGGGAAGTACACCATTTATCTATGTGCTTAAGTTTTTACTCTAGTTTTAGAGGTATAATGGAGGCACTAAACCTCTAAATTAAGCATTAAAAACTTTTTACAGTAATACATAATGCACGCAAACACAGAAATCCAATTTATTAAAAGTAGAATAGAAATGTATTATTATTAAATATATTCAATAAATAGAATCAAAATTTTAATTTCACAGCTTTCTTTGAAAATTTTGGAAACGACAAAATAAATTGTGGAACCATATACTTTATAGATATAGAACTTAACTTGCATCCATTTATTAGAAGAAAAAAAAAAAAAAAAAACACAGAGCAGAAAAAGGCAATCTAAATTAATATTTTATTTCCTATTTTAAGCCATATTAGGATAATTTTTTTTGTAACAAACTTGCTTCAGAAATATATTTGCAAAACTAAAATTAAATGTGCATTTGAAAATTGTGCCTATTGAAAATATCAAGTATTGATGTAATTTTGTTAATTAAAACTTATTTATAATAAATACTACAACTCCAATTCAAAATATTAGAATAACCAAAAAAGGCATTGTATTACCTTATAAACTGCGTGATATCTTTAAAAATAAACAACTGTGGCGAACGAAAAAATTATTAACCGTCCACAATTAGTTGACGTATGATATTATTGTTCACACGCGCCTAAAGAAGTATTAGAGATTTTATAAAAAAAAAATTGAAATTTTTCAAAATATTAAAATATTTCCAGAGGCGATTCAAAATATTAGAATATCTGTAAAATTGTGTGATTGGTCAACGTTAATCATAAAATTTGCATAAGTTGCGCCACTGTAGAGCTAGTACGCGTATAAAGGCTCGTTTGAAAATCAGATTTAGTTAGTTGGGAGTTAAAATGGGTCGAACGAAAGACATACCGGACACTACCAAGACAGCGATTGTGACTCTACGCAATGAGGGAATTAGTCAACAAATGATTGCCAAAAAAGTGAATTGCTCTCAAGGAACTGTAAGTAAAATTTTAAAAGATTATTCTACAAATCAAAGTTTTAAAAATAATCGCTCAAATAGTGGTCGTAAACGAATAACCACACTGAGACAAGACAGAATGCTGAAACGTGTCGTCACTAAAAATCGCTTCAAGAGCTTGAGATTCATAAGTAGAAAGTGGAGAGAACAAGGAGTGGATGCCTCAACATCTACCACACTGCGACGACTCCATGAACTTGATTTTCAATCACGTGTGCCCAAGAAAAAGCCGCTACTTACCCGCAAGCAAAAACGAGCCAGAGTGAGGTGGTGCAAAGACAGATTGCAATGGGGTATTCAGGACTGGAATAACGTACTTTTTAGCGATAAATCGATGTTTTGCGTTTCCCACGGTCATCAGGGTGTCCGTGTTTGGCGTTGCAAGCAAGAAGCTTTTACCACAGATTGCTTGAAACGCTCAGTGAAGTTTAGCACTTCTGTAATGTTTTGGGGGTGTATGGGTACTGAGGGCTTAGGAAAGCTGTGCATTTTGAAAGGAAGGGTAAATTCTGAAGTATACAAGGAGGTACTTGAACATTTTATGATTCCGTCATCGGAAGATCTATTTGAGGATGACTTTATCTTCCAACAAGACTCTGCATCTTGCCACACGTCAAACGCCACCACTACTTGGCTTACTAACAATAAAGTAAAATTACTTCCTTGGCCGGCCAATTCACCCGATTTGAACCCCATCGAGAATATATGGGGTTTAATGAAGAAACGTCTTCAGGATTTAGCTCCAAAGGACAAAAATGAACTCATAGAAAGCGTGAAATCCGTTTGGGCAACTATCAGCAAAGATGACTGCAAAAAAGTAGTGCATCGTATGCAAAATCGTTTGCGTGACGTTATTAAAGCTAAGGGAGATGCCACTAAGTATTAACTATTCATGCAGATTTCATTTAAATGAATTATGCTATTTTTGTTCATGTTATTCTAATTTTTTGAACCACTGTGAAAATTATTCTAATTTTTTGAATTTTTAGAAAAAATTCATTGTAAAAACTTTTGCAATATCATAATAATTTATTTATGTTATGTTCATCTACAAAACATGTAGAATGTGATAACACACTTCAAAATTCTCAGGTATTCATTTTTACCAAAATAAATGCATATCTCAAACCACTATGTGCTTTATTTATCGTTATTCTAATATTTTGAATTGGAGTTGTATAACTTTAAAAATCCCTTAAAATTTAAATAATTTCATATTAAAATGCTTTGTGAATTTTTTAAATCAAGCTGATTTAGAACAATGAGCTATGATACCCAGCACATTTTAAAGGTTAAAAATCTAAATTCAATAAAATAAAATAGAGGCATGCTAGGTCAAAGTAGGTTTTTTGCTCGATTTTGTATCATAAAATATTGTCTGTCCTATATTTAAGGATAGGCATTCAAACCATTAATTTAGCATCTTAATAAATGAAAATCTGATCACTAATTCAAAAGTAACTAATGTATCTGTTATTTATTTTGGGCACAGTAGATTAGTCTTAACTTAAATATCATAAATCAACTTAAACTTCAATTGGTATATATACTGTTTAGTTAAAAAAATAATCATAATTAGAACCCATTATGTTCCTAAATACTTGAGCATAACAAATTAAAACACAGAAAAATAATGATAAAAGACTAAGCTGAATACCTACACTTAAAACAATGTAAAAAAAGAAAATGTGTAAAATTTACATCTTTTCAGCAAAATTTTTTTTTTTTAAAAACTAATACATATTATTCATATTTATGGTTTCAGTATGGTGACATTGTAACAGTTGTAGGCAAATGTTCTACAAAAAGTCACTAAAATCATATGAAATTTTGATAAATTTATTGCTTTGAAATATGTTTAGAATTATAAAAAAGTGTTTTGCATTGAATTTTGTGCACTCAAAAATTTGTTGCACTAAATTTATTGTTCTACGTGTGGAGTAAAATTCAAATGGAATAACTGAAAGTGTCTAGAACAAAAAATTCTCAATTTCAAGCATACACAGCATTCAAATTTCAAGCTTGTGTTCCGTGCTTTGCATTGACTTCGCAAATCTCAGCACATAAATTTTCATTGCTGGTGTGAAGCCTATTTATATATATATATATATATGTTCAAAAAGTTATCTATAACTAAATATTACACAATTGAAATTTCTAAATTGCATAACATAATAGAAAAAAAGTCATACCCATTACACCTGGACAAGTTTTCAGATCTGACCACATTTGCATTGTTCTATATAAGACTTTGAAGAATTCAACTTTTTGTGCTGCTCTTCGAAAATTTATTCCAGCAAGATCTTTTTCACGGCTAAAATAAATGGTTTTAAGTTCCATTCCAGCATCGATTGCATCATTAATCAGTCTTTTTCCTTCCAAAAGAATTTTACCATTGATCTCCCTCATTTGACGATTTTTAATAAGACTTATAGTTTTCCTGAAATAATGTCATCAGCAATTTTATTTGATATAAAACAATTCAAAATAAAAATTAATAATTAAAATTTTTACTAGCTAAATAAATGCAGTAGTAGCAAAGTTTTATTACATTTCTCAGAACTAAATATCAGTTCAATTAGAATCTAGTAAAATAGATTTATATTTTTTTTTTTTTTTTTTACCAATTAGACAATTTCAAGAGCAATCTCTTATCATTGCATTTAAATCCAATCTTTAAGAACTCATATTTAATAAAAGAGATTATATATAAATAAATATGAATTTTTTTACAAAATGGACAAAAATCTAACCATTAAAAAATTATTCTCCTCCCGTAGCTTCAAAAAATTAGAAAAAAAAAAAAAAAGAAGGGAAAATATGTTCAGCTAACCCAATGATGCCAAGTTTTTTCCACAGTGGAAAAAACCATCCCGAAAGAAATCAAATTATTCAACATTCTTCTTCAACACAAGAAAAAGAAATACTTTTTGAAAGTGACATATCAAAATTAAATTACAATTTTAAAGATTTTATTACAGCAATCTAATTAAAATGATAGCCCTAATTTCCAAGACATTTCAAAATACAACTTAAATAAATAAAAACAAAAATTGAGAAGAAAAATAAATATAATGAATTTTATAAGAAATTAAAATAACTGTTGTTTACTTTTTATATAAGTTTTATACAAAGAAGTTTTAAAATACCATATAAAATTATATATTGTACTGTGCAAAAAATCACATACTGTAGTCATACTTACAAATAACACGCTTTAGTATGTTATTTTTAATTATGAATAGAATATGTTATTAGTTATAAAAATTGAGTTTTCATAACTTAAAACTGTTATTTCTCAACAGAAATTTTTATTACAGATTTTTCTTTTTTACTAACTTAATCATAAAATTATACATTAATAAAATAAACCTAAGAATTTCCAACTGTAATTCAAATGTTTTTTCAATTATAGGGCATTAATTTCAAACATAAAAGTTGTAAATTTTTAATAATGTAAGCAATTTTTTTCCACTCCACATTTTGATAGTTTAATAATATTTACAACTTTAGAGTTAAAAATTAATTCTTGTTAAATTATTGTAAAAGATTAGTGGTATTCGTAAAGAAAATTTATTGTAAAAGACTATTTATATTCGTAAAGAAAAAGTCTGCTAAATACATTGATATTAAAATTTACTCGGAACGAAAAATTTTACCAATGGAGAAAATTTTGTAACTAAGTATTAAACTTTTTAATTAACATAACACATGATTATAAAATAATATTATCTAATTAAAATATCTCACCAAATATATACTATCTGCATATGGGATAACTTAAAATACAAATTCATGGTAAATTACAATTTGAGAATAAATGAGTTTCTTCCAGAAGAAATTAGTCAAAGTTTCAGATTAACAATTAACATGAGATATTGATTAATCACATTGAAAGCCTTTAAAAAATTTTAAGCAGGCAAACTATCAAATAGCTGTTTTTAAAGATATATATGCAAATCTAATTGAATACAAAATATATAGATATTAAAGGTTTCAAAGCAATTAAGATTATGTTTTATTGTTGCAATATTGCATAGCCTGCAGGAAAACAAACTAAGTAGATAAAACTACACAATTTTAAGAACAAAAAAAATTAATTTCAAAGCTATATATAACAAGAAGACATGAAAGACATATTGAATTATGCAAACCAATGTATCAAATCATGTTAAAAAAAATTATAATAATTTTTAAAAAAACACACAGGTGAATCGCACCTTGGCGAATTTAGGTGTCACAGATCAAGATAAGGAATTATACCCTTATATTTTAAATAAATATATGTGTTTATTTATCTTTTGCATTGCAAATATTTTCGCACTAACTATGTCATTTTTTATATAAAATTTTGTATACTTCTTGAGTAAATTTATTAATTTTAAAGTGCTTTACTACTTTATGGCTTTGCACATTCTTTCAAGTTATTATTTTCTACTTTATGTTATCTTATGTTGTCGTTCACGATGAATTTCTCCTTGTCCTTCAACAGATTAAGCGAATTACTCACGTAATTCGCTTATACAATTATTATTATCTCAAACAATTATTATCTCATAAATATTTTGACTTACGTAAAACGAGGATCGCTTTTTTGAAGTTTCTCGTAGTATGGAATCAATTTAGTTTCACTTCCAATCGAAACTTCTACTGAAGTGTTATCCATGTGGTTACTTAGTTTTAATTTTGGATAACGAGCTTCATTTTGAATGGATGCTAAAGAGTCTTCTGGTACATTCAATACTCTATTTGGTTTACGGCGTAATACATTTCTACTATAACACCTATGTGTATTTTCCACTTTGAAAAATAAAAATAAGTTCTGCCTAAGTTTATTCATTTTGATCTCTTCTTAAGTATTTAATACAGTAAATAATCACCAATGATTAAAAATATTGGGTTTCTAGTTGTAGTTCACATATTATAGTCTCTGGTTCACATTTATTTACATTGTCAGTTTCCAGCTGCCTGTTTCTGCTAAGTTAAGATCTATTAAATTCTGGTATTTTCTATTAAATTAATATCATTTATAGATGGCGCTATTTTAATAATATATTTTCTATTTTAATTTGGGAATAAATTTTTTTTCTTTTCAAAACTGCCATCCTCATAAAGCACCGTTTATTCTCGGATATTACCAGATTTCTTTTTTTTTCTCCAACTGTTCCTATCTTAACAGCATGACAGTTCATGAAGAATGAATCACTGGTGCATTTTAACAAAGACTATACAAAACAAATCGAAAGTAATCTAACCCTCTACCTAGTTCTTATTAGAAATGCACCATTAATTATAGGGCACACACATCAAACTGAAAATCGACAATCCCACATTTTGGGTATCAAGGTCAGAATATTGAAAGCTGTTGTATTATTCAGTGGACGTTTCTGTTCTATGAGGAGTTACAATTAAAACTGGGCCATTCTTTTATGGACATTCTGCAGTATTTCAAAAATTTCATAAATATAAAAAGTTTATATTAGTAATAACTTTCTGTCTTCTTAGGAAACAGTCTTTCTAAAATTTTCCAGTCAGTAAAAAATTAAACATAAATGATGAAATGCTTGTGCAAATTTGAACTAATCTTAACAATGCAGTCTTTGATCTTGTTAAACATTTTATTTTAAAATAAAGTATAAAGTTTAATTTTATTTTAAAAATATGTGCAATTAAGTCGATCATAATATTCTTACCGACATAATAGTTTAATCATTGTTGGCCTAGTCGATGAAATAGTCTATTGATGAAATGTTGTCGATGAAGTGATTGTCGCTGAAATTGTGACCCAAAATAAAGCTACTTCTGTTAACAGCTAATATATGCGTTACATACTTAACTTCAAAAATACAATGACGCGCATCATTCGTCGATTCCCGGAGGTCAATAGCACCAATATTATCTAAAGTTTCAATTATGGCAGCCTTCAATTCTGCCACAGATTGAAGCTTGTCTTACATATACAATATGTATATGGTGGCATAGTTCAGGGGGATAAAACCTCCTCAGAAATCATACATTACTTGATAAATGAGCTATTCGGTTTGGTAAGTAAGATGTAGACATATAAAATTTTCATTATTAATTTTTTTTGTAATTTAAACATAACATGTACTAATAATGAGACATAATATATAATAATAATTAAACATATATATAGCTGCAAACTTGTACGGCCGTTGAGAAAAAAACTTCCTAGCAGCAGCAACATTATAGACGTATTAAATCTTCAGTTTAAACATTTCAATCTACCACAAGTAAATAATTAAGAAATATGTATGTATGATCTATATGTTAGCTCTTAAATTTTTAATCAGTTTAATTATTAAGTTCAAGTTGGCAGGAGTGTATAATGCATGACAGAAGGCATAAACCTTTCTAAACATACAGTAAAACTACGCCACTGTATGCATATATATATTACACACATATAGTTTCAGGACCCTTGCAAATTTTTAACAGCTTCTTTCAAAGTTAAAAAATAAAGGATATTTTAATTTTTGGGGACCCTAAGCTGCAGCCTATCTAGCTTATATGTAAATCCGGCCTTCACTATGCATGCATAGAGATCAGGTGTAAAGGTAGGTCATTGTATGACATGCACCCTGCTCTCATTGTGAATGAAGCCTATCTTTTGTTGGAAAACCCAATTTGGAGCATCAGTTATTATGGCAAATGGCAGTAAATGATATTAAAGCAATTTTTGGTGTTTGGCAGCCTTCATGAATCCTGTCGGGAAAGTTTGTATAGTCAAAACCTTCCTACTCTATTAGACTCCACCTTGCTTTTTATTGTAAAAGATTCCTTTTTTACTCATCTTTTTTTTACATCATAAAAACATTAAGCCATGTTGAAAGCAAAGAGTAGAAAAGAATTTTTATAGCTAAGACAACTTTGCATTCTCTAGGCATAGTAAGAAAAAAAAAATAGATAATTTTTTCTATATTTTGCAGCAGGGTGGAGGTATATTAATTATGAAGGCTGTGGTAGTCAACTTAGTCAGGAATTAAGGTTAGCAAACAAAAATCTGGAAATCTATTTGCAGATAAAGACCCAAAGATGAAATTTCCAACAGCAAAATCTTAGGTATTTAGATAGTAACGAGCATGTCATGAAATGATCTGTTCTTTCTCCTGATTACCAAGAAAATGCAATAGAGTTTTGTTTCCTTAGTAGCGTTTTACATGCCTAAAACAGGCGACTTCAGCCTGTCATCGTTGAATATTGGCGCTACTGCCTTTAAGGGTTATGATATGCAACATCATTTAATTCAAGTCGTACATAAATTTCTCATGTATTAACTAGCCCAGTGCTCTACCAACCAGGTTTTAGAGGAATGATATATTTGCAATAATTTTTTATACCCAATTATGACAAAAAATGAAAGGGACTTTATTTTCGGCAGGGTTTCTTTAAGTTGACCCAGCCTCGCAAAACCCAGAGGGTTTTTTTTAAGATTGGAAAAGATTTCAGTTTGAAATATCCTACCTTTATACTCACCAAATTGTTTTTTCCCCCTCCACATTTTATAATTTCCAATAATTTTTCTATGGAATTATCAAATCAAATTGTTTTTGAACTTGTTTAATAAAACTTAACTTTGCACCTTTTTATACAAAATCCAATATTAAAGAACTTAATACGTGAAATTCAAGATTAAAAACAAAACATATTGCTATATCAGGGGTCTGTCTAGGTTTCTCTGAGAGGTACCTATTTTGTGAAAATTTAGACATAATTTGTGAAAATTAAAAATTACATTATAAAACCAACACAAAAATATGGATTTATCATTTCCTACGGAATACAAAAATAAAATTTTAATAAAAAGTATTTTGTGAAACTACCGTTTTTCTTAAAGTTGAATTTGTGAAGGTACCGCTAAACGGTAGTAAATTTGGCCCCTGTATATTATAATACATCTCTTGTCCATGGAAAAAATTTAAATTAACAAGCATGCACATTACTTTTATTACTGAATTTATTTAGATTGTTAACTCTTCCAGCTTTATTAAAATACATCAATGACATACAATTTCAGATGAAATGTCAGCTAAACTGATCTGTAATGAGTACGTTATACAAAATTAGAGAAATAAAAGTTAGAATATAGAATCCATATTAAGGCAGAAAACCATATCAACCATATCCCCCCCCCCCAAACAAAATTCCCCATATATATATTATATACAATATATTAAGAGGAAACACACAATCACTATGCTTTTGTATGAGCTAACTATGCTAGTTTTAATTGCTGGAATTAGAGGAAGAGAACAGCTGAATATACTTAAAACAAATAATGGTATAGAAAATGAAATAGTTTAGTATAGCTGAATTATCGTTATCCTTAAATATCATTGCGTTTTGAGTGGTTACTATTTTTTAAAAAATGAAGGTAAGAAACAAAAATCCCTATGTTTTCCCAGTTTGTAAACAAAAACTCCAAATTTCTTGTTATTTTACATGAATTTTAAATCCCCTATATTCTCTAAGGTTTTCCTGTGGAGTGGCAACTCTGTACAATTTAGAATATCAATTAAAAGCCTAAACATTAACTATCAATTGTCCATCTAATTAATTACTCAACTATTCATAACTTCTTTTACAACTGCTGGACTATTTACATTACCAGGGGTCTGTTTAGAACAAATTTGGGTACGTTAACGAACTCTTCACAAAATATTTTAATTTAAAAACGAACCCTTTACAAAATGATTTTTCTTTTAATCCGACTCTTCTCAAATTTGTTTATCTTCATTATTGTTTTGTTGATTGAATAAACCCTTTCCAGGGCAGAAAACAAGAAAGATGGATGTAAACGAATTAAATTTTGTCTTTGGCAAACGATTCTTCCATTATTTGTTCGAAATGAATATTCTGCGTTCAGCGGTATAGACTAAATACCAAATATTTGTATGTTGCATCTCTAATTTAGAAGCAGCAATTGCTGTTTATTTTTAAAAATTAATTCTTTAAATTATAATTTTACAGTGCTGAGCATAATCTTGTATCTATTTGCAATTTAAAAACTACTTGAAAAAGTTTTTTACCCTATTTGCACAAATTCATAAAAGCAGGACCCTGGTTGAAAGAATGTGAGTAATTTTTTCACAAAATGTAATACTTAATTATTTCAACAAAAAGATAGTATTTTCTGACATTTTTAGTTCATGAAATTGTCAGAACACTTGAAATTAGGTTTATATTTTAATGAGTACCAAACTAGTATTTTATTTAATATTTGTTTATCTTATTTTGCTTGCTAATATTTTCCTTCATAAAAATCTTGTTAATTACCAAAAAAATATAAAATTATTTAGTGAACAGATAACGAATGCTTCGAAAACAAATGTTTAAAATTTATTATTTTTTCCCACTTATTTCAAAAGCAAAAAGTATAATAAAGATAAACGTTGATAACTTTTTACAGATTGTATAACATATAAAAAATTCACACATTGAAAAATACAAATAAACATAACATTTGCTGCAAAAAGATGTGAATAGTTCCTTTAATTAAAATATGCAATTCTTTTAGAAATACCATTCATTAACTTTAAAGCAAATTATGTGTATATTTAAAACCAATCACAAAACATATTATGGTTTACATTTGACTAAGTATCATTTAAGTAACTTCATTATTATGCAATCCATTATATACTTAGAAAGTAGAAAAATGACTGTAATAGCAATTTTTACGACCATTTCTATTATGAAACCGTTGGTAATAATCAAGCAATATTTTTTTTCAGTATATACTACAACTCATTCTTAAACTTAGTACATATATGTATGCTCATAGAATATATATGAAAAAATGCAAAATTTAGTCTCTTCACAAAAAACCCAGATTTTGGAAAACTCTGATTTCAGAATGCACGTTAAAAACTAAAATAAAATGTCACCTTTGTTGCAATAAATTTAAGCATTGCTAACAGTTAATGTTAATTAATATTATGACACCAAAATTAAGGGACATTGTGAAAAAATATTCGTTACTTAAATTTGTAAAATACGTCTTCAATTGGTGTTCACTTACACAACAGCTTTGACTCTTCTTTGTAAAGGTAAATTGAATTTGATTATACCAAATAACAAGTCAATAATAATACAAAAAGAGTAAAAAAGATTTGAAATATACAGTAAAAAAAAAAAAAAAAAAAAAAAAAAAAACAAAGAATAAAAATACATTTATTTAAAAATAAGTGCTGAAATAGAAATATAGAGAATACATTTCGTATACAAATATTTACAAATACCCAACCAAGTAGATTATAACAAGATAAGTACACTTTTATTTAAACCAAGAAATTTGATAAAAGCAATCTATTTCTAAACAAAAGCACTAAACTATATAGAAAACAAAATCTTAAAGCAAAAACTAGTTGATCCTAATAAGTAATTAGTAAACGATAAATCAATTTCTAAGACAATCAGAAAATATTAACTAGTTTGTTTAATCAAATTGAAATTAATCTAGCAATGCACAATAGTGCACAGGACGTTAAGTTACAATATTTTCTAATATTTTGCAACCCAAGTGTTATAGAAACTGTGCAAAATATAGAGTAAGTCACATTTTTGTCACAAAGTAGCTTTTGAAACTGTAAATGAGTTAACAAAGTTTTACTATAATTAGTTGTTTTTTTACAAGTACAATAATACTATAAGGTAAAAGTGACAGTCGATTAAAAAATGGCAATGAAATCACTTACAGTTATACAATATCAAAGAAGTATTATTAATTCATTAATTTAAATGAGTAAAAATGAATGATAATCAATTGCTACTCTAAATTTACATTATCAAGCCCTTATCATGGTCAAATATTTTAATTTTTGAAATAAAACAAATATTTATTGAAAAATTAATTGAAAACAGTTTAAAAGTTTGACTACTTAACCAATGTTAATTTTAATTCAGTTCATATTTGATGAGCTATATCAAGAAAGGCAATCCCAATTTTCCTCTAGCAGGTGTAAGATTTGTAGTGGTCTTAGAGGTATTCCTCAGTGATCGCCTGACAGTTTTAGATGCACTTTTCCTCTTGTTTTTACTAGTATTTTGAGATATTCTAGTCCCACCAACCTTTTTGGTCGACAGAACTGAACTTCGACAACTACGCCTGGAGGAGGAATCAAGCTCTTTTGCAAACTGGGAATAAGTTGTGGCATTGGTTGAATCTGGTACAACTTTGCTTTTGTTGTTCCTTTCTCTCAGTACCATGCTTTGATCTCTTTTCTTCATGGCATTTGGTCTTGTAGATAGATGTGGAAACAATTTATGACCAAAACCTGATTTACGAACAGATTTGACCAGTTTATTTGCAGAAAGTACTGATTTACCAGTTGTACTTGGTATTGCTTTAGACCTATCAGATGTTGGAGTGCGGTAAACTGACATCCCGGCATTGGTTTTAAATAATTTACTAGGCGCAGACCTGGGCGTAGAAAGTAAAGGTCTCTTAGCTGGAGTTGCTGTTCCAAGCACAGCTTCATTCTCAGTTTGCAGCAAGCGGAGTTTATGCCGTTCTTGTTTTTCGTTTTCTTTCTGGTTGATGCGCTCTTGCCATTGATTAGTGACAAAACTTCTGTAATCTCCATCGAAATACAGGAATGGTTTACTGTAAACAGCCTCATACAACTCAATTTCATTAAAGATGTCGTTCTCTAGAGCGGGAAGATCTTTTTGTAGTTTCTTTCTGTCTTTTTCTTCTTTAAGGAGGTTTCCTCTACGATTTTTAAATCTGTTTGGATCAGATGCCTTATTTTCAAACACTAAAAGAAGATCCCACAACTCCTTGCGTTTTTCAATTTTATTTATTATATGCTTGACAACTTCAAAGTAGGATTTCCACTTTTCAACCTCAGCTTCATGAGCTTCTAAAACTTCATCAGTCATCTCATCTGACTGCAACAACGTAAATTGACTACGATTTTTGTCACTTACATAACATTTGTCCCACAGGTGTTTAAGTTCTTGCCTTAAATTTTCAACATACATTTTTATATTGTCTTTCTTTATCTTTTCACATCTTTCAAGCTCTTTTTGGATAGAATTTACAGTGGATAATTTGCAATCCACATGTTTAGAAAGAAATTCAGCTTTCTCAGAGTCTGCTATTTTTAATCGATTCCATAAAGCTTTCAGTCTTACAAGGAGCTCTTCTTTCCGTGTTTCTAACTCAATCTTCTTTTTCTGAGCTTTAGATACAACAGCTTCCAAAGCTTTTAATGTTTCATTGGTCAAAGGGATACTATCACTTCCAGACAAAACATCCCTTTCTAATGGAGTTTCTGGGGTGAGTTCTGTTATTTCTAAAATAGTGGTTAGTTCTTTTTTCACAGAACAAAACTTTTTGTACCTTCTATCACGTTCATCTTTTAACATTTTAATATGCTGATCAATTTCTCTCAGCTCACCCTCAGATGGGACACCTGTGAATGAAGGTAGATGATGTTCATCCATACCAAGTAATGAGCAATATCTAGATTCAATACTTCTAAGTTCCTGGTAAGATTTGATTCTTTTATGCTTCAGTTTTGTTAAGCTATCAAGTTCTTGTCTCAAGTTTTCCTCTTTCTTTATTAAAGAAGTACTCTTCTCTTCTTGGGGAGTGACAGATAAAATTTTTGCCAGGTCATTTATCTTCTTTGTATAATTCTGTACACGTTCTTTAATGTCTTCATAAAAGCTAATTTCTTCTCTGTATATATCATCCAGGAGTGTCCAAAGATGTTTCCATACAGCTTTTCCCCTTTGAATAGTTTGCTCTTCATCTATTCCAAACTCATCCCATAAAACATAGAACTTTTTTAAAAAAATCCTGACATTCTTAATTTCTTCACTTTCAATACTTTCTAAAGTTATTTTCTTTTCAAGGGACTCCATGCTTCTTTCTTTGTAAACATAGAGGAATGCAATATATTTTCTTTGCTTCTAATACTAAACCTGTTAAAAAATTATAAGAATAAGTAAAAGTTGAACCTAAATTATAAGGCAAAGCTAAAATTTATGTATTTATTAATTATGATTCAAGAAACAATAATATTGGTCACGCAAATACAACTTAAAACGATCAAGCCTTTTTTTTGTTGTCAGAATCTCCACTTTATAAATAAAGATTTTTCACCGCTTATTTCACTGAAGAACAAATTCTAATTACTTTGAAAATATTTAATGTAAAAGAAAATAATTTTGTTATTGCATTATCAATAATTAATTTAAAGCTATGCTATACAGTTGAATCTGTAACGGTTTCTAGTCTAGTTTTTAAATTATTTTTGATGGAGCGTAAGCCGAAAGTGAGCGAAATAAGCCGAACTATAGTTTTGAAAAAAGTGTCATTATCGTTGAGAATGGTATTCAGAGAAATGCAATTCTTTATTCATAATTTTGGTTACTTTACTTTGAATTAAAAGGTTTGATGAGAAATACTGGTGTAATTTCTTTTTAAATGCAAATTCTTTTCGTAATTTGCTCAATACACATTGATATTGGAAATCTTTGTTAAAAATTTTAGTAGTTCTTTATTCATTGTCATTTCATTTGAATATCATAAAAATAACAAAAATAACAAATACATCATGAATTATTGTTGCATATAAACATAAATAATGTTTTAAAAAGTCATCATCTTAATAAAATAAACAAACTTAACTCTTTGAACCTTTTTATGGAACTCCAAAGTAGGAAATTTAAAAAATTTTCTTATAATCCATTTTAAGAGACTCAAATAATAAGTAGTTCATAAATTCAAAACTTTAAGATGTTAAAGAAATTTTTTTAACTTTAATTAATAAAAGGTGGTTATAACTAAAGTAACTCTATTCAGACCCTTCTAAAACTTGTTCTGCCTCTTGGATTTGGATGAAACCTGGTATCTATATATTTAATGGACTGCAGGGAAAACATTTCTGCCATTAGATACTGTTTGATTGACATTTTAAAACATTGTTAAAGTAATTATGGTTTAAAAATAAGGAAAAAATTGCCACGGTGGCATTTCTAAATAATGCATAATTTCCTTTTTTATATATCTTGCATGACCAATCAACAAAAATTTTCATCTAAACAACCTAGTAACTTTATACTCTGGTAGAAATATTATGATTGATTCTCTAACCACTTATACAATATATCACAAATTAAAAAATGTCAAAGATTAACTAAAACTGAAATTTCGATGACATTAAATTTTTTTTTTTTTAAGCAATTAAATTATTATGTTCACAATTTTTAAATAAAAACTGACAAAGGAAGCAAAATTTCAAAATTCTGATATTAATGTTGTTCAAATTATAACTTAAAACTAATGGTATAGACATTCTAAATTATAAAATTCTTAATAAGAGTAAAAGAGGAGTACAAAATAACCTTTCAATTTAAAAAAAAAAAAAGAAAATTCAGTTGAAAATTTAGAATTTTTTTTAGCTGATCTTTTTCACTTTAAAAAGTCAATATTTTGATTTTCTAAATCAAACTATAGTTGGAACACAAAACAGAGCATATTCACAACAATCTTAACACTTGTAAAAGTATCTTAATTTTATCTCAATAATATTAATAACAAGTAAACATTTGCTCCTAAATTTCAAAATTTTGCAATCTTATGTTTACTAACAATATTCTTATTGTCAAATAATAATGTTCTTTTATTATTTATTTTCAGGGTTGGCAGGTTTTTGACGGTTTAAACCGTCACGTCAAAAACCACACTGTCAAAAACCTATATTCATATGTGAAATTTAATTAATACATAAAATTTATATATTTTTTATAAAGGATAGTGTTTCTAAATATGTTCTAGAAAAAATAAATTTTAAATTTTGAAGGCTGTCTCTAATAAAGGACGTTTCATTGCAACCACATATTTCTGTAATTCAGAAGAGAATGAAGGAAATACTTAAGCCCTTCCATTTTTGGCCTATATGTTACATCCAATGTAAAAGGGAGAAGGTTTGTCAGATACACAAAGTGAAGGTGCTCGTATTTGGACTGGAAAAAAAATTGTGGGTTGTTTACCATTCGTAATATCATTTGAAGGTGAAGCATCACCATTTCCATCTTCTTATTTTTTACCAAGTGTGAAAAATATGGATCCAGTAACATGATGGAAGGCTATGCCACATGACTTTTATCATGCCCTGCCAGTTCTGCTTCAATAGAACGGATGTTTTCCAGTTTTGGACTAATTCATTCGAAACTCCGTAGTAGATTAGGAGCAGAAAAATGTTCAAAACTAGTTATGTGCTACCGTATGCTGCGAGGAGCAAATGAACTAGACTATTGAATTTTGAATTAAATTTTTACTTCCATCATTTTCATTATGTAGTGTGATGCATGTTCTAATTTTTAAAATTATGTATTTAATTAGGATAATTAAAAAATTTCTATAATAATTTGTTTAAATATTTCATGGATCAGTGACTGTAATGTTCTTCTGATGAGTTTGACTTTTGTGATTGGTTGTTAGTTTTTCAGAAAAATCAGTAATTCTGTTTAAATCTTCAATTTTTTTAAATTCATATTTAACCTAAGACAATACAAATTTAAGTGCTTTCTGTTAAATACACAGAGTAGTTAGTGTCGATTTACAGTATATTCAGCCTATTCATTTACTATGCTGAAAATTTAGTTTATCCAAATACTTGTGAATTTCATTTTGCTGAATACTATATAGTTTTGTTGAATATCTAAATATTCAGCTGTTGAATAATTACTTCTTGCTTTCAAGATATGCATTATTTGTATTCTTAATACAAGTAGAGAAAAAAAAATTAAGAGATAAAATTTTTTTTAAAATGATAAGTGTAATAATTATAAATAAATATAATAAACAATATGAATTATATTTATCATTATTCATAAATATAACTACTTTTAAATTCAAATTAACATACTGGATAATAAAGATATTCGGTATAACATAAATTTTTTTTTTATTTTATACACTTGTATCAAGTTTGTATTTATACAACATACATTCCTTATAAATATTAGTTATATGTTTCTTATATGTTAAAAATGCATAGTAATAAACTTTTAATTTTCTTAAATATCAAAAAAAATTACATCATAGTTTTTGCTAAATAGATAAAAAACAAATTCATCTATTTAAATTAAACTATCTATATTTTACAAAATTATAGAAAGTTATTACATTTTGCATACAATTTCTTAGAAGAAAATGCAGGAAACAGTTTTACATTTAATAAAGTCACATACAATACAGATTTTTTAAGGTGAAATTAAGCTTACTGACCCCAAAAGAAATGGTTTTGCAATTAAACTCTGCTGTTCTTTAGAGAAAAGCGTTTATAGTAACCTAGAAGCTATATTCTATTTAACTAGAGCCACTTTAGTGTTTTATTAGCATTTTTTTGTACTTGGGACAGTAATTACACATAAGTTGAGGATACATATGAAATGTGTAAAATAAAATATACAAATTATTCTAAGAATATTAATTATGCATATATTTTTGTAACATTTTCACAATATTGTATATTACTTAAAAAGTTCAGAAATATGTGTTTGTGATGAGGGACAGTAATGATATTTTTCTTATAATTTACTCAATTTAAAAATATATTTTACATATAAAACGTGCCTGGTGTTTATATATTTTTTACTCCTTGCGAATATTTTATTAGTTGTTTAGATGGGTGAACACTTTGGACATTTTTCTTTGTAGCTACTCTTTTAGCAGTTTTACTAACACTGTCAATATGGTTTTCCCATGAATTGTGCTATAGAAGGACTAACAAACATCAAATCCAAAATTCCTTTTATGCCTACACAACTTTATCATCGACTTAAAATTTTTTATATCATGTGATGTGAATTTTTGTATCACAAAAGTTTCTTTAATCCATCAGGGTTTTAAATAAATAATTACTGTAGAATGTAATAAAAAACCTGCTTTTGAATGAAATCAAGAAATATTATTTTACAGTTTAGAGAAAGAACACTCCAATTAAGTTCTATTTATAAATAAGCAGTGACTAGCACAAAATAATTCTAATTCTGTTCTGAGTACTATTCCGAAAGAAATCAGAACATTAAAAGTAATTGTTCAGAGAAAGAATAAAAAGCACAAAACCCATAAATTGTATTGTTTAATTTTATTTTATTTAGTTTTTGGAGGTATAATGGGTTTATGTGGATTTGGAGGTAGATAAAAGTTATTAGCAGTTTCTGGAGGCAAATAAATTTTTTGATTTACACACTATTTTTCTGTTCAATAATCTAAGCATAACATGTGATTATACATATTTGATTTCACAATTCAACCCTAAACATATAGCAAAAAAAAAAAAAAAAAAAAAAAAAAAAAAAAAA
This sequence comes from Parasteatoda lunata, assembly GCA_949128135.1. Taxonomy (NCBI): domain Eukaryota; kingdom Metazoa; phylum Arthropoda; class Arachnida; order Araneae; family Theridiidae; genus Parasteatoda; species Parasteatoda lunata. The sequence goes on from OX421975.1 coordinate 92,248,672, forward strand.
AAAAAAAACAACAAAAAACACACACTATTTTATTTTAAAAAAAAAAGACTATTTAATAATAAAAATTACACCAGTATGTATAAGTTTGTTAAAAAACAGTTATTTTGTACTAACCTCCTCCCCTAGGGGGAAGATTTCCGTATCATAATCTGTGGAAGAATAAGGCAATTTCCGGGCAGTGGCAAGGGAGAAACTAATAATTTAAAAAATAAAAACAGAAAAGGACCAACTTGAAAGGTATAACTCGTAGCCAACCCCGGGCAATTATGTACACGTTTTTTAAAAAAAAAAAAATTTAAATTCAATTCGCCCCTTTGGCTATAGCAGTTGGCGCGACAGATCAAGATACAATAAATATTCCCCAACTTAGATATAGTACGCAAGGAAGAAAAAAAAATCCCTGAAGGGAACAAACTTGAAAGGAATAAAACACAGCCACCAAATAGTTTAGTTAAGAAAAACCCTTTGGTACCTTCATGAAGATACAGTCTCAATAGATTCCGATACAGAAATACTATTAAGATTCTCTCTTCTTGTTTTAGCAAAAGGCAGGAATTTTCTGACTTATAATTTAGTATTTGATTTATTTTTTTAAAAAAATTATTTATGTTTAGACAAATATTGTAAAAAAAAGCTGCATGCAAATAATAAATATATTCTGATTAAAGAAACATTATATTACGTACTCTGAAACATTAATTACATTCTTCTAGTTGATAAATATGAATTTATTTAAATACAAACATTTTTACATAACTATTTACAACTCTTACCTTTTAACTATAGAACAAAACTCTGGTTAAATAACTACACTAATCTTCAAATTTTATGCGTGAGATATTCATTACAGAAAGGTAAACATGAAAACGAATATAATTTAGTGTTTTGAAAAGTTATATATGGAACCCTGACATAATTTTTTTTGTACCTTGATCTTTTCAGTTAAAATAAGCGCGAAATGCCCTAATCCGTTACTATCGGTATTTTAAGCATACTCTAAACAATACAACATTAGAATCTGATCTGTTAGAAAAGAATATCCGGAAAATACAGGGCAAAATATCAAAGAAATTAAAATAAGAAAAAGGGAACAGTTAAATAGGGAAAGGTGATTATCAAAGTTTGTTTTGATAATAGTATAACGAATATTTATATAAGGAGGAGCATATTTATCAGAATACAAAAATACAAGAACTTAAATTAAAAGAAAATAAATATTGCTTACTCTTTTAATAGTTAAAGATACAATTTACTAGAAATATAAAAAATTGAGTGAAGTGATTAAATTTTAGCAATCCGCAATTCAAATTTTCGCAAAAACAGCCAAAATACGTCACGTCTTACGTATCTTCACTTCACTTTTTGTTCGCTGTGAATGCGATATCGATTGATGTATCAATATATTTTAACAGATATTTCAAGCTAGCCTGCGAATTAATAGAAATTTTTAGTTATCAAAATTATGAAAATTTGTATTTCTAACAGTAAATATAAAAAAGTGACAGAATAATGACGCAGGAGTCATGTGAGCATTTGTTTTGTTTTTTTTCCCGTTCAAAACCACTCCCTCTAATTTATCCAATGAAGTAACAGAATCAGTCACGTCTCGTATTCGTCAAACAAGTAAAGTAAACAACTATTTCCTTGTTGAACTATTTTTTATAACATAAACATTCATATCAAAATAGTTAATAATTTTTGCGCTTTATCTATAGCATTTTATAATAAGCTAGTTATTTAACACTTCAGTTTTTTTTAAGTTTCAATTAACATCAAATTGTAATTTGAGGAAAACTTTGTTCCCTAATCTTCTAAGGGTTCGTCATATCTTGATAAAGTATTACGTAATTATCTTTTTGTCTATATTGAATTGCTATTTTTATTTTCCAAAATTTTTATGAATTTTGCCTTCATGTGTAATATATTATTTTAGAAATATTCAACTGATTGAATTTCTTTTTTAGATTTTGCTCTTCTTATATCAGTATGCTACGTGTGATTTCTCGTCGAATTTTAGCAAGGAAAACAACCAATGTCAGGTATATAACCATGAAAGCAAAAAATTACTAATATTTTTTTATATTCTAATATTTTTCTTTTATTCTAATTGGAAGAAGGGCTACTTGTATCTTGAATCTAGAATTCTTGTAACTAAAATACTAATAATTTTCTCTTATGTATTTTTCTCAATACTAACCTATTTAATCTAAGAGAGGATATTTGTATCATTAATCTGGAATTCTAGTCATATATATGTCAGTAAATATATCAGGTCTATATTCCAATCATGCATAGTGTATACCAGATAATATTTGTCAGGTGCTTGAAATGTAACAACAAGAATACTAATAATTTTTTTCATGTATTTCTGCCCATTATTTTAAGGGATATTTCCATATCGTGATGTCACAACAACTACTGTCACCATGGCCCCAAATTGATTTGAAACTGGAGAAATTAAATTTTTTCTTGTTTTTCTACAAGAATATAGATTTGTGAAATCAAATGTTTTATCTATCTTCCTATTAATTCCTTCTTTCTCAGATTTATTGATGATCGTTTGGTTATTAATTTTAACGATTTTGATATTTTAGCTAAACAAATTTATCCAAGTGGATTAATTTTTAATAAAACTAACATTAGGAATTCTTTAGCAAATTTTTTAGATTTAACTCTTACTATTAATGAAGGTAGTAAAGTTACATTTAAACTTTTTGACAAAAGAAATGATTTTAACTTTCCAATTAAAAAGAACATTGATTTTAATTCTAACTTAGCATATAAGGTTTTTTCCAATATTAATCAGATTCTTAGGTTTAACTGAAAAAATTTAAACTATAAAGAGTTTTTAAAAGAAACTGATAAATTTAAAACAGATTTAATTAATGGCCATTTTCCTAGTTCATTTCTTCAATTTCATTTAAAAATTTTTTTAAACCTCATAGAACATAAATTTTTTTTATTTAATATCTTTTTTTCTGTTTTTAGAATTTGAACAATTATATCCGCAAAAAATAGTTCTTCCTAATATTGTATTAATGTAACCAAAGCAAAACATATCAATAAAATAGTGTCAGGAGCACCAAAAGAATTGAAACAAAAATAGAACCCATTAAGCAAAAAATGCAAACTACAAATGAAAAGTGCAAAACAAAATAATCAAATTATTATGAAGGAGGAATTTAAATTATAAAATTTTAACATTAATAAGGTTGAATTTGAAGAAATTATTAATATTAAATGAAATTTTTTTTATATTTAAAACAGTTTATTAAGTATTAGATTTTTAGCCACAGATGAATTGGATTTGCCCATGGTAAAAATATAAATTTAGTTAACAAAGAAATTTTGAATTGGAGCTTACTATTTTCTCAAAGAATTTAATTACATTAGTTGGATATCTATTTTTTTTATTAAATTTTGGAAGAGTTTGTATATTTGCTTTTTCAATAAATAAACATTTCTACAAATTCTTTTAACTTTATTCATTTGATTAAAAATGGTTTTAATTAAATGTTTTTAGAAACTTTTGAATTCCATGTAATTTTTTTAATATTAAATTTAAAATCATTTCTTTTATCGTATAAATCAACAATGCAGATACTTTCTCCTTTTTTAATACTTAAATCCAAAAAATTAAAATCATTGTCATGATTATGAAGCAATAAAATATGAAAATATAAGTAATAAAAATATCTACATTATCAATTTATACGATAAACGAAATGATTTTAAATTTAATATAAATAAACTAAATATGTAATTGGAAGGAATCTAATCTTTCTGTTGTTGTTGGGTTGTTTCTTATACCATTTGTTCCAGTCCTTAGCTAGATCAAGTCCAGAAGACCATTCACCCACAGGAAATCTTGAACCAGTATAAAATTTTCAAAGAGATCACTCTTCTCCAGCTCTAAATGTTTCTAAAAACATTTATTTAAATACCATTTTTAATCAAATGAATAGAATTAAAAGAATTTGTAGTAATATTTATTTATCCTGAAAAATTAATCAACAAACTCTTCCAAAACATAATGAAAAACAATGGATATTCAACTGTAATTAAATTCTGTGAAAAAATTTTGAGTTCATTGTTTGTGATAATTGAAAATTTCTTTGTTAAATTTATATTTTTACCACGTGCAAATACAATTAGTGCAAATCCGTGGCTAAAAATTAATTTAATAATAATTTAATAATTAATTAACAAATTAAACACGCTTCTATGCTTCAGTAAGAATTAGTTGATTCCCTTCGTAAGCATTAGTTGATTCTCTTCATTCTCTATTTATGCTTCTATTCTCATATTTTGTAATCTGGCAAACGTATTAAAAAAAAAACATTTTAAATCATTTTTGAAAAATTCCTGTGGGTGTAAGTACATTTGAATTTTTACCTGCTTTATATCTTACATTTTGAGTTAAACTGTATTTTTAAAAATTTTTGCTTGATTATATGTTTCTATTTTTCGCTTAATGGGTTCTATTTTCGTTAAAAATGTTTTTTTGGTGCTTTTCACACTATTGTATTGATAAGTTTTGTTTTGGTTATATTAATACAATATTAGAAAGCACTATATTTTCGGATATAATCGTATGAGCTGATTACAAGATTATATCTTTTCCTAGTTATTAATATTTTTTTTTTTTTAATTTTAAAATTTTTTAAATTTTTAAACATTTTTCATGTATAGAATCATCTTTAAACAGAACAGTTGTAAGCTTTTTCGGGTAATTTTTACTCAGGTGAACTGTTTTGATAATCTGCGATGGGGATAAGCTGGAATTTTTTTATTTTTATAATAGATAGAACATATCACTACGATAAGAATACTTAAATTTTTTAAATCACTGTTTTGCTAAAAAGTAACTTAATATTTTAGGTTGTATGCTGCTAGTGCTCAAGCTGCAGTTAAAGAACCGGAGCAAGTAAAAAATGAAAAACCATCTCGAGTAAGTTGAATCTAAAAAGAGCAGTGTATTCTATCAAGAATTGTGTGTCTTCATAAAGTATTATTAAGTGACTGTATATGCTGCTTATAAATTAAAAGAGCTGTAAAGAAGTATATATATATATTATTAGTTCAATATTATTGAGGGAATTCCTGGACTTTTGCCATTCCCTAAGAAATTCTAATGAGAAATAAACTCTTACGTGTTAAGCTAAGAATTTTTGGAATTAATGTTATATAAAAGAATAATCTTAATCCTCTAAGCAGTGAACCCCCTAGGTAGGAATTGTTTTGCTATGTAACATTTTCCCATTGAATTACATGGAAAGGGTGGTTTATTGTTGTATGTAGGAAAGCTGTATCTGAAAGTTTGGAATAAGGTGTAACTCTCAAAGGACTTAGAATTTTCACAGTTATCTGGGCATTAGTATACTCTCTCTTAGTCTTTATTTATTGAAAACTTAAAGATCTTTGTTATATTCTCTGTTTTTAGAGGACCTCTTCTAAAAATATTGGTTAAAAATTTTTTTCACTAATGAAACATGATTGCTAAAGTTAATGAAGCATATTGAGCCAGGGATCTGTTTATGAGGGTGTATATATGAGACTGAACTGCCGTAGAAATATTTAAAAAAAAATAATTTTAGACCTTTTTTAACCCATTTTTTTCTTTTTTGCGCTAGTGTACAAAAGAAATAAAGGGTTGTTGAAAAAAGATATGTTGAAGCATTATAAAACTAATTTGTTCAAACTCATATTTATTCTTTAAAAAATATTGTCTGAAGCAGTGCAATTGCAATGTAAATTCATGAATTTTTAAGGTTTTTCCTGCTTATTGATTTGCTAATTATTACTCAAAAATTTACTACTAATTAAAAAATTTTCCTAAAGTTTAGTATTTTGATGTAAGTATATTTTTCATCAGTATGTTGAAATTAGGTTTCTCATTTTTAATGGATGTCAAATGCGTGATTTATAATTTTTAAATGTTTATGATTAAAATATAATTAAAAATTAGTGTTTTTCAGAGATTATATATATTATGTTATTTCTTTTTTTTATTTTAGGAATCGAATTCTTTCGTCATGGGAGTTTTCAATGGACATATTAAAACTGATCAAGTTTTTCCATATCCTGATGGTAAACATTTTATTGTTATAAATACCTAAAATGCATGATGAGTGATAAGAAATTAATGAAAAGTGAATGGACTTTGATTCAAACTAAAAATATGAAATTGTGACAAATGATTTGGCAGTATATTATAACTACCACTTGTATTTAAAATCTTAAAAAAAAAAAATTTAAAAAAAAAAAAAGAAAGATATTAACTGAATTTTGAATTTATTTTTTTATAAAAGTAATAAGTTTTCAGATAAAAGTGTACAATATATTAAAGAACTGTCTAAGATATGTATTAAAATTGTTTTTCAATGCACCTGTGCCAAGGAAAATTAAAGTTAAAAGCTGAAATTAAAGTTAAAAGCTCTTTTAAAATAAATATTTTAACTGTAACATTTACATAAGAAAGGTTCATGGGAATTTTGAAAGTATGTATAATCTGAAACGATTTATTAAGGATAAGTTTTTTGCAAAAGAATTTTCTTTTGCAAAGTGATATAAGTATAAAAATGCTGAACAGAATGCTTAACAGAGTGTGCATTTCACTATTTGAATTCTTAATTTATAAGCATATGATAATTTGTAAGCAGATTCTCTATTATCCTAACTTTAGGAAATGTTCTAGTTATGTTTAACCAAAAAAACATTTTCCTATTGCTAAAGTGAGACAAAATTATTAATTTTTTAAAAATTATTCAATGAGAGAGCTGAATTCTTGAAGCACACTATTGTACTATGGTTAAAAAATACTGTTAAGGCAAAACACTAAGGTTTTAAAGGATTTTCATCTCTATGTAAAGCAAATGCCAGTTCCATCAAAAAAGTCATCCACAAAGACTAGTTTGCCCCAATACTTGTCTTCTGGGTTGGGTTCATAATTACATGGCTACAAAGTTGAACATTGATAATTGTAAACTTGGAAAGTTAAAGTAATTAAGTGTTTAAAGCTTAAACTAACTGAGTAAAATACATCAGGGGTACGGTACTCTCATTGCATCCACTAATGAACTCGTGTAAAATATGCACCAATCAAATTCAAAAAATTAACGTCTAAATTTTTTTTTCTCACAAAACAAATGTTAAAAGTAATCGTGAAAACCACTGCAAACTAGTTTTTTTTTTCAATTGTTCTTCTCACTATACTTATTTTTTCAAACTACAAAAAAATAGTGATTACAATAATTTTGTAACCTGTAGCACGTAAGTTCCGACCATTGATTAGGAGTATACTATATTTATAATTTTCTCCATTCAGTTCTCTTTATCTTTTCTTGTTTTGTCATTATTATATTGTATAAATTTGTGTCTAATTGTATTTTAGCAATTATCAAAGTGAAAAAGAAAATCTTAAATAAAACTCTTAAACTCTGATTTTTTTTTTTTGCAGTTTTGAGTAAAGATGAAAAAGGAACTCTACAAATGATGTTAGATCCTGCAAAAAAGTTTTTTGAGGTAATGTTTTTTACTTTTAATGAGAATGGAAAAAGTATTAATATTTTTTTTTTTTATGTTTTGTTGTTTCAGATAGAAATATTTTTTTGAGTCCTGCCAAAATTTTAATAATACATTAAATCTTTAACTAAATATAAATAATTTTGCTATTTAAAATTTCAGAGAAGTAATAAATTAGTCATGTAACTTTTAGTGAGATAGTTAACAAGTTGAGTATAATTACATTTCACATAATTCATTATTTTTGCTTATGATGATACACTATAATAAGCTAAAATGAAATATGCTTTAAGTTTATATTATTTTATAATTTTTCCCAATTTCGACTCTTAATTTCTCCAATAGATGATAGTAATAAAATAATTAAAAGAATGTTTTAAAATTTGTAACTTAAATGTCAAAGAAAATGTGATTATTACTGAACTTAACTGGTAATGTGAAGTCAATATAATTTTACTGTTGAAAAAATTTGTTTCTTATGTTCACTTATTATAGACTTGGAAAAATGTAAAAGGAAATGTGTTTTCTCCACCAAGTTGTTTTTTATGTGCCAATAATAATAAATGTAAATAAATAATATATCAAAATCTTCATTCCTTTATTAATACTAATAATACTTCTGATTATATTTAATTTCTTATCTACAACACACATCAAAATGCAACATTGTTGCAACTTAAAAAAAAATGGCATAATTCAGTTTAAAGACATGTTAGCAACTTATTTTTGCACATTTTGAGTTCGTTTTCATCATCATTGGATAAATTACAAGTTTTAAAATTTATGTTTTTATCATTCATGAATATTGGGATCTATTTTGATTGAATAAGTTCTTAATAATTGTTTTGAAATTGTGCAATTTGTGTTATAATTTCAATTAAAACTCTACTTTTTTTTTTTTTTTTTTGAAATTAAGGCACTGTATAAATTTTTTAAAATCAGATAAAAGAAACAATATAAAAACTCATATTGCTTATCCTGAAACTGAAAGTTTTCAGTATGAAAGTAAATTCTTTTGACTATGTTTTTTTTTAAAAAAAAATTCTATGTATTTACCTATTTACATCGTTATTTGTTCTACTGTACTTGATTCCATTTAGTTAAATATATTTCATTTAGCTTGATTTGGTGTTCTCTTTATATATTTGATGTAAATGTTTTTTCTGAATGATTCTAATCTGAAAAGATTTGCCATACAAAATATTTTTGTTAGATAATTTAGACTATTTTAATATTTTTTATATTAATGTAATAATTATTTTTTGAATGCATAGTTCAGATTTCTAAAGTTTAGTTTTAAAAGATTATACTTCTCTCTCTCTCTCTCTTTTTTTTTTTTTTTGTTGAATTTTTGCTCAGTAGTCTCTACTTGATATGATTCTTTTGAGGCACAATGTGATGAACTATTTAAACAAATTATTATTAAACTATTAAATCAATTGATTACAATAAACAAATCATGAAATTAGAAAAAGTTACCAATCAGCTACAGTTACTTAATTTGAAACTTAATTTGAAATAAAATGAAAAAAAAAAGCTGACCTTATATTTATGTACTGCTTATTTTCGTTTAAATATAAAAATTATACATAAAAAAAATCATAAATTGTTGATTATCTTATATTTTTCGTGAGCAATTCATTTATAAATTGTTCACAATCACATGTTTTTAAAGTATCAGAGCAGTAATGTGCTGCAAATTTCAATTCTTTCATTGCTTTCAGCATTTGTAGGAGGTAACGTAACAGCTTCATCTGACTTGTCAGTTCAATCAATAGTATTTATTTTGCTCTAACAACCTGGCAAACTTATGATTTTATTAATGTGGTAGCTACAGTAGACCTGAAAAGAACCACTCGCCATGTGGTGAGTCAACAAGAAAATGTGGGGACTTGAATAAACAACCGGCCACTTCTTCCCATGTTTTTATGTAATCGTTTAATGATAAAAGTACATCATTGCAGAAAAATTCTGGAATTTTCATTAAAATGTCTTAATGTTTCATTCAAAATTTTGATTTTTCAAAAACCACCAATTTGTGATGGAAAGATTCACTAGATTTGTGATGGAAAGGGAGAATTCTTTAGTAATTCATTTATTTCTAAGTTTCTATGTATACATTAAATACATTTCGCCTCCCTAAATATTTTTAAAGTCAGCATGTTATACTAAATTTTATCGTATATTTATATTATTTTAATTGTGGAAATCAACTTTTTATAGTGGTAGATTGGTTATATGATTTTTAAAAAATATATAATTTATTCCAAGCGGTTAAAAAATTGTAAAAACAAGAATGATAATGAATGATGGTAATAATAATGATTTAATAGCCGATGAAAAAGATGTAAAAGAAGAAGACCTAGCGATATTGGTCACCATTAGATTTCTAAAAAAGATGCCTATTAAGTTTTTAAAATCTTCCAGCCATTGGCTACTTGCTGAAAATTAAAATTTTCAGGTCTAAGCTACTGGGCAGAGGGAAATAAAACTAACAAGTTATTTCTGAATATGCAATAAATATTTCATGGGCAGTAAAGATGATTTTCAGAAAATAAAATGACTAATAACATTAAACAGTAGCACAGAAAGCAATAATTTTAACATATCATATAAATGAGTAGAGAAAATTTAGAGTGAGTCATTTTGATAACAATGAACCATTGAAAACATTTGCCATGATCATATTAACCAGAGACTACTGAATTTTTATTTGAATTTTCATAAATTCTTATTAATTTTTATAAATGTTTTTGCTCAAGGATGTGAATGATGCTGATAAAAATGACGAATTGGCTGTTGTTGCCCCTGAGCTAATCAAACAAGGTGGAGAGTTGGGTGCTTTTGGTTTGCAAGTGCCTGAAGAACTGGGTGGTTTAGGATTGAATAATACTCAGTATGCTAGAATGGTCGAATTAGTTGGTCGCCATGATCTTGGATTCGGAATCACACTTGGAGCTCATCAGGTAGGATCTCCAACATTTATATTTTAATTAAAAAACTTAGTTCAGTGTTTCAGATCGGGTTTATTTTTAAGACACCTTTTTTTTCTGAAAAAAATCATTACACAGTTCTAAAGATTCATGATGATAAACTTGAAACAAATCTTATAAAATGGGAAATCTCATGTATTGTTGTGAGAAAAATAAATCAGGTATTATCTGTTGTACTTTTTATTTGAGAAGGGACTTAATTTAGGAAATAAGCCATGTTTAAAAAACTGTTTTCGTTTTATTGTAACTATAATAAATTTCCTTATGTGTAGAGCCACGATGGCACAGTGGTTAAGGCACTGAACTGCCATTAAGAAGAACTGGGGTTCGATCACTAGTGGTCGTTTGAAGTTCACTCAGCTTCAGATTGATGTGTACCAGCTTGTCTGGGTTGTAAAAGCAGCCTGTGCAATACTGAACTCATTGCCACAATCATGTCATTGGTCATGAAATAGTTGAATGTTAACCTCCATGACCCTCTGGCCTACAATGAGCTGTTGCAGGAATGCTTTATGTGTTATATTTAATAGTAAACTTCCGAATAAATTAATGACAATATTTTTGAACTTTAACTGTATCATTTTAATTAATTCTCAGATTTGCTTTATTTTTTAGTTATTTTTATTGCTTTAGTTGTTTTTATTAGTTGTATAAATTGCATAATTTAAATTTGTTTTAAGTTTTTTCTTAACCCTGTTGTCTATTTTACTAAAGAGTTTTTTTTTTCTTTTTATTTCTGTAAATCACAACATACAAGCATGCAAGATGCTTTGTGTTAACTTAATCAGAGGAATATAACATTATGATTAAAATACATCCTTAACAAAAGTTTGTGAAATATTATCTGATGAGCAGTGTTTCTCTCTTTTAAAAAAAATGATATTCTTTTCAGTGACTTTATGTTGTTAAATTCATCAGAAAAATTGCTTTATAGGTTTAATTCTCAAACAGAAAGGCTAGCTTGAAACATTAATGTTCTTATAGTGTTAAAATTTATATTTAGAAAATATGACTTATATCCTTCAATTTAAATTCACTGAGTTTGGATTAGAATATTCTAATAATATTCATTCTTCATGCTTTAAACTATCAGAATGACAAATTTCATTTCATTTGGCATTTTGATCAGTAAATGAACTGACTTGGGACAAATAGGCAAACAGTCATTCATTTAAACTTGTATAGATTTACTTCAATACTTAATCAAAAGTTAATTAGGTATAATATAATGTCTGCCTGCATTTAAAAAATTTACCATTTCACAGTCAATTACTAGTAGCCAAATGGTGAAAATCAGTCATTTTTGTATTAAAGTAAATAATTCATTATCATTAATTCCGGCATTTGGTCAATAACAGTGCAAACAATGCTGGACAAATATGCATTTAACTAAATCTGCGAAATGAAATATTGAAAAATGATTTTTTGAGTTGATCGAATCATATTTTTCTGCGAAGTCTCATTGTTTTAAATGAATCATTAAAAATTTTTATTTTAGGATTTTTAACTATCCCATTTAATATTTATATTTTATGATTTTAGTCGATAGGATTCAAAGGAATTTTGTTGTTTGGCAATAAGAACCAAAAGGAAAAGTACCTTCCTGATTTAGCTATTGGCAAGAAGATAGCTGCTTATTGTTTAACTGAACCTGGCAGTGGATCTGATGCTGGAGTAAGCTCTTTAAACTGAAATTTCCTTTAGTATAATTGGATGTCTTAGGAGTAGGTTTTTTATAAAAAAATTTTTTTTAAAATAAGAAACGAATAAAATATTTTATATTCTTTTTTATGCAATAGTTAGTTTTTATATTCAAGAAATAAAACGTTTTTGTATTGGATTAAATTTTTAATTTTGGTTTTTTGTTATTATTTATAAACAATACTATATTTTGCATCCTTCTAATTGTATAAATAAAATTTTTTATTCTAGACAATTTTTTTAATGAAAATATCTAAAGATAACTTTGCAATTTTTGAAACATTGCATTGTTTTACTTTTTTTTTTGTTTGGCTGCAATAAATCACAAATTTAAACTGCATGATTTTACAATGAACTATTAATTTTGAAATAATATTTTAAAATTTTTTTTCTTCAAATTATTAAAAAAAAAAAGACGTTTATTTTGAGGAAATATCTATGAATGCTATTTAACAAATAGTTTAACTAGTATTTTATTTCAAATATTTTTATACATTTTTTTTGCATTTATTTTTACTTTTATCTTATTGTTATTATTTTTAGTCTATCAAAACAAAAGCTGTTCCTTCAGCAGATGGAAAATATTTTACTATGAATGGAAGCAAAATTTGGATAAGCAATGGAGGAATTGCTGATGTTTTCACAGTTTTTGCCAAGGTAATTTATTTCACATTTATAATTTTGATTTGTTCCCTTTTTTTAAATATTTTTTTATACATTTGTAATATAATTAGTTGAATTTATCTAATTTAAAATAAAATGTTTCTTTTATTTATTTATTTATTTTTTTGAAATTTTTTTTGTAAATTTTTTATTATGATGTCAAAGTTTTTTCCATTTTGTTTTAAAAAAGCAGTTTTTTTAATCTTTTTTTAAATAAAAAAACGCATTTTTGGAATAAAAACCAGTATTTTCTCACTATTTTTTTATATGTAGGGGAGTGTCGGGTACCCCCGCCCACTGTGAATTTCATATGTATAGAATATTTTTTCAAGTCAATAGGCCATCGGGCATTAATTGTTATATTAAAAAAAGATTATTTTCAAAGTTTCAAGTATTTATGTAGCTGGTAACATGGTAAACAATAGTTTTGAAAATATGTTGAATACAATAGTCAAATTTTTTAAATTTCTATTTTTTTAAGTTAAACTATTCATTTTGGTTTATTCTTTTTGCATTATTAAATTAGATGATAAAACAATAGAAACATACAAAAAAATTTCTTATTACTCAATATTATACAGAAACATAAGCAATACTCCTTAAGTGGGCGAGGCTACCCGACTCTCCCCTACTTGCTGTTGATTACAGAAAAAAAAAAAAAAAAAGGAACGAATTTAATGAATGCTTATAGTAAATATTATATTTCAATTTTAAGTTGAGACGTTACATTCTTCCACAATTTGTTCTTTTTTGTTTTGTAAATTGTCTTACATTCAATGTCTTTCAGACAATTATGCAAATGTCTTGCGTTTATATAATTTTTTGTTTAAAATATTTCATTAGAAGTGTTAAATATGTTGCATATCATACTTTCCCCTCTTGAATTCTTGCTGAGGAAACTCCTGAATCTTAATTTTCCAGGTTGGCACATCTGCTATTTTATCAGATGATCTGGCTGGTAAATATAAAAATTAAAACAAAACTTTGAATTAAATTTAAATCCAATTTCAAACAAATAAATCCAATTTTTCTGTTTTATTTTTAACTCTTGAATTTCACTAATCTTGGCTATTAATAATAATTTTGCTTAAAATTGGTGAAATTTTTTTGAGCTTGTGTGTGAGATAGGTTTATGTATGAAAGGGTTGGTGCAATATATACATTATATTAAACTCAGGGCTGGGATAGCCTGGTTGGTAGGGCATTGAACCCATGTCCAAGAGGTTGCAGGTTTGATCCCTGCCTGCCGAAGACTCCCCGTGTAGTAAAAGGTGACTGATGCACGTTAAATCTGTCAAGTCACAAAGTCCTCCATGTCCCCATAACAAATCATACCTCTGGTGATACTGATCCTGGAGTTTCCTTGTCTTCTGGATTGGTTCAAAATTACAAGGCTACAGAGTTGAAAATTAGTTGTCGTAAACCCAAAATTGGGTTGGCTGTTCAGCGACGATTATACAATAAAATATAGTGATGAGCTATATTTTTTTAAAAGTGATATTTTTACATCGAACTTTTCTTTAGTATAGTTTCCAGCTTGGCACTCTACGTCTTCATTAATGAGTTCATACTTTCAAATATTTTTTACTCTCACCTTAGTGATGATAACCTTTGAGAAGATAAGATTATAAGCTGTTGATGATAAGTTGTTAATTTTACCACTTTTGTTTGTCACACTTTATTGATGTATTTGTTCTCTTTATTCTCTTTGAGCTAAAGCTTTTTTTCTCTCATTAATTTAAATTTTATATTCTAAAATGTTCATGTTTTTATTTATTCTCCGTTTATTGATATTAAATGTTAACAGTGTTTATGAATATATTAATTTGCATATGGTTATAAATATTTACAAATAATGAATTAAAAATTTTAATTCATATAAAATGAAATCGAATTATAGTTTTTTTTTTTTTTAAACTTTTCCTTGTAGTCTTGCTATATTATATATATATATTTTTTGTATGCATAGGTACCTGTTAAAACAGAAAAAGGAACTGTAGAAAAAATGGGAGCTTTCATCGTTGAAAGGAGTTTTACAGGAGTAAGTAGTGGCCCTCCTGAGAAAAAGATGGGAATTAAAGCTTCAAACACTGCTGAAGTATATTTTGATGATGTGAAAGTACCCGTTGAAAATCTTATTGGTGAAGTTGGTGATGGATTTAAGGTATTTTTCAAGTTATAATTTAGGAGAGTTCTTAGTTTACCTTAGGAAAATATTCTTAAGCTTTTTACTTATTGTATAGGTTTTCTTAAAAACTATCGTTCATTTCGTGTTAAAAAAAATGCCAAAATTTGTAAAATGATAGGCCAAATAAGATATTTTTTTATAATTTTAATATATTTAAACACCTTGAATATAAACAAAACATATGGGGAAAAAATAGTTGCTTTTGGATCACTGGGTTCAAATTAGTGACTATAAGCGTAATATGCATAGTAAAAAGAAAAAAGTCAACTAGAAAAAAAAAAAAAAACGTTCACACAGGGTGGTCGCAGAACAGAGAAATTACAGAAAAATAGGGAAACGCCAGAAAATTGTATCGATCTGGAAAAATTAGAGAAAATGTCAAGGAATTTAATAAAAATAACCAAAAATTCAGGGAAACTGAATTAATTTAAGTTTGAGTTATATTGAGTTTCGAGATTTTTCCTAAATTACTGATAAAATAGTAACTTTTTAAAATCAATACAAGTCTAATAGCAAGTAAAAGTGTTTTGTATTGTATATTTTATAAAAACAAGATATAACTGTCAAATTAAAAATAAAATTTATGTCACAGATTTAAAAAAATCAGGGAAATTCAATAAAATCAATCTGGAAATATCATAGAAAAGTCAGGATTTTTTTTTCTAAGTGTTAATGGTCACTCTACATACAGCAATGGAAAGGGAGCAACAAATATAAAGGTAACAATTAGGAGTGTCAGTGTTTTTGTTTCTATTAAAACTTCAGTTGATCGGATCAGAAAAAGAATTCTGATTAAACATTGAGTATTCATCTAAATTATATTAGTTAAAAAAGGTGTAGATTTTAACAAAGCATAATGAGCTTTTTATTCAAGATTACTTATTTTTGGGAACATGTTACTAGAGGTTTACTTATTTTTGAATAAGATTTAATGTTAAATTTTTATAGTCAATACTTTTTATTCTTATTAATTGAACCAAATGAAAATTTCACTATTTTCTCAGTTTAAATAGAAGCTGTTTTGTGTTAAGTATGGATAAAGTTTCAACTAACTATGTGAAAAGAACTGAACTAATGACTCGACTCTCTCAGCTAATAAGCATACCTAATTTTTAAATCCTCATACTTTCCTCCTTGACTTTTGCACTTTTTAACTCAGACTTTTATTTTTTAGATTAATATCTAAGAAAGCAATTATTGTTGAAGGGGGGATATTCAGGGTTATGAAGCTAATAGTCATTCTTAGTATTGGCTAAAAAAGCTTGGAAACCTTTGGTTCAATTACTCCTCCTGATTAATGAATTGGTTTAGGAGATTTTTTTAAACATTTCTTAAAAATATTGACCTTTGAATTTATATTATTGATTTTCATCATGTTGATTTTGAGAGGATTTTGTTGTTTAGGAATTGCTTAATTATTTTTATTTTATTCAGCTGACTTATTTAATTTTTTCAATAATCCCTATCTTTTATTATTCATATTGAGCAAGTAATGTTAAAAAAAAAATGTTAATTCTGTTTAACTTATTTTAGAGACCAAGAAGCTAATTTTTAATATTTACAATCAATTTTTATTATGGACCTCAATTGTAGTATGTGTTGTACAATTGTTTACTTTAGAAAAAATAGTTTTAATTTCATTTTTTGATTCAAATTAATATTTTTTTCAGATAGCAATGAATATATTAAATAATGGAAGATTTGGAATGGCTGCTTGTCTTTCTGGCACAATGCGATGGGCTATCGAAAAAGCTGTTGAACATGCATCTAATAGAACTCAATTTGGTAGCAAAATTTGCCAGTATGGGACAATTCAAGAAAAACTTGTGCGAATGTCTATGGCTCATTACATTACTGAAGTAAGTATAAATATGTTTTTTTGACTATGTTAGTAAAAATGAACTTTGTTATTGCTTAAATATTATGATGATATCTTCAGATTTCATTATTTTTTTAAAGATAATATGCAACATATTTTATGCCCTATTGTTTAGATGGTCACAGAATTAATAAATCAAGGAGAACAGGGAGAATTTTATCAATCTGGAGAAATTACAAAAATATTAGGGAATTTACCAAAATACACGGAAGTCAAACTTTATTGAAAAATTAATGAATTTAAGGTTGAGGTACCTAAAAGTTTAAATCTCCTAAAAAATTGGTCTTCTTATAACTTTAATTAAAAAAAATAAACATTTATTTTCAACGTAAATCAAACTTATGTCTTCTAATATATTATGTAACTATGTTTGAAAATGAGGTATAACTGAAAAATTAGTTATAAAATTTATACAACTAGTTAGAATAATTAGAGAAATTTGATATAACTAGTCTAAAAATCAGAGAATTATTTTTCTGAGTATTTGAACTGACCTAAGAGAAATAATTGTATAACAAAATTTTCACAGAGTTCCGTTATCAAAAATTTAAATTTTGAATCTTTTGCTAAATCCTGTTAATGAGACTTTCACATAATGTGATTCTGCCACAAATTGGTAAAAATCCACCGATTCCTTTGGTTTGGGAGATTTTCACCACTTTGAATGTTTGAAACTGCATTGGAATCAGTTATAATCGCAATTTATGTCCACATAATTTTAATATCATACATTGATTTTCGTATTTTCCTGATTTAAGAAGGATATGTTGTGATTTGTATTTACACGTTTTTAAAATCTAATATCAGAATTCATTTTTACGGGATTTTAAACAACAATATAGCGATTCTTGTAATCTTGTTATATATTCTTTGTTGGTTGGTAACTTAATTAATAAATCTTAGCTAAAAATTATGTTAAACATGTATGTAAATTTATTTTCGCACATAAAATGTTTAGGATTTTTCACTTTGTGTCACAATCACCTTTGTGATTCTAGATTTATCCTTTTAAACCTCCTGACAGATTTCTAAAATTGAACAATTTTAATTTTTTTAAATGATCAAGTTTGCTTTTTCATTACCTACGTTACCTGATTGATTACAGTTATATTTCGTTTCACATAAATTTCTTGATATTGATCATAAATAGTAATTGCTTTTTGTTGACAACTATATTAAATAATGATTACTACATCTGTGTGCACTTTATATAATTACCAAAATACTTGATAATTTTTTTTTTTTTTTACTGTAATAGCAAGTATGTTTGAGATAGCAAGATTTTTTTTCCCCACTGCTTATAGTATGAGTATTTCTATTTTTATATTTACTAAATGACTTTCTTGCAAATTTCAAAAACTAAATTATTTTATTTAAATTTTTTCAAATAATAAAATGTATTAGTGAACAATTCTAAGTAAAAATAAAGGTTTGGAAAAAGTACAAAAAACTTAAGTAAAACTCTTATTGTTGAGTTAACATTATAATTCAAAAGCTTTTCTGCTCTTATGGTGAGTTGCTTTGCTGAGTTTTATTATTTTCAAGTGAACATGAGTTTCATGACCGTAACACACTTCAGCAATATTTAATTTTTTATCTTGTTCTGTTTATACTTTAGATTTAGCTTATAAACTTGTTTTATATTTAATGTCATTTGATTTTCGTATAGTAAATCCAAATGTGTCTACTAAACACATAGAGTAACCTCGCTACAACAATATTTTGGGGACCAAATAGTATATTATTATATAATATATTGTTATATCGAGGACCTGCATACTTTGGGGACACAATGAAATTATTTAAATTCAAATGTTATGTATTATATGTATTATAACTATTATATGTATTAACTATAAATATATTTATATATTACATAAAAAATTAATTTGCAGAGTGTTAATTATGATTAGATATTGAAAAACAATTGAATTAATTCAGAAAATAAGATCATAAACATACCTCAAAACTGTTTTTTATTGAAATATTATATTATGAATTATATTTTTATTTGTTTATTCATTTTTTTAACTGTCAAGTCAACCAACAAAGTATGCATGAAGCCAAAGCACGAAAATGATTTTCGTTTGTGAATGGTGCTCCACCCACCCTCTTCAAAAAAATTTCTCTTTCAGGTGTTAATGTGATGCTTGTGGTCATTTGAACTTCATGATTAACTTTTAACATAAAGGAAATGAAATCAGATAGGAATGCTGCATCTGCGACTTCTTAAGAGATAAGGGAGGTAATTCTAAAGAATGGGAGCTCTTCGGATGGTCAGCAGTGGGTCTTCTCTTGTTGGCAAAAGATGCTAAAATAAGATTTTTTTTAAACTATTTTTTGAAAAGAAATAATGAATGGGGAAAATATGGTTAAAATTTGGAAAGACAATCATATTATAGGGGTTTATTGCTTCAGAGAATATCGTAATATTGAAAGGAGAATGACATTAATTCACATGCAAGTTTGTCGGGGCCACAAAACATTATCGTAATAAAGGGAGTTATTGTTGTATTGTATATCGTAGTAGCGAGAGTTCACTGTATTTTTTTTTCTTACTTAAATTTTTTTTCCAATTAACCCTACCAAATTTTTATAATTCTTTTTAACTCTTTATTTGTTGAGCATTTAAGGAGCTTATTTATTCTTAGTATCTGTGTCATTTCTATTAATTTTTCTGTTAATTTTTTTTTAGAGATTGAAATTGTAATAAAAATTTATGTAAAGTGTGTAAAAAAAAAAGGCTCATAATAACTTTTATTCTAATGATTAGATTTTCAAGTACTAATTCTAGGATATAATTTTTTTTTAATGGTTTAAAAGAAACACTTTAAATATGTTAATTAATTGATACTACCAGTGCATTAAGTTACAAAATCAATACAAAAATACATATTTTCTTAATAAAAATTTCCTTTTTAAAAAGAAGGAACTGATTTGCATTTTGACCTGCAAAGTATGGTTGCTTGCAACAATTTGAAAAACATAATATGTTTTTCTCCATTTGTCTTCAGAACTAAGTACACAAAGAAAAAAGTTCTTTTATTGTTTTTTATTTATTTTATAACCAGAATTGAGCAGCAAACCCCATTTTGATTTCATGCCTAACAATGTTCAATTCTGTAACTCGCATTTGTATTACATGGAGAGGAAAACCATGAAAATCCCCCATGGTTAGGCTGAGGGATTCTAACTTATGATCCATCTATCGCTTAGGATATTCTACATCAGCACTGTGGTGATTGCGAGCCAAGAGCAGAATTTGTATCAACCAGCCACCCCTGGGATTTGAACCTCGGTTACTTCTTTGGGAGGCGAACGTTCTATCCCCTGAGCCACCATGGTTCTAATGTTTATAAAACTTCTTTACCCAAGAATAATTTTTGTAAAATATAGTTTTTTTATAATTATTACTGAGCAGTTTTATTATATTTATATTACTGACTGACCTGAAAGTAAAAAGAATATAATATAAGTAACATTTCAAGTACTTTTCTGAAAAGTCAGACTTTAATAAATTTTGTTTTTATTTCAGTCAATGGCCTACATGGTTTCTGGAAACATGGATAAAGGTTATGTTGACTTTCAACTTGAAGCTGCTATAAGTAAAATCTTTGCCTCAGAAGCATGTTGGTTTGTTGTAGATGAAGCTATTCAGATTCTTGGAGGCATGGGATTCATGAGATCGGCTCAACTTGAACGTGTTCTTCGTGATACTAGAATTTTCAGGATATTTGAAGGAACTAATGATATCTTGAGGCTTTTCATTGCTTTAACAGGTATTCAAAGTGAATAAAATTGTCACTGAGGTTTTTATTTGTAATGAAATTTTTGTTCACAATTTTAATATTAAATCATTTATTTTTTGTTATATTTCTATTATTAAGATTAAAAAAAGTTGTATAGTTTATTATTAGTTATCCTTGCATGTAAGAGAACTTACAAATGGTCGTACAAATATTATCTAAGCATGTTTTTGGCTATTTTAGACTTTCTCTTGTTAACATAGGTAAGCAATACATACAACAAACCCCTTCCGATTCTTATATTGGAAAGTCGCCAAATTCTCTTACGTTTACGACTATCAATGTTTAACTTCGTAGCCTTGCAATTTTGAACACAAAACAGAAGACAAAGGAGCTCCTCGACCAAACAGTGGGACAAACCAGCCTTCATTGAGGACTTTTTGACGGATCTAAACTGCATTTGTGTTACATGGAGATGAAAATCGTCTAAACCTTCCATAACTAACCCAACGGCAAAGGGATTGTAACCTATAATTCATCTACCACTGAGGATATTTTATGTTAATACTGTGGCTGTTGAAAACCAAGAATGGAATTTGTATTGATCAACCAGTAATGGCATTCAAACGCGCGTCAAACCCATTGAGAGACAAAGAAGGGCCACAGCGGCTCTTACATAAGCATTTCTCATACTCCTATCACTTTTGTTGGGAAAATTAAGGAAATCACAAACTTTATCCTATTAGGTGCTTACGTAATATTTGAATGCCCCTTAAGGTCACTTTTGTACTAATAGTTTTTTTTTGTCTTTTGTTGATTTCTTTTAGGATTACAGCATGCTGGTGGCCATTTGAAAGAGCTGCAAAAAGCTTTGAAGAATCCAACAGCAAATTTAGGTCTTATTCTCGACGAGGGTGCTAAGAGAGCAAAAAGAGTAATTGGTCTAAGCAGCCCCCCATCCCTGTCTACTCACATTCATAATGATTTAAGTGACTCGGGTGTTTTGGTAAATACTATTTTGATAATTAAAATTCTTTCAGGGATATTATGCCGGTTTTTGTTTATCTTATGTTTGAATATTATTTATTTATAATTATGTAAAACTATTTTTAAAAAAAAGTATGCAGAATCTGATTTGATCCCAAAAATAAATTATTGAGATGCTAACAAATCAATTGATTAACGTTTTTTAAGTGAACACGTTTGTGCATTATCTTAGATGAGAAAAATGTGGCAGCTGATTTTAACAGAATGCTTAAAATTATGTGAAAAATATGCTTGAAGAAGACTATTAACTTTAATAGGTAATAGTGTTTTTCCTCTAATATCAAATTTGTAGTTTAAGCCGATTTATATTGATGTATTTACTTCTAAACAGACAAATGAATAAAATCTATTTGCATGCAGAATTTCAATCAATGCGTAGTTTTAGGGAATATAAGTTAGATTTTATGCCCATGTCGCCTAATTTTATTTTTCTATCAAATTGAACTCTCTCTTTATAAATTAACTTTATATTTTACCATTTTTTAATGTGAATTTTTTTTTTTCTGATTTTCTCACTTAAATAATATTTATTTATTGTTAGTATGTTAACTTTTTTCAATGTAATGAAATTTTTGCCAAAATGGGATATTAATTAAAAATATTTAAAAAATTTTTTTCTATTTGAGATAATATTTTAAAAGTATTGTCTTTTTTTTTTTTTTGTGCTTATGATTTTATGCATTTGTGTGTAAGTCAGTATAAAAATAAACTTTCTTTTTTAAGGCTTCTAAGTGCATTGAAAACTTTGGCCTGGGTGTTGAAGATTTGCTAGTGAAATATGGGAAAAACATTATCAGTAAGTATTTTATTCATTAAATTATGCTGAATAATTTAATTTTAATAAAATTTGGAAAATCTGCTATAAGTGAACCTAAACCAATCAATTTGTACTAACAAATTTTAACTTATCCCATCCTTATTTATGTGGGGAAAAGTTGGTCGCGGTCAGTTATAGTTTCCTATTTTATAGAATTCAATGTGAGTTAGTGGTTCTTAGAAACTTAATTTACTTCTTGATAAATAAATGTTGAGTACAGTGAAAAACAATTATGTATCAAAAAGTTATAAAAATGGGATATCTATCCACATGTTGCAGCTTTAAAAAGTAAAGGAGCCTTTAAAAATGTTCTGTTTTAAAAAATAATCATAACCGAATTTCAAAAGTGGAAAGAAAACAAATATAGCTTAGCAGTCGAGTTTTTTGCTTTGCAAGGACATCTATATACTTCGTTTGGTTTTAACGATAACATCTTTTCATTAGCATGAAATACAAGTAGAAGTTTAAAATGATTCTTTAAGTTTTTAAAATCATCAGCTTATAATTATCAGTTCTTTTTATATTTTGTGATGATCAAATTAATTTTAAATCATTTTTCTTAAACCAAAAATATACATATATGTGGAAGTTTGTGGGGCAAGGGAGGGAAAAAAAGACAATAGTTTAATAATGTAACTTAACATTTAATTTAAAAAAAAAGGAAATAAGGTTAACAGCAATATCATGACCGGGGAGAGCTGTCTACACGCAGGGTTGCCGGATCAAGTAAGAATGCTAAAAAAAGATTGTTCTATGGAAAAGTGTAAGTTATTAATTTATTTGGGACTTTTCCTGTCTGGATTCGATGGCACAGTGGATACCGGGGCTTTCCCTTCTGGAGAGACTGAAGCCTTTCAACGAGGAAGTAGATGATTTAAATGATGACGGATGATGCAATTCTCCCAAGTATTACATACTGACACTATAGATATATAGTGGTAAGTCCCATATCCAGAATTGTCAGGACTTCAGCAAGTACGTAAAATAGATTTTTCTGAATAATAGGTCTTTAAACATCAAAACATCCTTATTCAATAAAAAAAAAAATAACAAATCAACAGTAATTAAAATTATTTCCAATCAAACACGAATAAATCCACGCGTTACGCTATTGTCATTATAACATACCACCAGTTCCGAATTGCGTATTTCAGTTAGTAATCATTTCTCAATCCACTCGATTCGCAACAATTCCACAGTGAATCTGAATGGTTTTGCTGATTGTTTTTTTGGTATTTGTTAAACTCTGGTATTTATTAAACTCTGGTCTTTTGGTATTTATTAAACTATTTTTACTTTGTTCTTAAAATCTCAATGTTTTATTTAATAAAATATTATTTTGTTAAGCAAATTTCGAATCACTCATTTCACATGCAAATATTTACCTGCAATCCCCATTGGATTTACGATTGCATTTTTTGACAGTTATTGCTACCGATTTTCATAGTTTTTAATGCTACATTATCATACATGGGAAATTTCAAATCTTACATTTGTAGAATTACTTTTTAATGTAGTCGATATGTGACAATTTTTTTGTCCACATTTTTTTGTCGATGGCATTTTCAACAGTTTGAGATTTCACATAGTTTTTAAAATTTAGATTTTATTTTTAATTTAATACTATTACGATCAGTGAATTCCAAATAACGCTTTTGAATAATCACTTAATGATCTGCTTTAGTAACGACAATTGTATCTCAAATAAGCAATTTTTTCAAAAGGTGAAATTTTTGCACATTCTAAAATTAAGTACAGGATTCTTGGTGGTAATAATTCTTTTATGTGAGATGTGAGAAAAGAAATATGCAAATTAAAATCGTATAAAACTCGGAAGTCTGTTAAAAATCATAGAAATGTGGAAATTCGCGGAAAAGCGGAGGTTTCTCATCCTTGCATAATTTTTTTTGCAAAAAAAATTGCAAGTTTAAAAAAAAAAATTTTTTTGTAAAGGGAAAAAAGTTTTGTTTATTTTGATTGACAAAAAGTATCTGGAAAAAATACCTTCCTGGCAAACAGATGTTCACATGGGACTTTGTGCTAGATATATATCAAAAATAACTTCAGTTTCTACTAGAAATCATTTAAAAAAAAAAAAAAATAGAGTACAATTTTGCAGTTATGCTATTCAGATTTTATTTATTATTTTTTTAAAACATAAGCCTGCATTATGAAAGTTTTTCTCATTTAATTTTAGTAGATGATATTTTTACACAAATCATGCTTTTCTTTTAGACGAGCAGTTTTTGCTGAATCGCTTAGCGAATTCTGCTATTGACATTTACTCTATGATAGCTGTATTGTCCCGAGCAACTTCTTCCATTGAAAATAAATTACCATCTGCAAAGAATGAAACAAAGTTAACAAATATTATATGCCAAGAGGTAAGATAATCCTTTAGATTTATTATAATCATAGTATTGTTTTAGTAAAGTAATTGTTTCATAATAAACTTTGTAATTAAATTTTTTAAGTTTTTTTTTAAAAAAATGGTTTGGCATTTTATTGCTTAAAATTTTACTAATTTAAACTGAGTTCTCTTTCAAAACATGGTTATCCCGAATTTTATTTTTAATTAAGAAACGTTTTAACTAGTAGTTTTAAAGCACATATTTATCAACACTTGAGTATATTAGTTCAGATCATGAAATTATAAGTCTAAAGGTATTAGTGACTGAACTCTTCACTTGCCACTATTCTTACGAAAAATATGAAAAATTTTTAAAATTTTAACTGATGTGTAAATAATTTTTTGATGACCAAAACCATAACCTAAAACGATTGATTGAAAAATTTAAACACTTACTGCAAAGTAATAATAATATTAACTTAAAATAAGGCTGCATAAGATCCTAATTGTTTTAATATAATCCACATATCATTAAAAGTAATTTAAATAAGAAAAAGAAAATTAAAATTTTGAAAGTTATTCCCATACTTTAAACATTTTATGTTTGTAAGCGGCTGTCTTTTGGCGTTATTATATCTCTTGTCAATTGCAGGGTTGGCAATTTTTGATGCATGATTGTGTTTACTGTCATTTCAAAAACTCAGATCTTTGATTGTATTTTCACTTCATTTCAACTAATTAAAATTTGAACATAAAGTGCAACTTAATTCTTAAAGCATTAAAGTTTTAAACAGAGTTATGAAAGATATTTGAAAGAAAATAAATAAACTCTAGATTAGATTTTGGTTTAGATTATTAATAAAAATATTATATTTTTACCGCTAGGCAGCAAAAAGTGTACAAAACTGTTCACTTGATATCTTGTGCTTCAACAAAATGATCTTGATTATTAAAAATGCATTTTGTATACAGTTGTAGTTTAGTTTAATTGAAAAATCACATTAATACAAAGTTTTAAAATTTGTTAAACTTTTGAAGAATATATACAGGTTTCCAAGTAAATTTAAAAAAATATATATATGCCAAATTGATATCAGAATAAAATAAAATCTGTATGACACATAGTTTTTTAAACATATTTTTAATATTTATGAGTGCAACGTTTTGATTTTTAGTTCCGTCGCAAATCAAGACTTAAAAACCATCACAACTTTAAATAATTTATATTTGATAGTATATTGAAATAAATACATATGAACATGTTAGCAAAATAAATTCTTAATTATTTTGAAAATTTTATTGCATAAATTTATTATTTGCTTTAAAATAATATATGGGAAAATAGCTTTTTGACAGCTTTTACTGCCATCATGTCAAAAACCAGTTCTGAATGTAAAAAATTCAACCCTAGCTAATTGCAGCTTTCGAGTCAAATTCTAGACCAGTTCGAGTCAACCCCTGTTACTCTAAAGTCTAACTTAGTATCTTACTTGCAAAGTCTGAAATCAGGGTGCATATTGTTTTTAAAAGCTATTAAAGGTGCTGTTTCATTAGGTGTTTGTAAAAAGTGCTTAATTTTCTCTTTTCCAAAATAAGATTTTTTTTCTTTGCCATGTTTTCGTCTCCCTTTGGTTAATTAATTTAATTTGATAAAAGAGATTTTTTTAATCATGATTGTTGAGATGTCTGCCCCGTAATTGTATAAAATATTTAAGGCTTTTTATTGTAGCTTTATTTTACCCAACTTGTTATGAAAATATTTAGTGCTCTCGAGTTACTTTACGGAAATAGTTATGAAAGGCAAGATTTTAAAAAAGTAAAAACAAAACAAAATAATAAATAAGTATGAATCTTTTTCTAAACTCGGATCCCATTAAATTTAGAATCTTGGATGAAAATTTGGAATTTGAACAACGATATCCTTGGAAAGTAGAAAGACGGTTTACGGACTCGTAAGCCCAAGGAATAATCAGGAAAAACGAGATTCGAAAAAAAAAATCAGTTAATTGCTCGGGGGAAATGTAGTTTTACTCCAAAACTGGGAATTGTCATTTTCTGAGAAGTCGACATTCGATTTCACTCTTCCGTATTCGTAATATCGTCATTTGCGCTTGCGCAATAAAGGATTTTTGAGGAAAAAAAAAAAACTTTTTTTCTGAACCAACCATCATTAAATCCACTTTAGTTACTAATTTTTTGTTATCCTTGATTTATTATGATAAATTGTTTTATAATTTCGGATAATACATTATTTATTATGAGCGAAATGTTCTTTTAATCACAATTTTTTCTTGAAGTGGAATCACATCTGCTTTCGTTAAAAAGCGTCTGTTTTTATAAAAAAAAAAAATAAAAGGAGAAGATTGTTTATTAATTTAAGCATAAAATTATTTATTACTAATCGCAGGCGATTCTTATATGAAGCAGATTGCTGTTTTTTATTATTTTTTTTTTAAAATTCTGATTCCATTCCCTTTCAGGATAAATTTCATATAAAAATTCTGTTGATCTTATAATATCCTGTCTTGTTCCGGGTTTTGATGTTTATGCTAGTGCCTTTAACTGTCGTTTCCGTTCAATAATTTTAAAGTGTTGTTTTTATTTAGATTAATAAATTATCCTTTTATTTTATCGTTTTTCTCCTCTTATATGAAATATATTGCATTATTTAATCATTGGTTTTGTTTTATATTAGTTAATTTGGGGATTTTAATTATTTTCAAAAAAAATAAATATGTGAATTTTGTATTTTTTAAACTTGTTTTTCTTGTCTAAACTTGCAAATGTTTTTATTCTTCTAAATGCTATTTTTCTAGAAAAAAATTTTAAATTTAGAGAGCTTTTCTTATTTTAAAATGCGTTACACTTTCCCCTTGTAATTTGGGTTCGATAAAACATCGATTAACAACACTTTTTGGCCTAATCAGAAAATCGGGAAATTCAGACATCCGGATAGCAATGATCCCGAGCATCCCGGATAATTGGTTCCCTACTGTAGAACCAATTGTATCAATCAAGTATAACCAATTATAAAATTGAATTAAGGGAATTTTTATTTTTGCATAATCAAGTAAAATAATTATTTATTATATAAAAATAGAATGAACAACTCTGTATCGAACTTATTTCAGTAGAAATCTCGGACAGAGCATAAAATGTTTTCATGGTGGTTTTATCATGATTATATAAAGTCTTTGAAAAGGTTTTTGCATTTTGTTGATTGTAAGTACACACATAAAATTTGGAGAAACTCTGGACCTATCTATCTATTAATGTGTGTGTATATATATAGATAAGAGTACTCTTTTATTTTCAAAATTTACCAAAAATTCAAAACAGATTTTCTCTTTTGAACTACCCAATAATTTTAGTTTATATGCTTATCTTTGTTCAGAAATAAAAATCTATTAAAAATCTCAATTTAAGCTAGAAGATTAAAAATTTATATATTCCTCTCCTATTGACGTTTTTTAGTTTTTCTTTATAATTTGTTATTTTATTTTCAACTTTTGATGTATTTATATGTGTCGTGTTGCAATATTTAACTATATATTGCTATTATTCAACCGAGGTTAAAGTTCTTTCTTCGGGAATGGTTACGTGGTGTTTTATGAAGTCAATGAAACAGATTTTAAGCCAACCGTCTTCAAATATATTGTTTAAAAAAGTATTTTGTTTTCTTTTTCATACAAAAGAATAAAAGTAGACATTACATATTAATAAAGACCTTTACTTTTAAGTGACATTAATTTTGATGTTATTTTTGATCTTAGGCATCTGAACGAGTACATCAAAATTTAGCAGTTTTAAAATCATCATCAAAACTGGAAAATTTTAAGGTCATGAGCTCCCTTTCTTCTGACATGGTAGAGTTCGGAGGAGTGATCCATAATAATCCATTGAATTTTTAGAATTTATGCATTGTACAGAAAAAGTCTTTTATATCTACCCTGCACATAAAGACATTGTTTGCAGAGCCATATGTAAATATCAAAATATAAAAGTCTTTGTGATATTGTAAAATGTAATTTAGTTTATACCACCTTCATTTTAAGTTCTTTTTATGTAATGTAACTTGCCTTGGTGTATCTTAAAAAATTTAATATCTTGCATTATTATAATAATTTGTTTTTTCACATTTTATGAAAAGTTATTTATTTATTTATATTTTTAATAAGACCTGTTGTTGCAAACCAAAAATTGTAAAACTTTTCAGAGCTCTAATTTGTGTTTTCTATGCCTGTATATTCTTATAATAAATAATTAAAATCCACCTTGACTATCTGTGGTTTAATTTGAGACTATGCAAATTCAAAATATTCAGACAGTTTATAATTTTCTTGAAAGTATATTCAATTTATTATGTTGGGTAAGTGAAAATGTTGTTGTTTATCCCTTTATAATTTACAGTTGTTAAAAATTAATGAAGCTAATACCATCTTTTTTTTATGTGTATTGTGTGAAAAATTACAATTACATTCAAAAGAGAAACAATCTCCCAATTAGGACTGGGCTATAAAGCGATGTATCGAGACATATCGATATAACGCATATATCGGCAAAACGATACAGTGACTTTCATTCCAGGTGATGCATCAGAAATCTGATTTAAGCCATCGAGTAAAGACAACGAGCAGAAAACGATATAGAGATATAAGACACGCAAGGATTCTTCTCTTACGTTCCGATGTCGACTCGCGCTGTGAAAGACGATGTTCGTTTCGTTATGTTGAAACGGCCTTGATTGGTGAGCTGTAGAATCAGAATCAGAGTTTTGAGAACATATATCATAATATCGCATGCTCGTTTTCGCACCTCTTGGCTTTGTTTTTTCTTTGTCGCGACTTGATATCGTTTCTTGTAGATTATTTTCAATGGGACTAACTTTGTGATCGCCGATGTTATCTTGTTCTGAAGGCAATCTATTATTGAAAAGAATAAAGAAGAATTTCTTCATTAATAAGATAAGTTTTTAAAAAAAAATTTTTTTAACAAAACTTTTCTTATATTTTTAAATGTGAAAATTATCGGAAATCTAATTTAAAGAGCCCATAAAGAATTAAAATTTGTTAGGTTATTCTTTTACTTTCTTTTAATTTATTAAAAACTATTTGAATAAAACTTCTAATAATTTAATGGATTTTAATTACTGATTTTAAATTTATAAATCTTGTTGTTTTTATTTTTAGAAATAAAGTTAAAGCAAAACTTATTTTTTGTCATTTGGATTTGGACATAAGTCAATCAACTTAGTTTATTCAAAAAAATTTGAAAGGTTTACGAATTTTATTCATTTTTTTAAATCATTTAGCACTTCGTTTTATTAGAGTATAATAATTTTTTTTAAAAACATTCTTTTCATATAATTAGTTAATTAGCTAAATATATTATCGAGTATCACAATTCTTTTGTTTTTATTTTTAAGAAATTAAACCTTACTTTGTTTTTCGTTCATAATTTGGTCATTATTCAATTTAATTTATTTATCTGCAATAATAATAATAAGAAATAGTGTTTTAAGAGCGTTTTTTTTTTCTTTCTACAATTTATTTAGCACTTTGTTTTAAACATACAAATAATTTTTAACAAACTTATTTTTTAAATTTTCTTTCTATGTTGTTAGGTAAATATATTGAAAAATTAAAATTTTATTTATTTTTTTATTAAGAAATCTTTTGTTTAATTGCGTGATCATTTTTAGGAAATGTAACAAAACTTGCATTTACTTTTTCATTCGAACATTACAATCACACTTAATAATTATGTAGTTATTTATGTATAATAGTACAAGAAAATATTGATTTGTAAAAAACGCTTTAAAAAAAAAGTTTTTAACACTTTGTTTTAAGCGTATTATGAATTTCTAAACAAACTTTTCAATAAATATTTTAAGTAAGATTTGTACATTGTAGTCAATTTATTTAATATCTTTCTTAAGCAAAATATATATATCTTCAAATTTATAAATTGATTTAAATCAATC
The DNA here is from genome assembly GCA_949128135.1 of Parasteatoda lunata. NCBI lineage: Eukaryota > Metazoa > Arthropoda > Arachnida > Araneae > Theridiidae > Parasteatoda > Parasteatoda lunata. The sequence continues at coordinate 92,279,563 of OX421975.1, forward strand.
TGAGTATGGAGTTTTGATAGAAATCTGTCTTTCTGTGCCTTACAAGTAAATGAAATTCAAAAATACTATATCGCGATACATCACGATATATATAATTTCTAATATCACCCAGTCCTACTCCCAATATCAAATTTTAGCTTATAACTAGTATGCAATATTGCACAAAGTTAAAGTATGATTATTAAATGCCGCTGGGCTGTGTAGTGAAAAAGGATTTTTATAGTATACTGGGTGATGTTCCGTAAATGTTGCGACGAACTTCAAGGGGAAGTAGGGCATATCATAAGGATTAAGAATTACCTAGGAAACCATGAATGGAAATGTCATCTTACCCTGCTTGGGGCATTTTCTTATTATGGATATGTTGTTTGTGTGCCTTTGAACTTACGTTCTAATTTTTCTAAAATATTTTAATTTTAGGTTACTATTAGTAATTGTTGGGAGATAAGATAATTTAATTACTTAATTTAAATAAAAGTACCTGATGTTCAAAGGCACACAATGCATCAGTTCATAATAAGATAACATTTCCGGTCATGGTTTCCTAGATAATTCTTAATTCTTATGATGGGTCCTATTTCCCCTAGAAGTTAGTTGCAACATTTACGGGACACCTTTTATAAAATGTTGAGCACGTTTGCAAGGGGCATGAGATTTGTTGATTGACATTGCAATTTTTTGCAAATTTTCAGGTGGTTCTGGCATGTTTTTTATTTTTTCATTAAATAGTTAACATAGAATATTAAAAAAAAGCAAATTGTACCAGATGGCATTGTTACAGAGTTAGTTTTTAAAAATAAATTTTCTTTTAGAAATTATTGTACATTATTTCAAAATAAATAAAATACAAGTTCGGATTTTGCTTAACTTTTCTACGATTTTCAGGAAAGCTAGCATGAAAGTAGACAGACGAACTCAAATTTCTATGCTGTGTATAATGCCTAATGTTAAGTATTATATTTGAAACAAATACACATACCAACATTGGAGAAATAAACATATATATTATATATCCGCCGTAGAACAGCAAACCCAATTTTGGGTTTACGACTATGTTCAACTCCGTAGTTTCTCAACTTGTAATTTTGAACCAATCCGGAAGTCTAGGAAACTCCTGGATAAGTACCCCCAGAGGTATATGTTATGGGAACATGGAGGACTTTTTGACTCTGCAGATTTAACGTTTCTTGGAATTTCAATTACTATCCCTGCACTTCCTTAACTAGAAAGGAATACAATGATTCTGGCAGTAAGTGAGGGGTTAATGAATAGTGACCATCAGGGGTTAGCTATTCAACATAGATAAGAAAGCTACAGAAAACAGTTGGTATGCAAACTTGTAGATGCCATGGTTGAAACAAGTTAGACACTATCAGAATTGCTGTTTTGCCTGGAGAAATGTGTCTCTAAAAACTATCCAAAAGGGTTTTAAAAAGCTGGTTTTAAGAATAGCTGTGAAGATGATGAATAAGAGGATGAAGGCATCAGTAAAGAAGAAAATGTTAACGCTGAAAATGCAGTGCCAGAATGGAATGCAATAAAATCTGGATTAATTGTTGACATTAATTTTGATGATTTTAACAAGTAGACAACTGCCTGGCAACGTTGGCAGTTGCGGAAATCATAGATAATGTCAAAGGAATATCAGATGAAAAGGAAGAAACTGAAAATTATATTGATGAATCAAAAGTGAATGCAAAAAAAGTAGAAAAAGCTGTAGAATTCTTATAAATTACTCTTGAATTCCAGGAAAATGTTGGCTATGAGGAATTTGCAATCTTTCTAATCTCAAAAGAATAATCGGAACAAGTAAGGTTATACATCAAAAATCTTCGAAAAATTATTTTCAGTGTTTAATGTATGCTAAAAAACTGTTATGTAAATAGATGTATGTGATATAATTAATTTAAAGAAATGGCTATATTTTTCTACTAAAAACAATTAAAGAACTTTAATAGAATTTCTTAATTAAAATTAATTTTTTAAAGTACCTGTATAACTCGAAACCTCTTTATCTCGAATTTTTCGCTTTTCCCGTGAGATTCGAGATAAACGGGTTCGACTGTACTTTAATATAATAATAATAAACTGTATCGTCAGGAAATTTTCCTGACTTTTTTAGAACCATAACCCCTCTTAAAAAAAAATTTGCTAGTTTTTTAATGAATGATTAGATTTCTTTTTATTATTCAATGAAAAAGATTAATGTTTTATTAATTTACTAAGAATTTTTTTAAAATCGAATTGCATTTCATAGTGGTTTTTTTAATCGTTTGACCTGCCAATGGACCTATAGTCACCAACTGACTTTTAATCGCAAACCACGACCACAGATGTGTTTTTGTTCTTTAAATACATATTTCAATTATAAAAAATAACATTTAAGCCTTTTTTTTTGCATCAGCTCCCAATCTAAGACTCCAAATGAAAGTGCGCCAAGGGACCAAATATTTTGCCAAAATGCAAATTTTTTTGCAGTTGATTGCACAATTAAAATAAACTTTTTTAAATAAAAAAATTGAGATTATTACATCCGCTATTGTATTTTTTTTATCTTCGTTATTATTTTTTATACTTAGTTTGGCTTATTTTAATGCGTTTATCAAAGATAAAAAGTCACTTTTAAAAAGCGATTATAACTTAATAATCGGCTGTTTTAAGAAGCTATTTGGGAATTTTTTTTCCATTTATAACTCGTGGGTGCTGGTAAAAGCAGCTTTTTAAAAAAGCAGGTGAAGTCAATATGTCTTTTGTTTTAAAAGTGTAAAAAGAGTTGCTGATTACTAATTAAAACTTTGGTAATGCACCCATTTTCTAAAATGTACTCGTCATTAAGTTTGATCTTTCAAAAGAAGATGGTTTGTTTAATTTGAACTTTATTACTCTTAAGAAAAAGTTTTTAAAAATCTGCTCTTCTGCCCCATTTAAAAAAAAAAAAAATTGCATTTCTGTTAAGGTTAGTGAAATATTTTTATTTTTTCGCATAATTGAAATTCTGTACTCCATTGTGTTATTAAAAAAACTGGAGAATCAATAGTAATATTTGAATTATCATTAAATATACAAAATTTCTAGACTAATGATTTTGAAGTTATAGACCATTTATTATTTCTAAGTTATGGTATGGCCTCCTCCTTTGCACTTATTTTAATGATGAAGCATAAAGAATTTGGCGAAATACAAGTAAAATAAAATATAAGAATATTGCTATATAATTTTGGAAAAATTTAAAACCGTTAACTCTGACTTTTTAAAAATTTTTTTGTGAGAAAGACTTTTCACAAAAAGTTTGAGCTGCTAATTTTTGTAATTTTTAAAAAAATTAAATTGGATAAACTGGAAAATAAGTAGATCTTTCACAATTTCATGAAAATTGACCTTTTTCAAAAAGCCAGGAATAACCCCTAAATTAAAGTTAGTAGTAATTGGAAAGATTATATAATTATTCAAGATCATTGTTACGTGTGGCTGTAGTACAGTATTATTTGTAGCTACATTTACAATTGAAAGAGTAAATTCTGATTATTTGTATTCATGATTACCAGAAGTCAGTGACATTTTGCCCACTTTTGGAGCTACAGACTTTTTTATTAATGGTCAATATGGACTAGATTCCCCGACTGATTTTTACAAGATTCAATTCCATAAACAATTTAACATGCTACAGACTAAAATCAGAAAAATATAAGCTTAATAACTTTATTAAAGTACAATACAAAAAAAAAAATCTACTAAATTTAACAACCAAAACTGCTGAATTGTATTTTTCCAACTAGAAGTTGAGTACAGTTTTTGTAAAATCAAAATTATGGATTCCATGTTCCAGCTTCTTTCCTTCTTTCATAAATCATTCTGTGTTTTTGTTTCATGTATGCATATTTAACATGGGGAAAAGCACCAAGATCACCATCTGAAGGAACAAAGAAATAGGTGATATTTTTTATAAAAAGTAAATTAGATAAAACGAAATACAAAATTAGTGCTTTTTTTTTTTTAATTAATACGAAAATTAAGAATAAAAATTGCAGATTTTGTTTATTAACAAAAACCACTCTCATTACCTAATTTAAACAAGATTTACTAGTGTAGTGTTAACTAATCTGAACACAAAATACCATGTCAAAAATTCAAGTAATTTTTTTCCCTTCAAACTGACATTCTTTGTTTAATCATAAGGCAGAAATGATGAATCATGCAACAAACACACAATGAAATGCTGTTTATTGCATATTTTGAGTTTGCAGCATCAATTGCAAATTTTCGTTTCCTTAGCCTACACATTTTAACACCTGTAATAACTTTTATTATGAGCTTAAGATCACCAATACTAGACACTGCATAGTCAAGACACTGTCTGTCAAGAACACACAAAATTGCGATTGAAAATTTTAAATATGCAACAAAGCTAGTAAGTTAACATAGGAGGGCTAGTATAGGAGGACATTTTGTATTCAACGATTTTATTTCCAAAATCCATTCGACTTGTACACTTCCAAGGTGTGTTGTTTCCTACATTATATTAAACTCAGTTGAATGTGGAGTTTAAGGGTGCCAAATAGAATAGACTGTGTCAAATAATATAATATCTGTACATTCTTGTAAAACATATAGTAAAAATGTAACTATTAAAAAAAATTTTTTTATTTTTGAATTCCAGTTTAGTTCGGACACCCACCGTAAATAGAAAAAGAATATTATTGTATGCTGCGATGAATAATTGCCGGTAAAGTAGGTGTTTTTTTTTTAAAATTTTTTAAACCATAATGTACAGCACACCAAAATTGTACTAAATGTGTTTCAATTCCTCCAATCTTCTTTTAAGATGAATTTTTTTAACTCAATTTTGATAAGTCTGATTTACTCAACTTTTAGACAGGCCCTGAAATCACACAACAATTGTTTTTTTTTAAAAAAATTTTTGTTGTAAAAGTAAGGAAATATTATTTGGATTTACCATTGGTATCATCAAAAATTTTTTTATACAGTATAAAAATATAAATCTCTAATTAAATTGAAGATCAAGGGTGGAAAATGATTATGTCCACGAAAGCTGATTCTGAAAAAAATTATGTATCAAGGTTAGAGGGTTTTCAGAAGCAATCAAACGATCAAAATCGCAAAAATAAAAATATATATGAATGTCATAAGTATTCAATTACATCCTATAAAAATTTAAAATTCTTCGCAATGAAAAAAATTTCAAAATTGAATTGAACAAAAACTTTCCCCCCCTTAAAATTTCTCCCCAATCAATATTTTCAAACGATTACTCCAGTTTTCTTATTCACGATACTTTTCTTTGTTTTTCTTGTCTACGAGTGGCCAAGAATCGTTTTTTCTCCGCACTGCCCATCTTCACAGGAAAAATAAATTTTCCTCGTTACTAATTAGTAATCCTCAAAACGAAATAGATGACGATTCAATAGTAATTTTCATGAAAAATAGACAAAAACTGTTCTTCCCCTTGATCTTTAAGATTTAAATTTGGCACTTTTAACCAAGTTTTGTCAAGTCAGCTTATATCTATTCTCAAACAGGTATGTAATGCAAAATTGTACAATAATCGATTCAAAACATTAAATTTATTGCAAAAGCAAGGAAATTGTTAAATTTATATTTGGTATCATTAAAAGTGTATTTATTTATTAATTAACATTTATTGAATAATAAATAAAAAAATCATTATTAAAAACACTAAAAATATTTGTTTCTAATTATAATTTCAAGTAAGATTTAGGCTTTAAATATTGCACTTTTAACAAAGTTTTATTGAGTCTGCTTTGACTAATTCTAAAACAGGCATGATACCCAAAATAGCATTTCAATTGTCTGAAAAAAGTTTTTGTTGCAAAAATATATAAATTGATAGCATTGGTATAATTAATAAATAATTTATTTTCACTAAAAATAATTGATTATTATAATTCTTAGAAAACATTTGAGTTGTAAATAATTTGAAAAGAAACTATTTCCGCAGAAGCGCAGAATTTCTCTTGACACGTCAAACCATATCAAGAGAAATTCTGCGCCTCTGCGGAAATAGCTTCTTTTCAAATTATAGTAGTGATACTTAAGTAATAAACAAAAAATCAAGTAATAAATAAAAATAATAAAAAGTAGTGATACTTTTTATTATTTTTATTTTGCTAACTTTATTTATTAAAAAATGAAAAACTATAACGTTATGTTAACGTAAGCAGGTGTTAATGACGAAATTCGTTAAAAATAAACTCTTTTTTTTAAAAGAGTTGATCAAATCAATATACTCCCATATTTTGTATGTTATACCTTCATGCAAATAGAAGTAGGAATAAAAATAATTTAAAAATAGCAAAATATAACCTTAAAGGCTAATTTACTCTAACTGCTTTTACAGCAAAATTGATTTTTTTAGAATGAAAACTTAAAAGTTTTTATTTTAAGAAGGTATGATAAATGTGATAGTTATATTACAATTTAAGATTACTAACTTTAAAATATGGAACAATACATTCTTTAGTCTAAATCAGATAATTTTTTTAAATAAGACTTTTATTTTAACTGAACTGATAATTAAGAAAAAGCTACTTTTCATCAAGTTTAATGCTAACAAAAACTACATAAATTGATATGGTATTATTATTTTTTCTTTTTACCTAACTTACATTTAATAAAATAATTAAGAGATGCTTCATCAAAATCATCAAACATTTTCTTGCAACGCTCATGTCTTTCATGACCCTCATATTTGACACATTCTGCTCTTCTTCTGTTAAGAAGATTAAGTATGCTTGCATCTAGATTTCTAAAAAAGAATATTACATTCATTTTACAGAAGAGTACATTTTCAAATAAGTTTTATTTTAAGCTTTGCAATGGCACAATATAATAAAACTATGGATATGTTTTTCCTTTACACTTTCATTTAAGCATACAGTGCCTGCCACCTATTTAAATAGCATTTGTTCTTAGGAAATTTACTTTTATTAAGCGGTTGAGTTTACAAATCAACACATATGAGGAAAAAAAAAAGAAAAAAAGAAGCTTTTTATGTGTTTGAAAATACAAGGTATTAAATTATTAGCATGTTGTCATTAAATTAGTTGAATTTTAAATAAAAAAAATTCAAATTTTAATTTAAAATTTAGCAATAAAAGTTTCAATAATAAAAGTTTTTTTTAATTTTCACCCTTACATCAAGCATCAATAATAAATTTAAATATTATTTTGAATTTATCCTTGACACTCAAATCTTGCAATTTAGTAAGGCATGCTGCCAACTTAAAAGGAAATTAAAAATATAAACTTTATTTGTAATTGAATTATAATGTGCCAATGAACTGGTTTTAAATTGTTCTTACATAATTTATTATGTCTCACTTTCATTGTTTGACAAACCATATCCATTCTGTTAGTGATTTTATCATATGGATACATTGTTTTATGACATTGTTATTAATTATCTCAGACATGTTATTTTTTTAAAACTGAATAACACACATGTTTGTTTACCTTAAATACCTATTATGGGAAAAAATCTATTTTCCAGACTTGCTTAAATCCAGTTGATTTCATATACTGCTGTGTAATACCATTATATAATTTTGTTAAAAAAGTTTTTTATTGCGTCACTATGAAATATGCTGAAAGCATTTTCTGTATACAACTGTCACCATGTAACACCCTACGTAAGCAATATTGAAGTGGAATGTTTGAAGTTGCCTATAATTCACTGAAATCATCGTAATTTTAATTATGAACAACAAATATAGAAAATCATAATTTAAAATTGAGAATTCATAGTTGAACATACTTGTCTCGCTTAAACTGCTCTTGAGCTTCATAAATGCAAGCAATATCATTTTCATAGCATTCATCAATAGTTGGAACTCTGTTATATTTTTTGTGGTAGTATGGGTAAACTTTTTGATTGGGCAATACAACTTTTTCTGATAAAGAAAGAAAAAATTAAAGATTTTATTACATTTATAAATAAGAAGTAACTTACATAAATTTTTATACACATAATTCACACCACAAATATTAGTTTGATTACCTCATTACTAAACATTACTTCCATTTTTAGTAATGTAGTACACTCATTGCTACAGTTGCATTGACAAAAGCACTTATCAATGTGAACATTAACTGAATAGTTGAATACAAAAGTTAAATAATTTAAAAAAAGTCATGTCTAAAAATTTTCACTTCTCGAGGATTATACAAACATTATTTATAATTTAGAATTGCACATAATTTAAGAATTTTCAAACTTTTTAATAATTTTTTTTTAACCTTTTTAAATTTAATTAAAAAAAAAAAATAAATAAACATTCTTAATTATTTTCAATGCAAAATTATCTTAAGATAAACAAGTTTTATAATTGAGTACAAAAAGTTTTGAATTGGATTAAATAATTTCAGATCAGAGATGTGAAGAAATATGCAAGACATATACATACAGACAATATGCATACAGTACATTAAGAGATTAAAGTTTTTGACAGTTCTCTTGACTTTATTAAATTAATATTTGCAGCAAAGAGAAAGAAAAAAATTTTTTTGTGTTGAATTTAGAACATTGTGTGCACCTATTACATTTTTAATGTAGGAACTTCGAACCATCTCAAGACAAGAAAATCTTATTAAAAGTGATCAGAGTGTGCCTTTTTTGTGTTCGTCAATAAATATTTTGAATCTTAAAATTACAATTAAGCAAAACATTAGCATTACCTCTAAACCAAATACAAGGTCTATCAATCAAACTATATACATATCCCATAAAATTAATGAGCGAGTTTCTTGTTTCCTGGGATGGACCATTAAAGAAAGGTCTTCCTGGCAGTTCATCTTTCATTTCTGTGTCTTCCATAAAAGAAAAAGGCATTTTAAACATATATTAATTTAAACAAGAATTACATATAATAAATAAAAGAAATAGCAAATTTTTAAGATTGCAAATAATATTTCAGTCAATTAATTTCAAAATGTTTACACTTATAGCATTTTAATTTGTAGCAAAAAAATAAGTTATTAAAAAAAAAAAATTAAAACTATATATAAGACAGCAAAAATCAATATATGTCAGAAATTTATTTTTCAGAATATTTTTAATAATTTAGAGTTTGTTGCCATTAAATTAAAAATAGATCTTGTTGATTTTAATAAAGTTGCAAATTCAACAGCATTTTTGACCCACCCACAAACCCGTGAAAACCCATGCTCAAATGTTTTTTTTATTTTTTTTTTATAAATATAATTAAAATCAGCCCTTACATCAATGGTTATTTTTTATTTATCTTATAAATATTAATACGCACATAAACATAACCCTACCTTCAAAACTTATGTATATAACTTTGAGTTAATGTAATACAGTACAGAACCTCTTATCCGGAAATCAGAAAATCGGAATGAAATTTGATACATTTTCCCACCATTTTCTTAAAAAAATAATTTTTTCTTCTCATAAGATCTCATCTTATCTCATAAGATAAGATTAGGATTTCTCTTTCTTTTTTAAAAGAGGTTTACCTTACCATAATTTTAGAAATACTCATTAGTGTACTACTTTATCATTTTTTCTTCCTTTTAAGATTATTTCTAAATAAATTTTTTTAGTTGGATTTGCCAATAATGAAAAAAACCCAGCTTTTTGTAGAAATTCAGAAAACCGGAAAAATCAGTTATCCTGAATAGCGATGATCCCGATTGTTCCGGATAATCGGTTCCCTACTGTAATTTTTCATCATTAAGAAAAATCACGTTTTTTTTTTTAAACAATAATTTGAGCTCTTTTAATGTTGTTTTGAATTAAACAGATGTGGAATACAGACTGAGATAACTTTGTCTTTCTTTTATCTCCTTAATAAATTCAGTTTTCAAATAATAATAAAATAAGCATAATATATATTAAAATAAAATATTAAAAATAGAAATTTTTTAATTCTTTTTGTTTAAGAAAATATACAAATGGATGGATTAAAATATTTTGAAAGTAGTTATATTTTAATGCTACAAAATAATAATTTAAATATAAAAATCCATTAACTTTCAAACCATGATAAATGCACAGGGGTGAAAGCTTCAAAAATTTTCAAGACTGAAAATATCAAAATCATAAGTGGGCATGTTCCGTCCAATAATTTTAAGTAAACAAAAAATTATATATGAATTCTTTTCATAAAAATTGTGCACAAACTTTTCAATACAAATTAAAATATACAAAATGCAAATAAGGCTTATAAAAATTCCATATTTATTTTAGCAAACCTACTATTGTTCTGGAGTATAAACAAAAAATGCAAAGTAATTAGTTATTTCAAGCAAAAATTACCTCAGCTTTGAATTTTTTTCAAACATTTAATTTTCTAATGAAATAAACTGCTAGCATTTTAAGGAAGTGAATAATACTTAGCTAAGTTAATACTTTGTTAATAAATAACAAAAACAATTTTCAAGCTAAACATAGTTCAATAGTAAAAATAATATTCAACAAAATGTTGATATTTAATAAATGTTAAGTCTACAATGTTATTAAAATTAAGATACATATTGATTAAAAACATATTGTATGTACACAACTATCTTTACAGTATATCTATACTTATCAATTTTAAAAAGAAAAATTAAGAAATTTTAATTGCAAACTAAAAACATTTATCAATTTATATTTAATTAAAATAATTATAGTAATACTCCGTTTCGCTCAGTCTTATGGCTTTTTTAAAAAGACGGAAATCCGTCAAAATACGGAAAACTTTCACCCCTGTAAATGCATGATGAATAATATGAAATTGACGTTAACTAATTTTACATTAAAAATTTTATTTAATAAAAGTTTACATGATTAATTAATTATTTTATTGATCATACCAAAACTAATTTTAAAAACATAGTTTAAAAAGAAACTGAAAAAACTATTAAGAAAATTGTTAATTAAACAGTAGTTATGTAGTTAGTTTTCATGTAAAAAACATTATTTTAACAAAAAAAATAAATAGTATTTAAGAAAAAATAAATAAAGCAGAAAACAGTACATTTCTTTGACTAGAAATAAAAGCATAATATTGGGGTCAAAGAAGAAATTTTCCTATAAAAGTTTTCTTTTTAACTAAAATTGTTCCCTTTGAATTAAAGTTTAAACCTTAACAGTGCTAAACTGAGTAATATCTTAAAAAACCCAATCAAACCCCAAAATAAACAATAAAACCCCACCCATGGTTTGTTTTTTTAAACTTTGAAGTTTTTTGATAAAAATTTTCTCTAAATAATTATAATAAAAAAAAAAACGTCTTGCAAAGGATAAGAGTGATTTTCGGTAAAACACATTTTTGTTGTGAACTAATTTTTAAAAAAAAGTATAAATACAAAGCTATTTTCAGAGATATTTCCATATCTATTTGCGCCAACTAAAATTGTCAAATTGTCTCAAAGGGATTTTAAATTTGCAAAAATTTTAAAAAATGAGAAAAGAATAATGTTCAGGTTGGTTAAGGGGTGGCTATGAGTTATATATTTCAAGTTGATCCCCTATTGGGACTTTTAGATAAAACTTAGCGAATATTACTGAAAGAAATCTTCCCCTACACTTTGTAAATACACACAAAAAATAACACAAAACACTATTAAGAAAGAAAAGGTTCAGAAACATTAAAAGTAAAAGATTAAGGTGTAGTGCTTAGAAAAATTCCTGAGGGTTTTAATAATTTCAATGAACTAATAATTCCACATTTGCGTAATTTACTTTCAAACAATAAATTTAAATTAAGAGTTAATTAATAAGAATAATCTAATGTTACAATTTTCAACTGATAGAGAACAATTTACATACATTAAATAAACAGCTATTGTTTAAACATTATAATGCCATGAAGGATTTTAAATTTTCCAAAAAATATTTCTAATTCACTTAGACGAGCATTTTTTTTTTATTTCTTCAATCAAATTTTGTGTAAAGCCCGGTTATTATCCTGCATACTTTTTGACCTTGCACATGAAAACGTAAACATTACTTTAGAGCAAGAAAACTATTTATAGATAATTAGTGGCAAAAGCATTACAAGGCGGAATTGAAGTGCATACAATTAAAAACCTTTCTATTACCTGATTCCTATGTACTTATAAATTAAATATTAAATTATTAATATTTCAAAATTCAGCCAAAACTAGAAAACAGTCCAAAGGATTTTTGTTTGGATCAGATGTTTGAACACAGAAGCTTTTGACTGACTATATTTGTCCGCTTACAAGTTAAAAATTTCAAGGAACTGTTGTTTCTGTAGCCGAGAGGTATCAGCTGAATGCTTAGAAACTTGAAGGTTCACTCTCACTGCAGAAAATTTACACATTTCTGATGGCCATCAAGAAAAATAAGAAACAGATTTTCTCTCAAATCTTTGCCCTCTTTTTTCTCTCAAAAACGATTGGATGTGCAACAATCACGTGCGTTAAGAACGGTCTTTGAAACTTGCAGACTCCACCCAAGAGGATATTACCCTTCTTTTATCCCTTAGGAAATGCTAAGAAATTAAATGTACCACAAGCTGCTCTCACGTGTGCAAATCGTATTGATGTACGATCTCATAAGCGAATTGCATGCAGTGAGACTGCCTGCTCCTTCAAGGATGTTGAGCAGGATAAAAATTGGCCCACCTATTTTAGACAATAAAATTAGCCACTAACATCGTGATAGTTTTTATCTCTTAAAATAATATTTTAAATCAAAAGTTTCAAATTGTGAAATACCTCGTATAAAGGATACGGTTCCGTACTTTTAATTACGTTGCACTTGAGTTGCCCTAAGCACATTCTAAGGAACATCCCTGAGAATGATTTGGAGATAACGTCACATCCCGTTTTACAGGGAGGACATATTCACACACCATCCATCCGTACATCGTTATTGTGACCCTGACAGATTAAGTGTGCATCAGTCTTCAATTCGTACACGGGGATAGTCTTCGGCTGGCGGGGATCTAACTCACGACCTCTCAAAAATAGACTCAATGCTCTACCAGACAGGCTATCCCCGTCCTACTTCGTATAAAGATAATGCAGATTTCTTTATTATGGAAAGGCATTTTCTTGACCGAACTTCTTGGTTCTCCTTGATTAAAATTTTGTTTTAATATTTGCCTTATTTACAATGGTTAAAAAGCTGTCTTTGTATTAAGCACATAAGCATGCATAAATATATGATGTGAATAAATTCATTAATTCATTGAAGTTTGGGTTAATCTGATTACGCTTTAATTGGTCGTAACGACTGGTGCTTCTAGAGCCCCGAATTAGAGTGTAGACATACGAACCTTAAGTGCTACAACTTCCTTGTATTTATAGGCAAAAGCTACCATATCCAAATATATACCGTGAAAAATATAGAAACGCATTACAGGGTTCACACTGGCAATTAAAATATGGTGGTCCAATAGGACTATCTAGGTATTCATTTACTGGCCCAAAAAATTAATATGGTGGACAAACTTGAGAAAAATCGAACTTTATAATTACATAATTCTTGTTATGGTACGCATCAAAAATTATTTATTGCCATCTATAACACCCTAAAACTAATTAGGAGCCTATAATGATCGAAGATTGGTAGTTATTAAAATCAAGTGTAAAAAAACAAAAATAATATTGGTAAATAGATTCATCATAAAATTTAAAATGCTGAAACCAATTAAATAAATAAATGAAGAAAACAGAGAAAGTAAGAATAATATTACACTAATAATTAATTATCAAAAAATTATAAACTTTTAAATAATGTCAATTCTAAAAGAGCAAAAGATATAATTTTATTAATGAACAATTTTAATTACATTTTCTACGCATTGTTTTATGTTTAGGAAAAAATATTTATCTTTAACAAGATTTTCTGTTTTGTTTACACCATAATGACCTAATTCATGACCATTTTTTACAATTTCTATTTGCATGGTTTTAGGGACCACTAATAAATTTCTATCGTTAACAATTTTGTAAAGAATATCATTTTTCACAAAGTAATTTTCAGTTTTGCCACAGTTAATTAATTCCTTAATTGTTGATATAAATTCGTCATCTTTTTGGGCTCTTGAAATTTTAGGTGTTATTTCAGTGGTTTCAATAATCATTATGGATAACGACTTAAGGCATCAACGTGGAGCATGTGTGTCCCTGAACGATGAATTATTTCGTATTCAAATTCTTCTAGAAATAATGCCCAACGAGCTATTTTAGGAGTAATTTCTTTTTTCTCCATAGTTTTTTGGAATGCTGAACAATCGGTAACAATTTTGAATTTTTGCCCTAATAAATAAATGCGAAATTTTTGTAAAGCTGTTATGATAGCTAAGACCTCTAACTCGTAACTGGAATATTTTTCTTCCAGTACTGAGGTTTTCCGACTCATGTAATGAACTGGGTGGAGTTTTTCATCATCTCCCTCTTGCAATAGAATTGCTCCGTAACCAAGTTTAGATGCATCTGTATGCAATTCAGTTCTAGCACCCTGTCTAAACAAGTTGAGAACCGGATTTGTTGATAATTTTTCTTTCAATTTTGAAAAGCGATTTTTTGTTCTGGTCCAAAAATAAAATTAGTTTCTTTACGCAATAAGTCGCTTAATGGTTTTGCAATATATGCATATCCTTGAATAAATTTACGGAAATAACTTGTAAGGCCTAAGAAACTCTGAATTTGTTTGATATTCTTAGGTTCAGGAAAATTTTTAACTTCTTTCATTTTTACCGTTGAAGGTGTGATAGTTCCGTTTTCGATTATGTGTCCCAAAAAATTAACTTTAGATTTTAGAAATTGATATTTTTCGAAATTTATCTCTAAGCCATACTCTGACGCAATCTTAAATATTTTAGTTAAACGCTCTAAACCTTCGAATTCATTCTGCGCTATTACGTCTATATCGTCCATGTATATTACCATAATACCTTCATTAATAAGATCTCTGAATAAGTGATTAATGAATCGTTGAAATTCGGCTGGGCTATTGGCTAAACCGAAGGGCACTTTGGTAAATTCATACTGACCATTGGTGGTGACAAATGATGTGTATTTTTGACTATCTTCATTTATTTGTAAGTGAAAAAATGCGTTCTTAAGATCCAGTAGGGAATGAATTTTTGCCTCGCTTATATTATCTAAAATATCATCTAAGACAGGAAGGGGGAATCTATCCTTAATTGTCTTTTTGTTTAACTTACGATAATCCACGCAAAGACGCATAGTACCATTTTTCTTCTTACACAAAACAATAGGGGAAGCAAAATCTGAATTACTAGGTTTAATTATACCTTTTGATAACCATTCCTTAATTTGAGAATCAACTATTTGTTTTCAACACATGGTAATCGACGAGGCACAACTACTAGACTATTTTTCTAAAAATGTAACGCACTTCATTACTAACTACAAAAAATAGTAGCTACTACAGTAGTTTCCTTATTTGCTGTGTGCTACTTCTGAGCACGCGGCCATCTGAGCCCAAGTCTGCGGGTTCGATCCCCGGCCCAGACACCGGATTTTCGGGATGCAGAAAATCCTCAGCGGCCATGTCGTATGATTATGCGGCATGTAAAAGATCCCTGGAGTGCCTTATTGGCTCTTGGCATTTCCGGCAAAATTAAATTCCTAGTGCACTTTAGCATCCAAAAAGAGTCTTGGTGCCGCCATCTAGTGTGGCAGAAACTAGACGTCCAAATTAACTTGGCCAATGGTATCTCACCCATTGTGGTGGTCATGAAAGAGTGAATACCACTTCTGGAGAACGCACTAGGTCTGCTCATCGGGAAGACTGATTGTGCAGCTCATAGGAAATAAAAAAGAAAAACTTCTGACCACTGATATAAGGGGACCGGAAAGTAATGTCGTTTCGGTGAGTTTGATTTTTGTTATCAATATTTTATTTTTAATCAATAATGTATTCACCCTCGTTATCAACAACCTTTCAATGCAGGATCGAAAATGAATGGAAAAAAATGAATTGGTTTTTAAGACTAAAGAATATTTAACGCGCCGAAACGACATTGCTTTCCGGTCCCTCTAATATTTGTTCAAAAATTTAAATGATGCATACGACAATGATTGTTCACTGGTTCAGGTCAAAATTACGATCTGTATATGAAGGAACGAAGTATGATTGGGTCCTCCCTGTAAAACGGGCTTTGACGTGTGTACGCCCGAAGTCGTATTCCTGGCCATAGATGGCGACACTGAAGAAAACAAGAAACGCCCTCTCTGCCTTAAAAATTGTATTGATTTCAAGCAGGCCTGCCGGTAGTGGCAATAGTAACAACAAGAAAAACTTAATTTTCGAAAAGCAATCTAAAATAAATAAATAAATAAAAATAAACTAGTTTTTCTAATTGAGTTGTCTTGCTGGTGTAGTCATAACACTGTATAAAATTTCTTAATTTTTATGTTTCAATTTACAATATTTTTATCAGAAAATTATAAACTCTATATCAATCCTGAATGTTGATTTAAGAAACACACGAAGAAAATAAATAACAATGAACGATTTCAAGGTTATAAAAAGAAAGCAGTCACTTTAATTAATGAGAATATCGCCTCAATTATTCTAGAATAAATATCTATTAAAAGTAATATTTTTTAATGAGCGTAATCTTTTATGACATAGAAATATATAAGCATAAACATTAGAGTGAATTTTTACGTGATTCTAGCAGAAGCTAACGGTTTTATAGACTTTTCAAAATCAATCGTTTCTGCGGTTTTATTTTCAATCGAAAATATTTCCAAAAAACTCTCTTGCGTCATTGTAGACCTTAAATAGGTTTTCATAGCTTTTATTTTGCTAAAAGAACGTTCAATACTTGTAGTAGGATTGTTAAAAAAATACTTACACATATCAGCAAGTTTGAAAAAAATATCTCTTAAGTTGTTCTTGTGAATGAACGTTATGAGATTAATTGGAGATACATTAACTTATTATTTCTTTCTTATATTTGTATAAATGCTTAAATAATATTTTAAAGGTCTTTTAATGTAGGTCATTTTGTTTAAAATTAGTGTAAAAAAGGAAAGATTGTTGTAGTCGACTGCCGAAATACAATTTATAGGTTTATAAACAGTTTTATGCATTTATAAACTCATTCTCTGATTCGATTATTCACTAAAAGGCCGTTTAATGATTCGCCAATAAACAAATTCCTCGCTATTTATTGCTGAATCGTTTTTATACACCTTTCATTTATCCACTTGTAATAAAATGTTTTCAAAATATAAACTATATTTAAAATAATCATTAAAAATAATAAAAAAAAAAAGGTCCTCGTATAAAATACAATTACAAAAGAAACGAAGGACGGTTGAAATCTCAGTTCTTTATCGTATTTGTGGAATTTCATTTCTTTATTTCAATGTTTAGTGAAGATTTTGGTATTTTAACGCATTCATGCAAAGCTCAGAGTTAGTACGATCACTAGAAAAGAGTTTTTGCAAAGTGGTTGTAAAGCATTAATGAAAGAAAGAAGAGACCTTGGGCTTTATATCATTATTGAATTATTCATTTTTTGGGGTGGGGCATCTTTTTTTAAAAATCAAAGTTTATACTTTAAATTATAAATGTGACTACCGAGAATTTTCTTCCTCAATAACAGTACATGTTAAGCAATCAAAAGTTGTCTATATGTGAAAAACAGCTAAATGAATAATATAGCACGTAGTTACGTGGATATTTATTTCCGTTTACTACCACTATTGCTTTTAAAAAAGCTCTTTCCCTTGACTTCAGATTAAAATTTAAATATTTATGTTATTAAGGCATTACAGTAAGCAAACCTATCTTGATTTCGGAAAATAAATCCAATTTATGAAACATTTGTGATGCCACTTCTTTTACTGAAAAAAAAAAAAAAAAGTATCTTTTAATATTACGCTGGGTACTAATGGCTTAATACTCTTTGTTTAGGTCTGGAATCTTTAGTTACCTAGAACGGCGTTTTTGTTTATTTTTTGCACCCAATTTTAGTTATTTATATCATAGGCTAATTGGAAAATATTTTCTGCTTTTTGCAAACAGCCGATGTAATTCGTAAGGTTTATTGCCGCGAGCCCTTTAGGCGTACTGGAAAGTGACGACAACAGTTTGCTTAGAGATGAATTTTTCAATTAGCATTGGACACAAATGTAAGAAAAAAAATTACTCATTTTTTTATAGTTTCCGGCCCATTTAATCATTTTTTAAAGACATTTTTGCTTTTCCCTTGTTAAGGAATTTTGAATATGAACTATTCGCCGATTGGCTAGCTCATCATGCCAACATACTGTGGTTTTGATATTGAATGTAATTTTGAATTTTTGCTTTGAAACTAACAACAAATCTATACTGCAGTCTATAAGAGTACATCATATGTCAGGCCTGATACAACGGACCGGAGGGTAGAAGCTTTTAGAGGTACTTAAGTGCTGTTTCTAGCCCGCATATCATCATAGTTTAGAGACTCTAGACAAAGGTGGGAAAAAAATTTATTCTTTCCGATATTAGTGATCACTCAATTAAATTTTACAGTTTTTTTTTCAGACTGATATTGGGTGGATCGATTTGAAATAGTAGAACAACGAAAATGAGGTATAATTAAATATTTTTTGTTGTTGAAAAATTGTAAATATTAAATGACAAAATTTTGTAAAGTTTTTTGTTTAAAGTTTAAAGTTTGTAAAGTTTTAAAAAGACGCTCGATTTTCAAAAAGAAAAAAGAGTCCCACTAAATTTTTATTTAACAAATAAGGATTTTTACATATTTAAGGGAAAAAAGAATTTCTCATTTGTAACTGCCTTCAAATAAAATAAAATTCTTATATAAAGTACGAAGCAGCTTAAGGAAGGCTTTAAAGAATATTACAATGAACTAAAATTTATCATCGATTAAGGAAAAGAACTTTATTGATAAAAATAAAACACCAATTAAATGATAGGCCATCAGAATTGCTAATCAATAACATTTTTAATACCCCAGTCAAAAATGTTCTTTAAAAAAGTTGGGAGAATTAAAGTGAACTAAGAATAATGGTTTTAGTTTTACCATTATTCTATTTCAAAATATGGATAGTATACTATCGATTAGACCCCATTTCGACGCCAAACCACATATTAGTTGTTAAATGTTGCAACAGCTGTTAGTTAAAGTCAGAAACTTCTTTTCTCTCTTCTTTAACTTCGAGGAATTTTATTGTTGCTCGTTTTACATAAGAGGAGAATAATACCCGTAAAACACGTGATACCTATCGATTTTCTAAATCGTTTTTGGCAAAAGAGAACAATAAAAATTCCATGTTAAAAGTTTATAATTGAAAACTGAACCTCGGTTTATGCACGGCTGCTAGTTTTTTTTTACTCCCTTGCTTTGCATATTGAATCATTTATTTTACTAGCTTTTCTGTGTGAATGGAGCTATGACTTATGGTTTAAGCTAATTATAGGATAAATTTATTTTTCATGAATGTTTCTGTGGGTTTTTGATAGATTCAAACCTTTTTTAATAAAATCTAATATACGTGTAATATCGTACTAAACATAATAAGTTTGATTTGATTTGACAATAAACACAATAGAATGTCGAGAGCATTATATGTTAAATTGAATAATAGAATTATAAAATTCAAGTATTGGCCAAATCATTAATATACATATTTGTTTATTTTTATGTTGAGTTTGCAATTATATATCCCTGGAAATAATAGTTTTAGACAAATGACAATTTTAGTTTATTTTTTGTCAACAACACGTTTAAAAACGGACTAGTTAAAAAACGTTATTTATAACAAAGGATCGAGTAAATGTTGTGACAAACTTCAAGGGAAGTTAGGGCACATCATCAGGATTGAAACTGCATAGGAACCAAGGGCCAGAAATATTGTCATACGTCGATAGAGGCGCTTTTCTATAATAAACTGTTTCTTCGTGTGCTTCTGAGCAGGTCAAAATAGGGAATCATCCCTAGCTGCGTAGGACGACATTTCCGGGTATGGGTTCCTATGCATTTTTAATCTTGATCACGTGCCCTAACTCCCCTTGAAGTTTGTCGTACATAACGTTAACGTGTTAAATTTGTACATTGCGGCAAAAGATAGACTGAAATGTCATTAAAAAATCTGTAGCCTTAAGAACAAAATAAATTTCAGAGTTGAATTCCCTTCATTCGTATTAGCCAAGATCAAGTATTTGCATTAATGCAACAAAAAACTTGTTCTCCAGTGTTGTGGATGAAGAAGTTTAGTTTCGACAAATTTCATTGATAATTACTTTAAATTTAATTCAAAACTGAAAAAAAAGTAAATAGGATAGTATATTTGCAATTCATAAATTTACTTTAATTCATACTATGCTATTTATAAATTTACTTTAAATCGCTAAATAAATGTAACTAAAAATTTTTAGGTAAATCTATGTAAATAAAACAGAATGTTTATATGTATGTATGAGTGTATGCACCATGTACAAATCCCAAAGTTTGAATCGAATACTCCAAATTTGCTGTAAATACGTTCGAAAACACGGCGTACTTAACTGTTTATTTTAAAACCACTTTCGATTACCGTTTAGCATGCTGCATTCCAAAGTAAGAGCTGATAAATATTTTATAACGGTTAAAATCTCTTTGCCGTCAGGTTAACCATGGGAGGTTTTCGTGGTTTTCTTCTCTATGTAACGTAAATGCGGGTTTGAATTTAAAATTACAAGGCTACGAAGTTGAACATTAGTAGTCGTAAACCCAAAAAATTGAGTCGGCTGTTCAACAAAGGTTACAAACTCTTTAATAGTCAACCGTCCTGGCTCAGGGGATAGAGCGTTCACATCCAAATGTGGTGAACCGGGTTCGAATCCCAGAGATGGCTGGTCGATACATATTCCACAGCCGGCTCGCACCAATAACAATGCTGATGTAAAATATCCTCAGAGGTAGATGGATCATGGGTTAGAGTCCCGTTGCGTCTGGTTAACCATTTGAGGTTTTCATGGTTTTCCTCACCCTATAAAACTCCTCCATCAGAAATCCCTCACGAAGGTTAGTTTGTCCCAATGCTGGATCCAGGAGATCCCTTGTTTTCTGGATTGGGTTCACAGTCACACTGGAAGTTTTCTAAATTTTTTCCGGTTCTCGGAAGCTTGTTATTGTTTACATTTAGTTAACCATCCATTAAATAATCTCCAATTTTTAATACCATTCTTTAAAACATCGAAATTCACTTTATTATTCCAAAGATGCTGATGATGATTAATATTTATACTTAATGTGGTCTAACACATTGAACGTTCAAAACAAATGGTATATCTTTTTTTTCATACAAAAAGACGTCCCAAACATACTGTAAAAAAAGCGCTATTCACAACATAAAAATATTAATTAAGTAAAATTAATAAATATGATTACTCTTATTCCTTTGTTGCCTAGGCAACTAGAATACGCTTCTTACAGTCGAAATTTAATATGTTATGTAACATGGACGATTATTTTGTTTTGTTACGTTGCTAGCTCTCCCTGGATCACTGGAGATAAAATGTTACAACATATCAAATTAAGGCGATTAACAAACCTATATACAGACGGTTGCAATCAAGTTCAATAAAAGCAAGTTTTAGGAAAATAAAAAAAAACTGAAATGAAAATCTTTTGTGACTATATTTTTAACATTTCCGAAGTTGCTCCACTGCATTGCTTAGGTTCATAAAAATAAGCAAGAATTGATGGTTACTAATTGATTTTAATAATTTTCACGTCGGTGGAAAAATCTACCCTTGTTTGCGATTTTTTTTATAAAGTTAAATATTTTTTCCCCAGATATTAAAGTTATTTGCAAATTTTAAAATCCAGGAAATTTTCTTAGGTAGATAGTGATTGTTTAAAATTATATTTTTGCTTCGAATGTAAAGCATGTTAACTGTGACTTTTCTATTTTCTTTATTAAAAAAACTCTAAACAACACCCTTAAAGGACATAATAAAACCAGCGGGAAAGATGAAATATTCGTTTAGTAAAAAAGAATTGCTCAAAGAAAGAAAATTTTTAGACAAAATGGCGAAAAAGAAAAAGAAGCAACTGGTTTTGAGAAGAAAAATAGAAAGTCCATTCTGTCTTCAGAAATTGACAGGTTAGACTTTTCATCTTTTTTTCATCCCCACCTTTTTGATGCTGTTACTGTCCAGTCTCTTTTAAAAACTATTCAAATATTATTCTATAGATCTAGCAAAAAGGCCTATATCGCTATATTTCACTCCAAAGAAATCTAGATGTTAAAATCTCACTTCTTTTATTCAATAGAGATCGTATTTTTCAATAGCCTTCCAGGAAAAACATTTTTCCTTCCGGATTTCTTTATTTTTTAAGGTATCATTCTTCGCCACCATAGAAGATGCTTCAAATACAGCTGTAGCGTTTTGGATTAAATAAAAAATGTTCTGTTGTTCTAAATATTTATTTACTTATTTATTTTTTTATTTATCAGTTTTTGCGTCAAGCGCCTTGTGTGTGGGATAGAAAAAAAAGATAATTTCTCAGATCAGTTGTGTTTTTTTGTCAGGTTTGTTTTGAAATTTTAGTTGTGTTACTGTTGTGCCAATTTGTTCTGAACAAGTTTACTTTTTCTTTACAATAAATGTTTTTTTTCCTTTCAAAAACACTGACACAATATTGATGTTTTTACTGCGTGCATGTTAATATATTTTTAGGTTGAATCTCCTTAAGTAGAAGTAGAATAAAATTTACGTTAACATTTATTTTAAGATATGTCAAAGTTAGTTGATAAATTTTACATACATAGCATTGCCTAAATATATACAAAAACGTATATATAAAAATGTATTTATTAAAGATTGCTTAAATGTATTATGTTTCATAAAATTATGCTTGAAGTGATTTGAAGATCTTAAGATAATGTAATGGCAAACCTTACTTTTAACGTTTAGTATTGTTTTCAGGCAGATACTTCACGATTTTACTATATTTCTGTAGCGCTTAAATCACAACATCTTATCGCTTATATTGGGAATTTTGATGTTATTTCCTTAAAACGTTCACCTCAACATTAAAAAAAAATGTGACTTATTCTTATATTGCTTTTTTATTATATTTATCATCATTAATAAATTGTAGGAATCAATATAGTAGCGCTATATTTTAAGGTTTTAAGATGATAAAATTTTAAATTAAAAATAAAATGATGTGTTTTTTGCTTCCTTTTTTTGCTTTGTAAAAAAATACATTTTCAAGATAACTAAAACCATAGTTATATTTTATAAGTTGTGTAAAGTGGAACATATTTTTAATTAATTTTTATAAGAATGTTAAATTTAACAAATCGCTGATAAATTTTAAACTGAGGAGACTAAAATATGGTCTAAAACTATTTTACAATTGTATCTTTTGCGGTGGTCATAATACCAAGAAAGAATTTTCTTAATTTTTTATAAACTTAATATGGTCTGACAATTTTGTTGCTGTTTTACATACGTTTGCAAAAATCGCAGCTAATATTTTCTTGTTCATTTTAGTCTCTTTAAAGGAATCATAATTGTCACAAAACTTTAACTGATCAAATAGGCGTATAGTTTGATTGATTGCGAATTAAAAAAGGCTAAACTAAACACAAATCAAAACACATTACGTTCACATGGTTACTAACTAGATATAAAACTTATACGGATTGGTAAAACATAGACAAAAAAAACAAGGTCTCTCGAGAGCACCGAGATAAGTGCTCGAGGACGTGGAACCCGTAAATTTACGAAATATATTTGAGTTTAACGTGAATATACGCTGACCTCCAAAAGATAAGATACAGTCTGTTTTCTCACTCTAATTTGAAAATGTATGAACATAGAAGCAGAAAATGTGAAAGAAATGTGCATTTAATTTTTTTTTGGAGAGCAACACGGAAATTTACATAAATTCGACCACAAACATATTCCACACTTATAAAAGTAAACATAGCAGAAAAGTTCCTACTCAGAGAAAACGGTACATCACAGTGTAATAGAGAATATGCTTTGGAAACATTACAAAAATGGGTTCGGTTAAGGAATGTGTCACTTTTTGGCTGCATTTCTATGCTCATAACTGTAACAGTACCTCTAACTTTAAATGGAGTGTCGTGTGGTCAACCAGCATGATGCCTCTTCAGTCTATTAAACTTTTGAAACCATAAAGGTTAATATCTCGAACACTGGAGGTCAGTTAGCATGCCTCTGGTTAACACTTTTATATGTAGAGAACCAGGGATTCTTTATTTATCCCCCACTGGCTAAGAATAGACTATTATAAACGTGGTAAATTAGGGGCCGTTTTCACTCAATAAGAATCACGCACCACCGTCTTCCAAAGACAAGGAGAATCAAGGTGACTTTTTCACCGGAAAAAATATTTCACCAATCAAATTCTCATTTTCCATGGACGGTGATCGGAGGTGCGTGAGACGAATGGCCCTTAATGATCCGTCAGTAGACATCATGTTTTATGACCGCACGACACATTCCCATTTTTTTGTTGAAAATGGCGCTTTTTTTATATGAGTGTAGAAATGTTTTCTTC
This sequence comes from Parasteatoda lunata, assembly GCA_949128135.1. Taxonomy (NCBI): domain Eukaryota; kingdom Metazoa; phylum Arthropoda; class Arachnida; order Araneae; family Theridiidae; genus Parasteatoda; species Parasteatoda lunata. Next base: position 92,304,093 of record OX421975.1, read on the forward strand.
GAGCTCTATGCTCATTTTCAGGGGTCAATTGGATTTGAGACTACCTTGGCAAATAAATTGCTGATTTGCATTCTTCTCCATGGTCGTTACGCGAGCTGGAACAAGAGTTACTCCATGTTCAGTTTTCTCTTAATTTCAGTATCCGACAGTTAATTGGTAGTATGAAAAATCGACGCAACCAATTAGGGAAAGACATATTTCTTTCTATAATACAGATTTGTAACGTCTCCGTGACAATTATAAATTACATAGTAGTTGAATATAAAACTGTGATATACTGAAACTCTTTCTTCTGTTTATTTTTCTGGGAAGGGCTTATTTCTGCTAAGTGAGCTTTGTTTTTGCTGTGAATCAGTTTTTGCTTGAATTAATTTAGATTTCTATATTGCATTCAATAGAAATATGGGAAATGCACATAATCTTAAAATTTCATGTTTCTATGTTCATTTTATTTTTAAGATAGGCTCAGGAAACAGGTTTTAATGTCTAGAGAAAAAGAGATAAGCTCTCTGCCAGATTGTTTTTCGTGAGGTTGAGGTCTCATCTCGTAATTGGATATCTACAAGTGACGTCATTGAAGATAGATCATGGTATTTTTTTGAGTCAGAAGCAAATCAGATTTCACACACAAGTGACGTCATTTTACAGGTATTCAATGGGATACTTGGAAGTGACGTAGTGTGGGCATCTCGATCCTGATTGATTGTTGAAAAGTGATATTTGTTTACGTTAGGAACTGTTCTTACCATTCTATTTCGAGTAAGCTAAGCACGGCAAGTATCAAATTTTTTCAGTAACATATTCTAAATTCTTTCGCAAAGATGATGAAATGCTCGATGACACGCAGAACATAAACAAATTAATTATGCATTGAAGTTGCCAGGTACACAAAAAAAAATATATATATATCACAGCTGCAATAAAATACATAAACAAATAATAAATCTAAGTTAGGTAAAAGAAGTAGACGAGAAAGAATTATATTTCAACTAATTCGATATGAGATACGTCTCTATATTTATTTAACTTATCGTAAATTAACATTCCAACTTATATACAGAAACTTAGCTTAACTTTAATACGCTATTTTGCTGATAAAGATTAGCTGGCGCTAACGTCATAGGTCACATTTGTGGATCGTCATAGGTCACATGTGTGGATTCACTTCTTCTTGAAGTGAAAGTAACCAATTAAATCAGATTTAAATCACATGATTAGGCATAATCAATTCACTTCTTCTGGGATTACAAAACTTAGTTGCCAAACAGTACCTAAACTTTATAAAACCTGTAATGATTTTGGAGTGTTTTCGTTGTATTTCGTTCGTAATATTTTCTAAGTTTGTTAACAGTTTAGAAAAAATAATCAAATTTTTTATAGTTAGTAATTTTGTAACTGTATTTTAATAAAATAGAGGAAAATAGCTTAGAATAGATCGAGGAAAAAACTGAACTATATCATTTGACTATTAACATTCAATCGATTACAGTAAGCAATCAGTTGCTAATATTATTTTCCATTGAAATGAAACGTATTTTAATCAGTTGCTACCAGTTATTGATTTATCATTTATTAATTTCCAGTAAACAGGCTTCAGGTAAGTGAAGTGACGTCAATTTAAACATATCTCTATAGTTGATGGTATTAGATTTTTGAGACTTGTTTTAATACATCAATATCCACAAATAATTAAGGATTTCATTTATGTATTGTCCTATTGTGTGCTGCAATTCATTAAAAGGTGTAAAAACTAGTATAGATCACCCATCACGAGATGGTTTGTACAAAGTGAGAGTTAAGTGAACTGGTAGAATTAATTCCAGTGATTCAGGGAAAGAAGTCGAAACAAAAGAGAAAGAGTGAATCGGCGAAGTAAATATAGACACCTTATTTGGTTGTTTATTTCTCATTTTTCAATAAGTAATAGTTTGATCTCTAATAAATAGATGGCAGTACAATCTTTTTTAACTTTGTAACTCTCAATTCAGTTATATTTATTAGAAATTTCAGAAATGTTAATGTACAGTTCCAATGGTGTTAGATGAAAAGTGGAATTTTTTTGCGTATAAATGATTCCGAGATGTAGTAAAGTTTTTTACTTCTTAAATCTGTTACACGAGTTAGTTTAAAAATTACAGATAGCATAGGAATTGTACTCACAAACATAAAACTAAACTCTCTACACAATTTCAAACCCAGGCGAGAGTTAGAAAATGATAGAAATTTCCACTTTCCATTAAAAATGTTCGTTTTAAATCAGCTATGTACCGCTATCACTGGATGGATCTGACATCTGATCTCTTTTTCTTTTTTATTGATTCATTTATGTTCACCCCTCTTAATAATACCACCAAGATATTTTCTGGTGGTAAGGCATTTCGTTTCTACTTCCGTTCTACCACGGAAAATTCTATGAATATGAATTTTTTTATTGCACCATGACAACTCTTTTTTACCAATTTAAAAAAAGCAGCTTACCAATTAAGCAGCTATCATCAAAAGAAAGGGATAGACGATCTTTCCATATGTTTAGAAATCTATTCTCCTTTAAACTTGCAACAACTGGTTTTTTTTTTCTTTCCCTCACCACCAACGTATCTCCAATCTTTTCTTCAATTTCAAAATCTTGTTCAAACTTGTTCCTTATAATGCTAAAATGCCTTTTATCCTTATTATAATTTACCAATTTTCCTCTGAATATCTCTATGTTTCAACATTAAGGAAGCTTTAAATTACGGAACTGAGACTACAGTATGTTTATTTTTGTGGCATTATTTAGCTCTTTTTACTTTCTTAGCTTTTTCATCAAAAGAAAAAAAAAATTGTTGGATAGCGAAAAATATTTCGATATTTACTTTGTTATTTTTCCTATCTTGAATTTCCCCATAAAAGTCCCATAAATAGTGCATTCCTCATTAAGAAGCTTATCATCAATAACCTCTGTTTCAAGGGACAGGGACCAAAAGAATTTTCCCCTTGAAGTCCCATAAATAGTGCATTCCTCATTAAGAAGCTTATCATCAATAGCCCTTGTTTCAAGGGACAGGGATTGAAAGAATTTTCCCCTTGAAGGGTCATAAATAGTGCATTCCTCATTAAGAAGCTTATCATCAATAGCCCTTGTTTCAAGGGACAGGGATCAAAAGAATTTTTCCCTTGAAGTCTCATAAATAGTGCATTCCTCATTAAGAAGCTTATCATCAATAGCCCTTGTTTCAAGGGACAGGGATCAAAAGAATTTTCCCCTTGAAGTCTCATAAATAGTACATTCCTCATTAAGAAGCTTATCATCAATAGCCCTTGTTTCAAGGGACAGGGATCAAAAGAATTTTCCCCTTGAAGTCCCATAAATAGTGCATTCCTGATTAAGAAACTTATCATCAATAGCCCTTGTTTCAAGGGACAGGGACCAAAAGAATTTTCTCCTTGAAGTCCCATAAATAGTGCATTCCTCATTAAGAAGCGTATCAATAGCCCTTGTTTCAAGGGACAGGGACCAAAAGAATTTTCCTCTTGAAGTCCCATAAATAGTGCATTCCTCATTAAGAAGCTTATCACCAATAACCTATGTTTCAAGGGACAGGGACCAAAAGAATTTTCCCCTTGAAGTCCCATAAATAGTGCATTCCTCATTAAGAAGCTTTTCATCAATAGCCCTTGTTTCAAGGGACAGGGATTAAAAGAATTTTCCCCTTGAAGGGTCATAAATAGTGCATTCCTCATTAAGAAGCTTATCATCAATAGCCCTTGTTTCAAGGGACAGGGATCAAAAGAATTTTTCCCTTGAAGTCTCATAAATAGTGCATTCCTCATTAAGAAGCTTATCATCAATAGCCCTTGTTTCAAGGGACAGGGATCAAAAGAATTTTCCCCTTGAAGTCTCATAAATAGTACATTCCTCATTAAGAAGCTTATCATCAATAGCCCTTGTTTCAAGGGACAGGGATTAAAAGAATTTTCCCCTTGAAGTCCCATAAATAGTGCATTCCTCATTAAGAAGCTTATCATCAATAGCCATTGTTTCAAGGGACAGGGATCAAAAGAATTTTCCCCTTAAAGTCCCATAAATAGTGCATTCCTCATTAAGAAGCTCATCATCAATAGCCCTTGTTTCAAGGGACATGGACCAAAAGAATTTTCTCCTTGAAGTCCCATAAATAGTGCATTCCTCATTAAGAAACTTATCATCAATAGCCCTTGTTTCAAGGGACAGGGACCAAAAGAATTTTCCCCTTAAAGTCCCATAAATAGTGCATTCCTCATTAAGAAGCTTATCATCAATAACCTTTGTTTCAAGGGACAGGGACCAAAAGAATTTTCTCCTTGAAGTCCTATAAATAGTGCATTCCTCATTAAGAAGCTTATCATCTATAGCTCTTGTTTCAAGGGACAGGGATCAAATGAATTTTCCCCTTGAAGTCCCATAAATAGTGCATTCCTCATTAAGAAGCTTATCATCAATAGCCCTTGTTTCAAGGGACAGGGATCAAAAGAATTTTCTCCTTGAAGTCCCATAAATAGTGCATTCCTCATTAAGAATAGCTTATAATAAATAGCCTTTGTTTCAATGGACATGGACCAAAAGAATTTTCTCATAAATTAAGAGTATCCCATGCAGTAGGTACTACACACTTACTACATACAGTAGGTACTTTCTAAACGCATTAAAGGATTATTTGGTCTAAAAATCGAAAAGTAACAAATATTTAATTTCAGTTGAATATTTTTATTTTTTCTTCTTCTTTTTTTCCCCCAATGAGCTGCAAAATCAGTCTTCCCGATGGGCAGACCTAGTGCGGTTCTCCAGAAGTGGTATCTACTCTTTCAGTGGCTACCACAATGGGTGAGATACCGTTGGCCATGTTATTTTGGACGTCTAGTTTCTGCCACACTAGATGGCAGCACCGAGACTCTTTTTTTTTATTTTTAAAAGAAGGTAATTGTAGTCATCTATATCGCGCTATTGCATACTTCTTGCGTCGTAGGTGTAATGTTAATTGATTTGCTAATAATACACAAACTTAAAAAAGTGTTTGATATGATCACATGAGCTGTTTTGCTGTTAAAGTATTACTTATGAATAAAATTAGGTACACAAATTCACCTATCGGATCACAAATTTTTCTACATCAAAAGTCTGTTAATTCAAAAGCATTTAGATAATGTCTTTGCATTATATTTTTTATAGAAAATATAAATTGAGCATGTTTTCATAATCAAACGTAACAAAATTAATCGCCTTTAGCTGTAAAGATTTTTTCTTTACATTATAGAAATACCCAATTTTTACCAAAGATGTTAATACTAACAACGACGCTTTTCATAATTAAATTATATGTTTTTTTTAAAAATTTATCTTAAGTGTTTTTTTAAATCTTGATTATGGGGTGTTTGGCATTTACATTAAATATTTTTTTAAATTTTCAAAAATACTTATTTATTTTTAAAAAGTTAGGTTTACTAAGGTTTGAGAGTAGTTTTGAAGATTTTACAGAGTATTTTTTAAAGTTAGATAAATATTGTTGCGTCATCCTCTCTCTCTGTAAATGTAATAGTGTAGCGGTACTCAGAAGCTTCAAGGATTTTGATGAGAGCGGTCACAACTAGCTTCTCCGTTGTTTACAATTTTAAATAAAGTTAAAAGAAAAATTGTAATTTTTTGTTTACCAGCCTAATTATCCTTCTCCTGCTCCTTTGATTTCTTGGATAATTGTTTACAATAAATAATCTCACATCGTGGCGTCCGTGACAGGACACGAACCTGCAATCTTCTGATTCGAAGTCAAAAATTACAATTTTTCTTTTAACTTTATTTAAAATTGTAAACAACGGAGAAGCTAGTTGTGACCGCTCTCATCAAAATCCTTGAAGCTTCTGAGTACCGCTACACTATTACATTTACAGAGAGAGAGGATGACGCAACATCCTCCCCCCTTTTTGATGAAAACTTAGAGTCAAAAAATAATAGCCAAAAGTTACTTTAGTCCCAGCCGGTTTGGCTTTTTATCTTACGTCCATACTTGGACACTCTGTCACTCATGAGTGGGAGGAGAGGCACTTGCAACCCAAAGGTAAACAAACCCTTGTCCACGGTTTGTTTGGGGGGAGTGTGACCCGTCCTCGTAATCACTCATTATTTGAGATAAAAATTAAAAGTCTGAATGACAATTACATACATGATATTGATGTTTTTTCTGAAAACAAAATTTGTGGGTATGTTCCCAAAGTTAATGATTTGTATGCCTTAATTGAACTTAAAGAAAAAGGTATTGATGTCCCTGATTTAAATGTAGCTCTGAATGAAATTGATATATTATTGGGTGCCCAAACAATCAGTGATATTTTACAAGATGAAATATATAAACTAAATTGTGGTTTATTGGCTGTTAAAACAAAACTTGGGTTTACAATAATGGGCAAAGTTAATGGTATAATTAATGAACATCAGGTATTGTCCGGCCCTGCCTTGCGTGAACGCAATTTGTGTAATAAAGCATTTTCTATGCTATCTTTAAATTATAACAACTTAAATGTTAGAGAATTGTGGGATTTGGATGTTATTGGAATCCGTGATCCAATAGAAAATAATAAACAGGTAGTTCTGCATTCTGATATGATAAATCAGTTTAACGAAAACTTAAAGGTTCTTCCTAATGGAAGGTATGAACTTTGTTTACCTTTCAAAGGGGATGTGACTTTGCCAGAAAATAAGGATGTGGTTCTTAAAAGGCATAGGCGAATGATTCTAAGGTCTATTGCAAATAACACTATAGATGATTATGTCTCTGTATTTAAAGAATGGGAAGAATTAAAAATAATTGAAAGAGTTCCCACAGATGAAATATCAGATAAGAGTTATTACCTTCCCCATAGACCGGTAATTAAGGAAACTAGTGAAACTACACGAATAAGGCCAGTATTTGATGCTAGTGCTAAAGTCGGCCAACAACCCTCCTTGAACGATTGTTTATTTAGAGGGCCTAATTTAATTGAGCTAATTCCAGATGTATTGGATCGGTTTCGAATATATCCAATAGGGTTATCTAGTGATATAGAGAAGGCATATTTAATGTTAGGCATTTCACCCGAGCATCGTAATTTTTTGCGATTTTTTTACCCTTCGAGAAATGAAGAAATTGTCTATAGACATTGTAGGGTAGTGTTTGGGGTTTCTTCTAGCCCGTTTCTACTGTCCGCCTCTATCAATCACCTTTTGGATAATACTAACACAGATTATGCAGAAATTGTTTTGAAACTCAAGAATTCATTTTATGTGGATAACTGAATAACGGGAGCATTTAGCGAGACTGAGAGAGATAAATTCATTTTGGGTGCTCAACATATTATCAAAAGAGCGCGTTTTAACTTAAGAAACTGGGAAAGCAATTCTAAGGGTCCCAACATTACCAAGAGCACAGGGGATACGAACATTCTAGGTATCACTTGGAATTTAGAAAGAGACACGTTAAAATGTAATATTTCTAGAGATTTTGGTAATGAAGAAATGAGTAAAAGATCAATATTATCTACTGTACAGCAGATTTTTGACCCTGTAGGAATTTTGGCAGCTACCACACTATTACCTAAATTTTGGTTACAGGAGTTGTGGAGATTGAAATTATCCTGGGACTGCCCGTTGCCTTTAGAAATCCGCGATAAATTTTCTAAATGGGTTTCAGAAATTTATATGTTAAAAGACTTAGAAATTCCCAGATATGTTGAAACCAATGATGACACTGAGCTCCATATTTTTACGGATGCTTGTAAAACTTCCTATGGAGCTTGTGTATTTGTTAGAACCCATACTCAATCAGGGGTAAAACTAAATTTATTAAGAGTAAAATCAAGAGTAGCTCCCTTGAAAAGCGCCTCAATTCCACGTTTAGAGCTTTTAGCTTGTTGTATAGGTGCCAGATTAGCTAACTCAGTTAGAATCGCTCTGGATTTATCACAAATTAAAACTATTTTTTGGACTGATTCTATGGTCGCGTTGTGGTGGATTAAGAATCGTGGGGAGCGTGGTGAATGGTCAATATTCGTGGCTAATCGTGTTAAAGAAATAAACGAGATCGCTTCCCATGAGAATTGGCGACATGTGCCAAGCAAAATGAATCCCGCCGACCTCATTTCTCGAGGATGCACTCCGCGACAATTATTAGAATCAAAATGGCATGAAGGACCAAAATGGCTACTTAGTTCAAGTGAGAACTGGCCTTTAAATAACACGATTTGTGAAAATAAAGAACTAAATGCTGAACGCAGAAAGATAAAAATTAGTAATATTAATGTAATCGAGGAGTCACCATGGTATGCAACAAAGTTTTCCAACTATCACACCATGATTCGTGTATTTGCATGGGTGATCAGGTTCGTGAAAAATTTGCGTACAGCCTTAGATAAAAGAGAACTTGTCGATCTAACTGCAACTGAAATTGAAATAGCAGAGAAAACTGTTATACGCGGAATACAAAAGGACTTTTTTCCAAACTTTAAAGAAATTCCAGTTGTTAATGTTTATAAAGATAGTGATAATTTAATTTGTGTCAAAACCAAAATCATCGAGCGTGATGACGATCTGAACTTTAAGGCTCCTGTCCTTTTGCCAAGTGACTGTTTGTTTACTAAAAAGTTAATCGAGTATCAACATCGAAAAAACTGTCACGCGGGTGTTCAAATTTTGCTCTCCATTATACGAGAAAAATATTGGATTCTAAAGGCTCGAAAAACAATTAGAAGTGTAGTTAAAAATTGCATACGTTGTAAACGATATACTGCAAAGGCGGCAATTAGCCAGCCAGTATCGTTGCCCATGGATAGAGTAAAAGACGCTAACGTATTTGAGGTCGTAGGAATCGATCTGGCGGGACCTCTATTTTTGAAAAATAGCGAGAAGGTGTGGATAGTGCTGTACACTTGCGCTATTTTTAGAGCAGTGCACTTGGAAATGGTAACTTCTTTATCAAGTGAGAACTTTCTGTTATCTCTTCGGCGATTCGTCGCACGTCGTGGTAGACCCAACATCATCTATTGCGATAACGGCACGAATTTCCGCGGCGCACACCGTGAGCTCAAAAACTTAAATTGGGCTAAAATAGTGCGAGAAACTGAAATACAACAAATAAAATGGAAGTTTAACCCTCCAACCGCCGCATGGTGGGGTGGTTGGTGGGAAAGACTTGTTCGTGTAATAAAAGATCTACTAAGGCGGACATTGGGCAGGTCAGTGCTTAATTATGAAGAACTATTCACCATTCTGTGTGATTGCGAAGCTATTATTAACAATAGACCCTTAACGTATGTGTCCGAAGATACATCAGATTTGAAACCTCTGACCCCTGCTATGTTTTTGGCCACTAATTCATCCTTTAACGTAACTGATTTAGATCTAAATGACTTTTCAAAGTTTCAAAAAAGAATAAGATATCGTCGTAAACTTATTCTTGATCTAAGATCACGTTTTCGAAAAGAATATTTGGGTCAATTGATCCAAAGACGCCCCGAAGGAGCTTCTAGAAATTTTGCCGTTGGAGAAATTGTCTTAATTGGTAATGACAACAAAAAACGTTTGAATTGGCCCTTAGGTAAAATATTGGAGCTGATACCCGGAAAAGACGGGAAAATTCGTACTCTTAAGCTCCGCTGTAATAACAATGTACTAATCAGACCTGTTGGTAGAATCTATTCCTTAGAAGTTCCGGCAGATTCCATCTTGGAGACAACACCGTCTTCTGGCAGTGAACCATCAATGGCTCCTGACGGCGAATGTTCTGCAGATCCAGCCCTAGAGACTACTGTTCCTTCGGTGAACTGTGATCGTGCTCAAGTGCCTCTCCTCCCACTCATGAGTGACAGAGTGTCCAAGTATGGACGTAAGATAAAAAGCCAAACCGGCTGGGACTAAAGTAACTTTTGGCTATTATTTTTTGACTCTAAGTTTTCATCAAAAAGGGGGGAGGATGTTGCGTCATCCTCTCTCTCTGTAAATGTAATAGTGTAGCGGTACTCAGAAGCTTCAAGGATTTTGATGAGAGCGGTCACAACTAGCTTCTCCGTTGTTTACAATTTTAAATAAAGTTAAAAGAAAAATTGTAATTTTTTGTTTACCAGCCTAATTATCCTTCTCCTGCTCTTTTGATTTCTTGGATAATTGTTTACAATCAATAATCTCACAAATATTGCGGTTTCTTAATGTTTTAGAAAAGGAGCGGTTTTTGAGGTTTATTAAAGAAGAAAGTTTTTTTTAGGTTTAATAAAGGAAGTGGTTTTTAATGTTCTATAAATTTTTTTTTCTGATGTGAGAAAGAATATGACTCTTACGGTTTGACATATAAAGCAGTCTTATTACAGTTTGATCATGCTATTAATTTGAATAAGGTATGAGAGCAGATGAGGACGAAAAGGGTTTTTTAGTTTATTTTATTGTTGCAAATGTACACATAACAACAAGGAAGATTTAACAGAAGTAAAAACGACTTGTATATACATTGATTTACATTACATAACAAGAAAGATATAAATTAATATTTTTGGAGCTAATTATACAGTTTGAGAGAATAAAGTAACTTGTAAAATAATTCATAAATGTATAGTACAATTATACAAACAAAATAATTATAAATGAAAATAATTTATTTTTGTAAATTCAGTTGATTTATTTTTATTTAAATTTGTTTTCCTAAGGCACGTTATTTTATTTAAAAATAACATGCCTCAGAGAAAAAATTCAATTTATAATTACCTATTTTTTTGTAATAAATTAGAATATTTGTTTTGCAATGGACAGTTAAAAATTTTGAAACATTTGTGTAAAGTTACTAGAAAACAAAGACATTAACGTTAATAAATTAACATTCAAAATGTAATCTTGAGGTTAAATATACAATCAAATCTTGGAAAATTCTAATTATTTACAGTTTTAAGAAGATAAAATTATAATATTCGAATAACGTATAACAGCAAGTGTTGAGCTGCTCAAAATTGAAAAAACTCATTCGATTTTCTACCTAAATATATTAAAATTTACAAGCTCACATTTTTATTAATACTTTGAACTCATTGTGAGTATTAAAGTATTGTACATATTCATTTGATATTAAAATTTCTAACAACAATCATTAGAATTCTTATTTATTTACACGAAACACCAATAATATTAAATTACACAATTTTTCATTCACTCACTTTTTTTATTTATTTGCAAAATAAAGCAAGAAGAGCAACATTTTATTATCTGTTTGTTTAAAGGAAAATATCGAACTCAATTTCTATGACATAGTTAATAAATAGTAAATTATCTAGTTTGGAATTATAAGTGTTTTATATGCGAGAAATGAAGTAAAATGGAGGTAAAAGTTTTGTAAAATTAAAAAGTAAAAAAAAAGAAAGAAAAACGATTGTAAATCTTTCTAGAATTCAGAATACTGCTTTCAGAGAAAGCATGTGCTATAGTTGCTGCTTAAGTTAAAGAAATTTGTGAGATTGCTTAGTTTGACTTTGAAGAAAAGAAATTTTATCTAGGCATTGAAATTTGGCTAGTTTTTTTTATCATTATTCATAGAAACCAATATCATAACTGTTATAAAATAATTTTTATCATACAAATAATTTAGTTTGTAAATATAAAATTAAAATGTATTCTGGATTGAGTAAAGATTGGGTGAGTTTCGCGGCGTGGAGCTTTTGGAGGGCAATTTAAATTCTTTCAACTTTTGAAACATAAAAAACAATCATTTGACTGCCGACTTTTGGAATGATCCGATTCATAGTTAAATGACATCATTATTCTTAATTTAATCATAATTATTTTATTAATATTTTAAATAATTCTGCTATAAAAACAAACTGCAACAGAAATAGTAAAATTTTTATGAACAATAAAATTCAATACATAACTTTTGGAAATTTAGAAAACATTCTTACTGGATCTAGTTTGAACATCAATCAGATTCTCAATTTCTAAATATAAATTTCATAAGAGTTTTCATTTTGATGAAAAAGTTGTAATAAAAAATACAGTAGACGCAGGGTTGGTATTTTGTTTTAACATTAACGATTTTTTTCAAAACATTTTGATTTAGAAAAAAATCGTTCGTTTATAACAAAAAGAGAAGGAGGAAAGATCTCTACTTTTCTCTTAAGATTAAAACCGATTCAGCTTTTTTCGAATGGTAGCGCCAGAAGACTTTAGAGTGCACTGCAAAGATTCCAAGTTAGGGAATTCACTCAATGAAAAAAAAAAGTTTTAATTTTTAATTTTGTTTAATTTTTAAGCTAGCTTCATTTTGTGACTTTTTGTTTTGTTTTTTGTAGTTATAACAAAAACATCTGAAAGAAACTGTTCAAATTGTAAAATAAATAAATAGGCAAGAAAAGTTGTAAGCATATTTTTTAAAAATTATTTTTTACTTTAAATGTAGTATATTTTTGAAGAAAAAAAACTGGGTTTCGTTTAAAAAAAAAAAGAAAGAAATTTTTCAAATGAGTAAAATTAATATTGGTTATATGGTTTTTAAAAATACTGGGGTCGGTTTTAAAACAAATGTATTGTTTTAAACAACATGTTTTTAAACTCTGTGTCATTAAATTTGTTTATTTTGACCTCTTAGTCTTGACGTTGCATTCTGATTTATTGAACATGGTTTCTATAACTAACCTTTACCTAAGGTGACCGGATTTACAAAGCATGATTTGAGGATAAATCAGCGAAGAATCCTCGAAAAAATTTTGCAATTTAAGAACATTTATTCATATTAATAGAAAATATGAATTTTTTATGTGCAACAAAAACATTTTTTGAAATGTATACTTGTAAAATGAATGAGTACATGATGAATTAGTTTATTTTTCGTTAAAATTATTTTAAAACGAGTATGTTGTCTTCATTTGTTGATTTCAGCATGTTGCTTTTATGCTTTTCGTTTGTATTTTCTGCAAGGCTTGTTAAAAAAAAACTTTCGAATTTCTGATTTTTGTAAAATTTTGAGGACACATCTTAAAATTTGGAGACATTTTCTGTCCTCAAAGAGTTTGGAAATTTCTGAGTACAATCAATGTAATTCGACACGATTTGAGGATGTCTGGTCACCTTACTTTTAACAGTAAAGCGCGTAATATTACTGAAAACAGAAGAAATAGCAATCAGTTGACATAACAGGATACTATAAATTTGAAATGTATTAAAAACATCAAACAGGCAGTCTTAAAAATGTATCATATTGAAATTTGATTTTTAAAATATCGAATAGACGATCTTCAATCGTAACTGTGTTCACGCAGAAATAATCTCGAGCTCCAAAAAATGTGGAGTAAATGACACTAATATAAGCTTCTGTAATCACAATGACTTTTGATGATGTACGAGCGAGCACCTTCGGGAATTTTCCCGACACCAGATGGCGTTTCTATAAATAGTTTTTCTACTTCCCCTTTCTCGATTATTACAAATCTGAAAGGCGAAAAAAGAATTAATGTAGTGTCTTCTTAGTGGATAGCTTTGATTTTTAAGTCACCCTAAGAAGTAAAATCATGATTGGGCAAAACAATAGCCAATGGTGAAACAGAAATGTAACTCCTTCGCTCGTACTCTGAACTGAAAAGAAAAGAACATAATTAAATAATAAATAATGGGTACATTATTAGAATTTTCATTCTAAAATTACAGTACTATACAGTACAATAACCGGCAACATGCATCGCATTCTGACAGCCCAGGGTTATAAATTGGGGAGGGCAGGACCCTGGATACTCTTCATGTTTTAAAGGGAAAGGAGGAAATATTGTGTTGTCAACGCTGGGATTCGAACCCCCGTTCTATCATTCATGAAATTTACAAATTATCCCTCTTATCAATAATACGTATCCATCTGCTTTTGAGAGTTAAAATTATTAATTCATCGTAAACAAGATTACTTTTAGTGTCTGGTTTTGTATCTTAAAACGTTGTCTGGACTAGTTAGTTAGCATATTTAAGGTTAACCCTTCGAAATATTAAGGTAAAATTTTAATACAAGAAAAACCTATCATTTAAGCAAAGGTTATTTTAGCGTTGTTTCTTTTGTTTTTGCTCATTATATATGTTTAAAACAATAATAAATTGTTTTATTGCCCATAAATAAATATTTTGAACCACTGTACTGACGTAAAAATATCCTCAGTGGTGAACGGATCATGGGTAAGAGTCTCCTTGCCGTCAGGCTAACCGTTGGTAGGTTTTCGTGGTTTTCCTCATCGTGTAACGCAAATGCGGTTAGTTCCATCAAAACCCCCTTCACGAAAGCAAATTTCTCCCAACACTTGATCCAGGACTTTCCTTGTCTTCTGGATTGAGTACAAAATTACAAGGCTACGGCGTTGATTATCGGTAGTTGGCAGTTGTAAACCCAAAAATTGGGTCGGTGGTTCAACGACAATTATTAAATAAAATTATAAAATATTGTAATGGACGATAGGTTTTGTTTTTCTTCGTCAAAGAATAATTTATTTTTTCTACTTAGCCCTGAAAATTTGAACAAAATTTAGAAAACAAACGTACTCTTGAGTCAAATATTTGAATAAACTTGTCTTTGTGATTCTTTGATTAGTGTAAAACATTTTTGGTTTAAATCAATTTTTTGTCTATTCAGTCAAGATATTGTTCTGGTAAGCGTTAATGAACTAATATTAACTGAAACATTTGTTTTTTTTTCGCAAATCGTGAATGTAGTTTACAAATAAAAAAATTTAACTATCAATGACTCCCTTAACAATCATCATACGAAACATTAATTTTTTTAAAAATTGTTTTTCTTAAATACAATATTTAACGATACTTCACAGAATTTACTGATACATTTAAAATTTTAGAACTCAAGAGCTCGCAATGCAGGAAAAAGTTTTCGTTAGCAAATGATCAACTCGAATTGATTGAACACGTAAAAACTTTTTACTATTAGATTCAAAACTCATTTCTCTGTGCGCTTGATAGTGTTTTTATAATTTTTACTCACTCCGTTTTAGAAGATGTAAGGGAAAAAAAAACTACAGAAGGAACTATGTTTTAATTGTATAATAACGTTTATATTTTTTCTACTTACGTTGCTGTTTTGTCCCTTTACGTTTTGGACTAGCTGTAGCTGTAATGAGAGGTTTTTCTGAAAAAGAAACGATAAAATTTTATTTATGAGGAACAAAAAACATTAGTACGAAAAATTTCTGCAGTTATTTTCAATAGCATTTGTAATTTATGTTTGCATACACAGTTTTTAGTTTCATGGCACGAAATTTAAGCACAATAACTAATGTATGGGCATTAATTTATATATGAGGAGTTATTTATATTTACTAAAACAAGTAAAAAACAAACGTAATAAGCACGAATAAACAAAATCATAAAGCAGACGATAGTTTCGGTATTTTACTAAAGTATGATCGGTGTCAAAACAAAGATGACTAGATGTAATGACAGAGGTACGTCTGTCAAGTATCGAAACGATCGTTTGCTTTATGAACTTTTTCTTTTCTTAGGCATTTAAACTAGATAACTAAATATTTTTAGGTTTCAGGATAGTACATATTAAAAATAGGTTATCTAACAATAAAGTGCTACAGCTAAAAAACTCAACAACTGACCATATTTGAAACCTAGTGTTGAGTGTAAAAATTAGAGAACTTCTAAAATACTGAGTGTTCCAAAAAAAGACGGATAAAGCCAAAAAAAGCCAATTGAGGAAAAGCCGAACGAGAGAAAAAGAATTCGATGTTCTGTGCTCTTGCAGGTTAATCATGTTATTTATTCAAATTAATTTTTAAAATTAGTTACGAAGTTTGTTTGGAGATGGCGCTTCTAACTAAAAGTCTATAAAACAATTGTTTTAAAACTTTTATAATTGGCTAAAACAGTATGGTGAGGACAAACCTAACAAATACCTGAATGGCCTGACATGCAGCAGAAAATATTGTTTTATAGATTAATTAATCAGCAACGCCATTCGTTGATTTTCGTCAACGAATTTGAAATTTGTCCATTAGTTTCTGACCAAGAGCATCAAATTGTTATACCTCCAAATGAGTATTTTAAATTACTTTTTTAAAATCGTCCGTTGGTCTTTTTAGACACGTCGTAAAAACAAAGCATTAGCTTAAAACATTAATTAAAAAACAAACAGGGGTCTTAGAGTTATCTAGCTCTAGTATTTTACGCACGGTTTGTATTCGTTGCGTTGTTGTTTACTTGTTTCACAATCAGCACAATTATAATTCATAATCAGCACTTATCTGAATACATCATATTTACTTTATCACATAGCTTTCATTCCATACTAAATTTAATTTAAAGAGAATTTTTTGTAATAAGTAGGATCATAATTTTGAATTTTAACAAAGCAGGGATGATCACCTGAGAGATATTTTCAATTAAGTAATTTTTTTTTATTTTTAAATATGAGATCATCTCACTACATTGGACACCACCCTGAATATTCCGAAAATCAGATAATCATGGCAGTTTGTAAATTAGTTTCGTGTAGAAATACTACCACAAACCTTTAAAATACTTTGCATGTTATAACAATATTCGAAACATACATTTACAGTTTTGTTTTTTCTCACAACTTACGACTTTAAGCTTATTTAGAGCACATGCAAAAAACTAGCGTAGTTACTTGTCCCATCAACAGGTGTCTCTGTATTGGCAGCTGACGTATTCAAAAACTCCGTACTCGTCTCTGCTGCTCCTAAAAAATTCAAATTTTGGAAAAACATTTTAATATATTTTTTCCCACTCTATTTTTTTCAGAAACTGCAGAAATGAAAAATGCCATTTTTGGAAATATTCAGGGTGGTGTCGTCACTCAAAGGGGTTGTTTCCTAATTTTAATTAACAGGAAAACTATACATTTACATTTTCTATAAGAATAAATATCAAAAGTACAATATATCAATGTATTAAATATACAACAGATAAAAAATATACAATTTATAAGCCAAAAAATGCCTCACTGTGTTTTATTAAAAAATTAAGACCTAAAATTGAAAATATGAGCATTTCTGAATACTCTTTATAGCAATGTTTTTTTCTTTCTCTCTTTGAAATATTATTCTATATATTATAAGAAAAAAAGTTATTGATGCCACCGCTATTTTATCTATAAATGCCAAATGTTGTACATTTTTTGGGTTAAGTTTAAGGTATATTCCGTTATAAAATTTTATTGATGCAAACATTAGTTTTTAAGTCTATGATATCACAGCTGAAGATTTTTTGTTTTGTATTCAGTACAGAGAAAACTAAAGGCTGTTGAATTTAGATATTTTTGCAGCCACTTACTCTTACGTTCAACACGGCTCTTTTTTTTTAAAATTCAAATTAATTTCAGAGTCATTAAATTTTTCAGTTTTGTTTTTTATAAACTTTTGAATGGTTTTAGACTTTAAAGGAAACTAATTGCCATAAAATAGTAATTTTTCGCAAATTACTATTTTATGGTACTTAATGGTAATTACTATTTCATGGTACAAATTAGTATTCTAATAAAAAAAATGCAAAGTAGTTATGTAGCTAATTTTTTTTCGCTTTTATACATTATTTTTCTATTTTTCTAGTAAAAAGGAAAAATTTATTGCAGCTACGTATTATTGCAACTATTGTAGCTGCATGTTCTAATGTCCGAAGATTTTTTTTTCTTCCAATGCCCACCCGATTGACACTTGCTGCTTAGAATTTTTTTTCCTAATTTGTTTCAGACTTTGTAGTTTTTTCAGAGTAGTTTTTACAGCAGAATTGTAATTTTTGGCACCTTCATAGCCTAATGCCCAAAGATAGGAAGGATCTTGCTTCTTTTCCTTTAATTTTTTTTTTCCGAATTTGTTTTGGAAGTAATTTTTAAAATTTTCTTTTTCGGCTTCATTCAATGAAATTAAATCACATAATCCCGAAAGATTCACAAAAATTAGTCGATTGGCCACCAGCCTTGTATTTTTTATGAATAGACTACCTGTTCTAAGGAACATTTGGAAACAATTAATTAACAGCACTGATTTGAATGTTACTTGAAAGCAAATTATAACATATTTCATACGAAAAATGTCACTGTAGTAGTTTTCCAGACATTAACTTTAATGGAAAATAGCAATAGAGAGAAAAATATATAAATTTCAATTATAATATGTTAATTAAATTTCTAAATATAACGCTAATTTTATTTCTTCAACTATATCTTTTACTTTAGTTTTTTTGAAGTTATTCTTTTTAAACTTACCTCTACTTTCATTTTCTGCTATTTGAAGCGGTGATGATTGTTGCCTTCCCCCAACAAACATTTCTTCATTGCTCATTGTGTACATCTTTTTGATTTGTGCTGTACACTTTAACCTCATATTCTGATTTACAAAATGTTTATCTTTGGCCACGAATTTCAAACTCAAGCTCGATGTCTCTAAACCATCTGCGTGAAGGGTAGTCGAATACTCCGTATCGTACTCTGGTCCCAACTTGAAAAAAAAAATGCATAATAGTTGCAATTTAAAAATAAACGAGATAAAAATATTGGATAGCTTTAGCAGAAATCAGATTATTCTGATAATTGTTTACCTTGTATTAAAAAA
Organism: Parasteatoda lunata; assembly: GCA_949128135.1. Classification (NCBI taxonomy): domain Eukaryota; kingdom Metazoa; phylum Arthropoda; class Arachnida; order Araneae; family Theridiidae; genus Parasteatoda; species Parasteatoda lunata. The sequence goes on from OX421975.1 coordinate 92,322,672, forward strand.
ATATACTGTGCAAACGTTAACCGAAAATAAATGAATTATTTTGTTTAATTACGCAGCTGTTCTAAACTTTCTGAAGTTACACTGAAAAACAATTCTGGTAAATACCGTACTGTATGATATGACATTTCTGGTAAAAAAACCCCGATGATTCTGGTTATAAAATCCAAAATATACGATATTTAAACCATTCATTTGATAACTTTTCCGTTCATATGGTAGTGGTTTACTAGAAACTCTGGTTTTCAAAATTATAGTTCTTATTACCGTATATATATATATATATATATATATATATATATATATATATATATATATATATATATATATATATATATATATATATATATATATATATATATATAAAGCAAAATAAATAAATACAAAAAAACCAGAAAAAAATTAGGAAAAACAATAAGTATCATTTATTGCGCATAAGCTGCAAGTAAATAGAACTCATAAGATAAGTTTAAAATGAAGATAAAACAAAGGTAAATTAAAGACAAATGAAAAAAGGAGGTGGGGAAATAATAATAATGACAAACAACTGGGGAAAGAAAAAGAATTAATTAATTAAAAAAAAAAGTTTTTTTAAAAAACCGGAAAATAAAAGATATAATCTTTTCATCATCCCACACGATTATATCCGAAAAAGAGTGCTTTCTAATATTGCATCAATAAAAAACTTTATCCTTTTTTTTTTTAAAATTAATTTATTCTTTTTCTTTCCCCAGTTGTTTGTCATTATTATTATTCCCCCCCCTCCTTTTTTCATTTGTCTGTAATTTACCTTTGTTTTATCTTCATTTTAAACACACGCACGCACGCACGCACACACACATATATATATATATAAAAGGAATAGATTTAACCGAATAATTGATTCTTATGCAATGCTCTAAGATATCACGACGAAATTACTAAATTTTACTACAATTACCAAGTTTTATCTCAAATAATAAAACCATATTTTATTTTAATACTAAAATTATTACCAAAGCGTTTTGATAAAAATTATCGAGATCTTCAGTGCTTCCATGAAGCCGGAAATAAGGTAAATTTTATCATATTATGGTAGTTCTGACCGTACTTTTTTTCTCAGTGAATTATTGTGTTTTATTTAAACAAAGTTGCCCAAAATTTATGCCTACTAACTGCATTTTGTGGAATTTTACTCATGTAGATACGAATTTTTCTTTGTGCAATTCTATCATTTTTTTTTTTTTTATTCAGAAAATCTGTGAATGTTAAATTTTTTTTGCGTTTTCTGTCGCACTAACTAGAAAAAAAAGTAAAGCTATCTTGTGTTAACAAACAAATAATGACGCCATTAGCTGAGATTCACGAACTTATTAACTTCTGAAAGAAATATTCATAAATGAACTTACAGCAACATCATTAATGAACCATCGGAGAGTTGCAGCAGGTTTTGATTTGGCTGATGTGCAGTTTATGGCTACGGGGTCACCGACATTGTATTTTGGCTGACCACCGGTGATTCTGGGGCCCTCTGTTGGTAGAACTGAAAAACAGGAAGAAAAAGTTAAATTTTAAAATCTAAATAAAGATCGGATATACTTTGTGTTATTTATGAATCTAGTTAAACAACGTAAACAAAGAACAAGTAAAGGCACCATATTATAGCTTCGATAATTGCGAACTAGAACTTTCCCCACTGTTGAAACACAAAATGACGGAAGAAAACAAGAGACACACAAGTTGCGACAAGGAACATGGATGAGTTATTATTTTAATAAATGGAGAAACGTTTAGAGAAATAGTGTTGCACGAAGGGTTACATAAATTATTCCTGATTTGGCAATTTATTGGATCATTTCCTCCATTAATACACGATTATGTTCGTCCTGATTTGATCAATAATTTAATATGATTTTTTTAATTGGAAGGAAATGTTATCGAAAATTAATATCTTTCACCCCCCCCCCCAAAAAAAAAAAAGTTTAACGAAATTTATTAATAAATTTAAAGCAATCCATAAAGAAATTACTTAATCAAAACTTGTTTTTAAAATTTTTACTTTTAGAAATTTATTTAACGATGAGAATGTAAGAACAAATAACGATTATCACACATTCAGTTAAAAAAGAAACTCACATTATTTCATTCGAATTTTTGTGTGAATACGTTCAGCAAGTTCAAAATTTATTGTATATAATTGCGATCCGAAACAAAATTTTATTAAATTCAATTTTTATGGCCAAAAGTTTAAAAGTTAACATAGCATTATTTTAGAGTGATTCGAAACTTGATCAAAGCTCTCTCTGAAACAGCTGAAATTTAAAATATTTTTACACTCTTTTAACTGATAAAACAGTTAAAATTTTTGATCATTATTTGAGCTATTAGGGCTCCGCGCATAAAATATGCCACAGAATTAATTGCAAACGAATAAATTTAAATTGTTCGAAGATGGCCCCTCCTAAAATACATATCTTCAATATGCGAACAGTGAGCAAAATTAAAAAAAAAAGGAACATCATTTCAAAGAGTGAAATCTTAAAGAACCAAATACAAAATTTAAACGAAATCGGTTAAAAACGTTTTGATTTTTCATATTTTAAAATGTTACTGATGTAATATTTCATTTCTCAAGAAAAGTTTGGCTGATTTCATAAAATATTTTGTATTTTTCCATTTAAAATTACATACTTTATAATGATGCAACAATTTGTATACCTTACTATTAAAAAATTTCCCCCCGACTATTAGCAATCAAATAATATAAAATGATAAATAATCATTAAAAATTGTTTTCTTCTTCTTGGAATTAATTATCTTTGGGTAAACTTATTTGGGTAAACTTATTTGTATACAAGAATTTTTCATACCATTAAACGATAACGATTTGTATAACGATATTTGTTAAAACGATTTGGAGGCGGCGAAATAGCCAAAAAAGTAAAATTAACATTAAGTGGACCTCCAACTTTCAACTGCTCTCCTTGCCTAACAAAATTATATTTTCTAGATTGTAGCTACTCCCCATACACTGTAAAAAATTTCAAATAAAATTACGGTTAAAAGGGGCTGGCATGCAGGGTGCCGGTACTTTTTACCGTGAAACTCATTTTTAACGGAACATGTTAGGATCAGAAAATTTGATATACCATAATTTTTACACTCATAATCTCTAACTCTAATAAAATAAATATAACTGTAAAAATAACGGTATAGTAAGGATTTTGCGGATGATGCATTTTTAAAGTGCTGGCATTTTTTACAGGAATTTGAGCCGGCATTTTTTACATTTTAGTTTGAGGGACAAGAATCCGAATTCATCAAAAAAAAGGGCTGTTTATTCAAAGGAAATACATTTTTGAGTCGAATTTTGTCACTTAAAATATCGTCTTCTCAAATTAATTAAAAGATTAAAAATGAGGCTATCGAACATTAAGATTGAGTTCACGAAAATCCGATCAAAAGTAATTTAAGGTGTTCACTTTTTAATTTTATCACTGTACATAAATTAAAAAAAAAAAAAAAACTAGACACTAAACATAAGCATGCTAATTACCATAATACATAATATTAACAAAAAATTTTTTCTCCTAAATATTTTACAAAAATGTGTGCTTTTCTTACCAATTAAAATTTGTAAAAATCAATTAGCTTCATTGCTAGTTTTCTTTTCAATCATAAGTTTTTATAGAATGTATTTTTTATTATTTAAAAGCAGTTGCTGAAAAGTTGTTAATTTTTATGTCAAGATTATGTTAAAGTTATTACAGTTTTTACGCCTCACACAAATGCCACTGAAACAGATAACAACTCCCCTGGCGTTAATTCCATCTAAAACTTATGGGCAATAACTATAAAATGACTTAACAGCTTTTGTAACTGAACAAAACTTAATTAAATAATATTTAGAATAATAGCAAAACTTTTCGATGATGGCTTAGAAAAAAATAATAAATTGAATCGATGCCAAATAAGTACGCCTCTATTAAGTTTACATCATTAACCCTATATACAACTTGTTATAAAAACAAATTATTTATTACACAAATATAAAATAAATGCGAATAAATGGTACTTACAAGCTTTTTTTTTAACTGTTATTTTTTAATCATAATAATATAATTATCGTATTACTGGTTTTAATTTGAAATTTGAATTATTGTTTTAATCATAAGTTTTATTGCATTGTTTCAATTAGTTTTACTTAGTTCTTGTTTGTTACTAAATTAGTTTTTTATGCACTTTAGGAAGTTTTAACTTGCAAAATGTTTAATACGAGGGTTGCTATTTATATTTCTGGCCTTGGCAACAGTAAGTGTTGCTAGGCGACCGCAGACGATTCTAATCGAAAGTTTGATATTTTTAAACATAAATTCAGCAGACGATTTACCATTATAGCTTCATTTGTGTTGTTGACAGTAAATTGAAAAGTTCTTCTCTTTCAAAAAATGGAATTGAATCGTGAACATTTTCGTGCTATTATTTTTCATAACTTTCGACGTGGATTGCCAAGACAAGAGTGCTTCGATGAACTTAATTCTTTATTCAGCGATAAAGCGCCATCCTACAGCACTGTAAAAAATTGGTATAACGAATTTAATCGTGGTCGATGTTCGATCCAGGACGAATCCCGTGCAGGTCGTCCAAAATCCGTTGTTGTGCCAGAAAAGATCGATGCTGAGCGTCAACTGATAAAGCAAGATCGTCATGTGACATACCGTGAGATAGAGGCGTCTTTGGACATTAGTATGACTAGCATCAATAAAATATTGCATGAACATTTGAGCGTAAAAAAAATGTGTTCGCGTTGGATCCCGCATAATCTGACAAACGCTCAAAAAAAGGCTCGTGTCGATTGGTGCAAGGAAATGTTGGAAAAATACGTTCAAGGTACATCAAAGGCTGTGTATAACATTTACACAGGTGACGAATCATGGATTTATGCATATGAACCGGAAACAAAACAGCAATCATTTGTATGGGTCTTCCAAGACGAGGCAAAACCAATAAAAGTTGTTCGAGGAAGAAGCACATCGAAACAAATGATTGCCTGTTTCTTCGGCATTAACGGTCATGTGGCAATAGTGGCGCTAGAGCAACGCAGGACGGTCAATTCTGAATGGTACACGACCATTTGTTTGCCAGAAGTCATCGGAGAAATTCGAAAAAAGCAGAAGAACAGGGGAATCATTCTTCATCATGACAATGCGAGCTCTCACACATCGACTCAAACAAAAGCATTTCTGACGGAGCGAAGGATCGAACTGATGGGTCATCCGCCGTACAGCCCTGATTTGGCACCCAATGACTTCTTCATATTCCCACACATCAAAAATAAATTACGTGGACAACGATTTTCGACCCCCGAAGAAGCGGTTGATGCATTCAAAACGCATGTTTTGGAGTTACCTCAATCGGACTGGAAAAAGTGCTTTGAAAATTGGTTCAAACGCATGCAAAAGTGTATTGATCATCATGGAGAATATTTTGAAAAACAATAAAACCAATTTCGATCCTACATATTTGTTTTTTCATTATTAGGCCAGAAATATAAATAGCAACGCTCTTATGTATGCTTTTTTGGTCGATATAATATTTATTATTTTCAAAACTTATAGTTTTGACTATAAGATATAATATATAATAAAAATATAAGATATATTTAAATATAAGATATATAATTGCAAGATATATATAAATATAAGATATATAGATAGGTAGATATTTTCGGTTGAAAACTACAGGCATTTAATAGTGTGGGAATTTAAAGAAATTCAAAAATTTAAAAGGGAATTCAAAAATTTCTGCACGCTATCTTATGGATAATTCGGTTGTCTGTTTTCTTATGAGAACAGAATTGAGGGAAATCGAATAAGTAGTTTCTGAGATTTCGATTGTACAAATGTGTAATGTATAATATTAACGAAAACGTGATTGATGTTTTAAGTTTCCTAAAAGTTGGACCTCTGACACAATTCTGTGTTTGCTCTTTTCAAATTGCAAAAACTCATTTAGCGCGTCATTTTACAACCTATAAGCTCTCAGTAAATTCAAAAAAGAAAAATTAAATTTTTGGAAAATTGGATTTTTTTTTTTTTACCTCTTTGTGAGAAAGTTTGGAGCGTGTTGAGCAAGATAGAGGAACTTTGCGTGGCATTTGTCTTACGTTAATCGTAATGCTAAAGTCATTTTCAATAACCCTTAGCTATTCTGCGATTTGCTGGAAATTTTTTGCTGAAAATTTTAAGCTATTAACAATTTTCAAGCATTATTTTCACATTCGAAAATTTTTGAAATTGAAGATAAAATTTTGTAAATGAGCAGTGATAACTATTACTATTATTCCTCTTATTCAATTGCGTTAGCGGCACTCTTGCTCTCTTTCAAATTATGGTACTAAGTTGCACCACACTATTGCACTGCTTGAACTTCATCGTATGATACTAAGATTAAAATTTTAAAAGATACATGGTTCTGTTTAAAACTTTATTAAGGCACCAGAAATTAGCACCATTAAGTTTAAGATAACGATATTATGGTTAAATTTTCAAACGATTTTCCTGAGAATATTAAGATAAAATGGGTAGATAGGTATTCGAGTAATATTTGGTCTGAAAAGTAGGAACTAATTTATCTTTGAAAAGTAAAACTTTTTTTTTATAAATTGCTGAAATTAAAGTTTTCTATTTAGTTTTTACATTGTTAGAGAGATTTTGCAACGCGTTACTTTTCCCCTTAAACTAACGTTCACGCTATTTGGGCTTCACAACGCATGCGCAAAATATTCACACAAATTGCAATGTCACTAAGGGGTAGAGGTAGGAAATAAGGTTAATGTCATGGTTAACATAAAAGTAACTGAGCAAAATCTCTCTATTCTCTCACTTTTTTTCCAAATATTCAAAAAATTTGCAGTAGAATTTAAAATCCTGATCTAGGTACTTCATAGTTTCCAACAATGAATCCATTGTTTCTTTGCTTAAAATTAGTTATCTTTCAATTTAGAACCTTTTAGGGAAGTTTCGCATATAAAAGCAGAAAAAAAGGACATCTTTTCTCAGCGAAACACGTCGTTGCAAGTCTTTGTCGCCCGCTCTTATCAGCGAAAAGCTCACAAAAGCTTAAAATAATCCTTGCTAGTCTGGTGTTTACTTATTCATTTTTTTTGGTGATAATCTCAATAAAAGAATGCATGTGTCTGCAAAAAAAAGGTATCTTTAGTTTCGAGTTTTCCTTAAAAACCGTTGTTTCAGTGAGTTAAACCCCGTAGCATCTACGAAGTAAGATCCCAAGGGATGTTTCTTGCTTAGAGAAAACAAGCTTATCTCTATGAGAAAAGTTTTTGCCCAGGCGAACGAGCTGTGGGTGCAAATTTTTTAAGTGCAAAGACCCACTTGGCATTCAAGTAACGATCCATTTCGCCGGAGTAGTTATGCTTTATGAAAGATAAAATTTTAAACTTTAGGTAGGGTGTAAAGCTTTAGGCGTTCGGAAAGTCATTTTAATTCCCTTGTGTCGTTTTACGGAAAATAGAAGCTACTGAATTCAGATTACAAAGCATGCAATGATTATTTTGCTTTCAAACGAACACGCAGTTTCAGCAATGATTTAGCAAGTAAATATGAATGATAAAGTTGAGATTTTCTGCACATGAGCTAAAAGATGTTTAAAGTAAGAGAAATATCGATGAAAAAAACAAAACAAAAACAAGTTTTCTTCAAGCATGTAAAAAAAAAAAAAAAAAAAAAAAAAAACTAAACAGAAACACAAATAAAATAAAAACAAAGATTTAACAAATAAAAAGAACATTTGTCTTTTTACATATGACCAGGTTAAAGGTGTAAATATATAGCATTGATATTTTAGTTGTTTTTCTGAGTTGTTTTAGTTATATTGTTTAGATATTTTATATTTGTTTAGATATTTTAGTTGTTTGTTCTTGGTGGTTAGTTCTTACATAAATTTGCAATTAATACAAATTTTATGGAGTAAAATGAAATTTTAATTATTCTAATATTTTTTTTAATTCAAATATCACTGTTTAAGAATTGTAATTCATAAGTTTATTTCGGAAGTTTTCTACCTATTTATAGTAAAGTCTTCAAAATATTACATAGTAACAAGAAATAGTCAGCTATTATCGATAAATCTTACGTAAATATACAAAAAATAAAATGTCAAAAAATAAAACTAAGTAAGGATATTTCCTAACACCGTTTACGTTCTATTGTCACGAAAAAAGCGCTATTACCAAACTTTTTTTCCACGCATTTACAAATGATAATATAAGTCATCCTATGTTCTCAAATTTGCGTATTTTAATATTACTAAGAGAAAAAAAAAGAGGAATTAACAAGAATTCTTTTGTGCATTTATTCAGCCATAAAATGAAGGTATTAAACTTATTCAATACATTCCGGAATTAATAATCTTAAAAATCTGCTAAAAATCGTTCGTAATAAGTGGAAGAAGTTATGAAGTATCAATTTCATGTTGCATCGGCGAAATTTATTTCAAATAAAAATCTTACTTGTCATTGGGAAATGAAAATAAATGTTAATGCCGCTTTCTAAGCAAGAAATATTACGAACGACAGTTTAATAAAAAAAAGTATTTGAAATTGAAATTTTCGTAATTACAATTTATGATTTGTTATTCTTTTTTGAAATTCAACAAATGGACGTGCAATTGTAAGAAAAATTAATATGTCTGAGTTAGGTACGAATTTTCAATTCCGCTTTTGTGTGTGAAAGGAATTGAAAACTTTTTTTTCTTTTTTTCTCTCTTTTTTTTGAATGGTTTCTAGAGGAATTCAATCAAAATCGAAGAGTTAAAAGCTATTGTTATAAAAAGAATGAATAAAAAGAAAACTTCACGCAAAATTGGTGTTTTTCTGCTTTTACCAACTAATCTCTTTGAAAATAGAAAGGGAATTTCTATTCGAAACTTTACTTTCTTTCGAGTTGTTCTTATTGTTCATTTAAGTACTTGAAAATATTCTTTATGCTTCGCTTCGTATAGCTGTAGAAAAATGACAAAATACGTTTAATGCACAACGTAAAGAAATTATACATTTATGTATAATAATTGTGATTTTATGTATAGTAAAAATTCTTTTTTATACAGTTTGTATTGATTTGTATAAATATTAAATTATTATTTATATGTTATTTTAATTAAAAATAACGATAAAGTATATTATAGATTTCCTGAGAACGATAATATACTGAATGTTTAATACACTTCATCAATTGGGTACTGATTATGCCTAACCATGTGATATAAGTCAAATTTAATTGGATACTTGTAAGCGAAGTCACGTGCGTGTATCGAACCTAATTGGGTTCTGAATCGACAAATGCCACGATTTATCTATGATGACGTCACTTGCAGATATGTAATTGAAAATAAAAGCAAATAATTTATTTCAAATGAATGAAAGAAAATTTATTTTATATGACGTATTTTTTGAAAAAGTGGTCAAAATTACTATAAAATATTAAGTTTTTAAAAAATTTGCAGAAAAACTGGGTAGAAATCAATTAAACATTTTGCATTATATTTGAATAGCTTAAAAAAACTGCAATACTATACTGCATAAATGTAGAATAAATTTATAGAATACGAATTTATATAGAGATTTAGAATATGAAAATATGAGTATACATGAATTATTTACAAATTTATGTTAATTTTTATACGAAAATGAAGACTAAAATAAAAAATATGTTTCAAATACATGACATAAATTTTTTTCGCTAACTTTTTTCACTACAAACGATGTGTGCTTTGTGATTGGTCATTATTTATTTAGTAGTTTTGGCCAACGGGGGCTTATAAATACAGCTAAATAAGAGAACCATATATAAGAAAGATTTATTAAGATTTTTTAAAAATGTTTTAAAGATATCATAAGATATTTTTAAACTTTGATACGGTAACTTCTTAATGATAAAAATGAGATAAAGAATGCAAAATTGAAAAAAAAAAGTGAACATCCAGAATATCTTTCGATTTAATGAACAAAATTTTACGTACTAGAATTCATTAATGATTTGAGAGACTAACCATAAATATATTAATAAATTAGCGTAGACGATATTTAATCTAACAGAATAAGAGACTAAAACGTACTTTCTCTGAATTAACATACCTCTTCGGTCAGATGTCCGATTCGGATTTCTGACTCTGTGAATATGGCGAGCAGTCCGAATCTGAGAAAAATTGGTTCCAATAGTTTACGCAGGAAAGCAGTCAAAAGTTAGGAACGATTAATGTGAATTTCCTTGTTCGCGTGTTTCGTTACGCCGGGAGAAATTTTATAAATTTTGCAATCGTAAAACTTTTGAATATCGGAAAATACATATAATATATTATAAAAAGTTTTTATTTTATTTTTTTTATTTCCTATGAGCTGCACAATCAGTCTTCCCGATGAGCAGACCTAGTGCGTTCTCCAGAAGTGGTATCCACTCTTTCAGGACCACCACAATGGGTGAGATACCGATGGCCATGTTAATTTGGACATCTAGTTTCTGCCACACTAGATGGCAGCACCGAGATCCTATTTGGATGCTAAAGTGCACTAGGAATTTAATTTTGCCGGAAATGCCAAGGGCCAATAAGGCACTCCAGGGATCTTTTACATGCCGCATAATCATACGACATGGCCGCTGAGGATTTTCTGCATCCCGAAAATCCGGTGTCTGGGCCGGGGATCGAACCCGCAGACTTGGGCTCAGAAGGCCGACGACAAACCAACTGCGCCACCCAGCCACATATTATAAAAAGTTCATCCTTGTAAAAAATTATTTTTAATATTTAATTTACTAATAGTAAAAAAAAATTTTGAATTGAAAGATATACAATTTTTTTTTTATATAATTTTAAATAACAAAACACAAAATTTGAACGATAACGGTCGAATAGTTCGCGAAGAATAAAGTTGTCTTATACATGAGTTTAAGTAATTGTTTAATTAATTATTGTTCATTATCAATTGTTTTATTAATTTGATTTAATTCCTAAATTGGGTAACTCAGAAACTAAATAATCGATTTTGTTCAAATCGTGTATTTTGTCTGCTTTGAAATTTAAAAAAAAATATGTATGCCTTACAAGTTACAATTGTTTTGATTTTTATTATATAAAATAATAAAAATTAATTATTAATTTTTACCTGGAGGAAAAGGATTTTAGCTTACAGACGCATTTATAAGATGCATTTGCTTAATGTGAAGAAGAAAATCCTCCACGTGGTAGATCAATTCTTGTTGTAGGATTGTGTATCAGAGTGTGTAACGTAAAGAGTAGAGTAACGTAAGAGTAAAAAATTTAGTTTATCAGGATTTTGATCCCTAGATCAGGATTGCCTAGATCCTTAAAGTGATATTAATATGTACTTACATAAATATGGAAAGAAAAATTACCCAGGCCATGTTAATACTTGATCTACCTAGTGATATTTACACACATTTGTGCAACATAAAGAGGAAAACTTAGCTTACATATAACAGGATTTTATCCTTCAAGTGATATTGACACACATTTGCTTGAGGAAAACCACTCATGATAGATCAGTCTTTTGTCAGAATTTTATCTACTGAGTGAAACTTACACATTTGTGAAACGTGAAAAGGAAAAATGAATTCGTTTCAACATGATTTTATCCTTCGAGTGCTACCAGAAAACACAAGCGTAACGTAATGAGAAGAGAGCGCACAACAGAATTTTATACTTTAAGTGATACTACCAGACATTTGTGCTGGGTGAAGAATAAAACTTAGCTTGCCTAGAACAGAATTTTATCCTTCGGCTGATACCAACAGATATTTGCGTAACGCGAAGACAAAAACTTAGCTCGCTTATTAGAGGATTTTATCCTTCGAATGATACTAACAGACATTAGCGTAACGTTAAAAGGAAATTTAGCTTGTCTAGAACAGGATTTTATCCTTTGAGTGATACTAACAGACAATTGCATAACGTGAAGAAGAAAGAAGAAAATTTAGCATGCCTAGAAAAGGATTTTATCTTTTGAGTTAACAGACTCTTGCATAACGTGAAGAAGAAAGAAGAAAATTTAGCATGCCTAGAAAAGGATTTTATCTTTTGAGTTAACAGACTCTTGTATAATGTGAAGAAGAAAGAAGAAAATTTAGCATGCCTAGAAAAGGATTTTATCCTTTGAGTTAACAGGCACTTGCATAACGTGAAGAGGATCTTACTTGAAAGGTTGTGGGAATCTGGGAAAGCATTATTTTTTAAAAATTATTCATTAGTCTCTTTTTTTACATTTATTATTAGATTAATTTATTTACTTTTAGGAAGATGAACAAGTAAGATGAAAAATAATATGTTTCACATAAGCAAGTTGGGGTTGGCGTCAGGAGTTTAAAATGTTGACTTTGAAGTAACCAAAACAACCAGTACTACTTCGTTATATATATATATATATAAATATATATATATATATATATATATATATATATATATATATATATATATATATATATATATATATATATATATATATATATATATATATATATATATATATATATATATATATTAAAAAAATGGATTTCATGACGTCGACTCAAAGAAAAGGGAATTGGGGAAAAAAAGAAAGAAATACATTAAACTTCTGATCGGGAAGTTGTTTTCAAATACCGATGGGAAAATTTCGGGGCTAAAAAGATCGTATCGCTAAAACAGTTTCCAGTTTTCATAAATTTGTAAAATAGGGAAAAGTAGAAAAAAAAGGAGCCAATTGCATTGAAAGTGTTTTTGTGACACTCTCTAACTCTCAATCACCTCGTCCAATCACGTCCAACTCCTCACTTTCCCATTAGGGCACAAAAACATTTTTCAGCGAAAAGTATCCTTCCGCGAACTTTTTTTTTTAGCCATTTCCTTTTTTTTTTGTTGTTGTTTTTTTTGGATACTATAGAGAATCTTAGTGTGAAGTATTGATTTGTTAGTTTCCTCCTAGGAATGATAAATGAACTTTATGTTAGCATTTCTCTTTCTTTTTAGAATTTGTTTTCTTCACACTAGGTGTTCTAATGTCTTTCTCTTTTTTTTCCCCCCCAAAGGAAATATCTTTTAGTTGAAAAAAACATCTTTATGATTGTTCGTTTTCAGATTTGTTGGAAAAAGGACAAACATTTTTCACACGCAAAATTATCGAAGTCTCACATTATAATAATTGACTACTGAATTTTTACAAGTGACTGGGAGTAACGAAGCTCAATCTAAAAATTTGTATGATCTTGAATACTGTAAGAAACTTGTCAATCTTCAATATTGTCCACATGAAAAAGTGTACAGAGATGTTGTTTTACGAGGTGTGTAAATAAAATAATGGCATCATACTTGAAAAATAATTTTTAATAAACGCTCAAGCAAAATTACATCATTTTCCTTCATTATAATCACTAGCAAAGTCTTGTACTTTTTACCACATGTCAAGATACTATTGGCAAGGTGTGGTTTTTTTATTATTTTATTTTATAACCGTCGTTTAATAGCTGATCCAGTTTTAAGTTTATGACTACCAATGTTTAACTTCGTAGCCTCGTAATTTTGAATCCAATCCATGAGAGAACTCCTGGATCAAGCAGTGGGAGAAATCGCCTTCTAGGTGGACCTTTTGTTGGAAATAACCTGCGTTACATGGATAGAAAGACCTCGAAAACCTCCAGTGCTTAGCCCAGAGGTCGCCAAAGTGGTCTATATAGACCTCCAGGGGTCTATTTAACAAAAGCATGGGTCGATCTGAGCCAGGGGGTCGAATGGGTTCGATCCGAATCTGAAGGGTCGAAGAAAAAACAGTTCTTAATATGCAAATCACTATACCTAATTGAGTATGTAAAGTTTGTGAATTTTTTTTATAATTGACTTAATATCAGTTTCTTTATATAACATAGATTAATAAACGTATATTTATTCGGGTGAAACAAGTATTTACGTACCAGCGGGCAGTGGCACGAACTTAGCACAGTTTATAAGGCATATGCATATGTGCGCTTGTCCAAATGTCACGTGTGACAAGCATTGACGTTACAAACGCAAACTGTGAACAGTGTTGAATATTTGCAGTGTCATTATTAAAACTTTTAAAGTTTTGGATAATTAGTTATTGTTTCGATAAAACCATTCGTTTAGTTTAGATATCAATTTTAATTATCAATGCATGTAAAAAAAGAAGGTAAGCATTAATAATATGGATTAGTACAGCCTGTGACAAAACTATAGCACTCTTTGTATTTTTTTACGAAAATTACAAAACTGACCCATTTTGACGAAAATTAAAATTGACAAATTCTGAACCCAATATAGCGAATCTTGCAAAAAAACGCCAGGCACACCCATCTCATTGATTAAGAAGCAATAAATCTTTAGTTACTTTACTTATTATATCTACTTATTCATAATTACTTATTATTTAATAAATATTAAGATATTTAAATTGCAACATTAATATATTTTTCACAAAACTATTGTTACACAATATACTTTTTTACTTTAATAAATGTTTGAAATCATAAAATAAATGTACAAACACAGAATCTAATACAGTTTTATTTTAATTAACAGAAAATTACTTTTATGGGGGTCGATGGAGATTTCGAAAAATTATATAGGGATCAATGATCAAAAAAGTTTGGCGACCCATAGCTTAGCCTGACGGTAAGGGACTCTAACCCATGATAAGTCTATCATTTTACGTCAGCCCTGCGAGTGGTGCGAAAAGAGTGCGGAATTTGTATCAACAAGCCGTTGCTTGGGTTCGAACCTGTGTGACCTCATTGGGAGGTGAGCGCTCTATCCCCTGAGCCACCACGGCTCACTATGAAATATTTTATTTTATTTTATAACAGTCTTTGAACAACCAAACCAATTTTGGGCTTATGACTATCAATGTTCAACTTCGTAGTCTTGTAGTTATGAACCCAATCCACAAGACAAAGGAACTCCTAGGTTAAATATTGGGAGAAATTTGCCATAGTGGAGGATTTTTGATGGAACTAACCCACATTTGCGTTACACGGAAAAGAAAACCACGAAGACCTCCCTCGGTTAACCAGACGACTAGGAGTTTCTAACTCATGATTCGCCTACTACTGAGGATATTTTACGTCAGCACTGAGGTCGGTGTTGCTCGGATCCCACCAGGATACTTTCAATCAGTATATGCCATACTATTTGATGGATGATCCCAATTTCCCAGAATAATTCCAGGAAAATTCATGGACGTTTAAGAGAAAGGATAGATGGATGCATACCCACAGTCTCATTCTAAACAGCATTAAATGTTTTACGTATGTTTGGTTTAGGAAACCTTAACTTTAGTCTATGACTGTTGATAAATTTTTGTAAACATGATTTAAAGCAGCTGACTCCAAATAGTTCTCTATTCAATTTAACGCCACGCAGCAACTACGGCTTCAATTAGATTGACGGCTTTTGTAACATTTAACGATGTGAAAACAGTAAAATTAAAAACCTATCATTATTGAAACAATTGAATTTACAACATTGATTGATAAATAAGAAATAATAAATACTTTGCTATTTGAAGAGAAAAATCTCACAAAAACTAAAGCGAAACGTGATAAGGTAAAAACTTCGTTATTTGCAAAAATTAAAAAAAGTTGAAAAAACTGACATGTTTCGAGCACTCGAAAATAGGCACTTACTCTCAAGTCTCACCAGACGTGAAAGAGGGAAAAAAGTTTTAACATTATCAAGTATACCGTAATATTTTATACAAATGATTTTTTGTATTATCTGTTAACTATGTTGAGTTTTGTTAGAAAATGAGATTTGCATACTGAGAAATATTCACATAAGTTAAAAAGTAAATAATTAGAAACTCCTGTCTAGATGAAAATCAAAAAATACAATTATAATGTACATCCAAAATGGAAAGTTTACGCGTTGAATAATATGTAATTAACGATTTTCGTGGAATTAAGTATTTTAAATCCTAGCAATAGCTAGGATAATACTATAAATCTAGAATTGGCGAGAAGCAGATGAAGAAGAACTATTGCATGCGACGAGACTCCTTATAGCATACATAGACAAATATTTTGACTACTGCCTGGCAATGCTTTGTACATTTAAACCTATTATGGATCTCTAGGTAACGCTTTGAAGGTTTTTTTGTTAAATTTCATAATTTTTCTTGAGATTTGGTTAAAATAAGGTACGTTAAAAAAGAATGTACCATAATTAAAAGGCTTGAGGAAAATTTAATAATAAGCCAAATTTTATAATTATTTAGAAGATAGCTTTCTAAAACAATTTTTTGTAAAAAAAAATTACACGTTGAAAAAAAGTTTTTTTTTTGTATGTTGTGCTATTGTTTAGCAAAAATTCCGGACACTTGTTGAGTACCTATTTCGAAACAGCACTAAGGAATAATTTGTTGTAAAAATATCACCTTTGGAAAAAGTATGGTTTATCATTATTTTGTACAAAATGCTTCTAGTGTTAAAGTTAATTCGTCTGCTTTTTTTAAATTTTTTTTTCTTAATTATAGTAGAAAGTTTTATGTTCAATTACAGTAGACCCATCTTCATTTATTTGTATTTTATCCATAAACACAACAAAGTGCATGGTAGATTATTTATTTTATCCACCGCATTTCACAGTTACATAAAAAACAACAACTTCAACATTTTTTACCGATTCGACATGTCTTTAAATCATTAAATTTGATATTAAACAATAATGAAGCTGACATTTTTCAGATCCACAATCCACCAGGTCAAATCTTCAAGCTTATCATGAACATCAAAGCTTATGTGATACTTTACCCAATCTTTAAATAAACGAACGCATTTAAAATAAACCAGACAGAGATTTATTCCGCCACATTTCCGAACTCTTTTTTTTTTTAAAATCATTAACGGTGGTGCATCTGTCATTATTATTTTCCGTTTTTGTTTGGGTTCTTAAAAATCAATGGTATCCATAGCAATGTGAACTCCTTTTTCATTCAAGAGAAACATTAAATACTAAAACAGTTTCCTCATAAAATGCTTTTAAAAATGCTTAACAAATAATATGCCATTCAAGCAAACAAAATTATCCCCGTGAAAGTTACAGTGACAAGCTTAGCATCAAAGTATCAGACGTCTAAAATCAAAATGTTAAATTGCTTCCATTTCATATTTAACTGGCATATTAAAGCGTTTAAATTGTTACTATTTTCCTTGCATTTGAGTTTTATAGTTTCGAATAAATGGTCCGTAAAAGAACCAGCTTTTTATTTTCATTTGAGAGAAAATTAAATTTATTCCTTGACATTGAATTGTTAAAGTAATACATTTAAGAAGGCATTCCCTTAAAGTAATTAGTTTGTATAGAATGGAATGAGCGAATTTAGAAAGATAAAAGTTTAATATTCGATAAAGTTATTTAAAATTATGATAATGTTTTAATATAATTCAAACAACGTTTTAAATTGAAGATCGCTATATTGTTTTTATAGCAATAATGTTTTGCATAATTATAATAAATCTTGTGGAATGAACTGGAAAACAGATAGTAGTCAATTTCAAAAACATGCTGCTTAATTTAAAAAAGTCAAAAATTTTGTAAAATTCTGAGACACAATGCAACATGTCAAAATCTAGAATTGTGGGTTATTTTATGAAAAAAAAAAAAGAATTCTTACAATCGTATTATATAAAATATATTTTCTGAACGTAAATTAACAAGTTAATTAATAACCACTTACCATTTTACTTACAGACCAGTGGTTCCTAACTCTTTCTTGTAACTAATCTCTTTTTAAATTCCGAAATAAGTTGGTGAACCACTAATCGGTAGTAACAGGACAGTAACAGTAAAAAAAAACATTTTGGTAGAGCATAGGTTTGGTAATACTGTACAGAATTTTAAAACGGGAAATAATCGTTAAATATCTTAGCCCAAGCATGTATATAAATCTATAGAAGAAAAGAAAAGAAAAATAATGCGACTAGCAAGTGATTCTTAAGCACTTTTTAGATGTAAGCTGTCTAAATGTTATGCACGTTTTTCTATGCTGTCTCATTAAATAAAAAAAAAAAAAAAAAAAAAAAAAACCCTCTCAGCCTTTTCTGTGTGAAAAAAGAAATCCAAAGTTTAGCTAAATATGTTTAAGTTCCAGCCTCAGATCAAGTTCTATAGTTATCTTTCAAGTAGTTTAGATTTCATTCAAAAATAGATAAGTTGTGCAAAATTAATACAATAATTTTTATAAAAAAGTATATTTATTGGTAATACTAAGCCAACAGCCAATTTAAATAGATTTTTAATAACCATCACAGGGAAATCAAAACCAATGAATGTTTTTTTTTTCTTCAGAAATTAAAAGAAATTTTTAAATATATATTTCTATGAAAAGAATTACTTTTTCTAGTTGTTTTGATTGAAATATATTCCTACTTTAGAAAATTAGTCATTGAAGATTAATGAAATTTTTTGATAAATAGCTGTTGAGAGAACGAAATGTGTTTGTATTCATTATTAGCAAGAAATTTAGCTAAAAGTTATTGCACTTTTTAAACATGGCACCAAACTTATCAGAGACACTGAAAATTGATAAAGTATAGCTTCGTAAAGAGACAAATCGTAAAGAGACAAATTAAATTTTTAAAAAATGTCAGCAATAAGGGTGCAATCATTTGTAATTAAAGAATATCGAATATAAAAGAGAAGAAATACAAGAACAAGAAAAAATATCTTTTTAGCAGTTTTTAATTAGTAGCAGTGCAGTAAATATGCGTCTGCATTTAAATGTATTCTTCCTTTTTTTTACGTTAGCTATTTAAAGTACCGCTATCGTAATTAAATTTTCGTTCTCACCTATTAAACACTGCTAGGAGTTATCACATTCAGATTACGAAATAAAAAATGACTACATTTATTAAAATCAGCTTGAATGAAATTGTTAATACAGACAAACACTGATCAGGTTTTTTTAAAGCAATTCAGATAATAATTTATGTCAATATATCGATAGTCTTGAATTATATCGATTATCGTGAGAATTGAGAACTCAAGGATAATTTAAGCTTAGCAATAGCTAAAAAATTTAGGTTGATGTATGTAATTATAAATTCTGAAAATAAAATACCAATATCAAAATTTTAAAGCATGGAAAACGAATTTAAAATTTGCTCAAAATATTATCTATTCATTAATATTTAAAGCCTAAAAACCAGGTTACGAATCTGAAAGTTATATAGACTGTTCTTTGTTCAATGTACGTTTTGAAAAAATGACAGTTTTAAAAACAGCATTAAAACTATCAGTTAACTATCGAAATTCTTTATATTACAATTGGATACATTTAAAAACAGGAAAAGTTTTCAGCTTAATTTGCTGAAAAAACGTCAGTTCAACGCCCAACTTTAGATTAATTTAGAAAACTAAAACATGAGAATATGAATTCAGTATTTACAAATTTGTCACAAGCTTGCATTAAATTTACTTACAAAACTTGCTACTCGGGAGGAAGTGAAGTGATTATGTTTAACCACGGGATTTAAGTCTGATTTAATTAGATACCTGTAAGGGATGTCACGTGTAAGTGTCGAACGTGATTGGATTCTGAATAGAAAAATGGTGATAGACGATTTATCTACGATAACGTCACTTGCAGGTACCTATTTGAAAATATAAGCAAATAATTTATTTCAAATGAATGAAAGAAAATTTATTTTATATGGTGTATTTCTTGAAAAAGTGGTCAAAATTACTGTAAAATATTAAGTTTTTAAAAAATTTTCAGAAAAACTGAGTTGTAATCAATTTGACATTTTGTATTATATTTGAATAGGTTAAAAAGCTGCAATATTATTCTGCATAAATATAGAATAAATTTATAGAATAAGAATTTGTATGGAGAATTAGAATACGGAAATATGAGTATACATGAATTATTTACAAGTTAATGTTAATTTTTTTTTTCGAAAATGAAAACTAAAATATAGAATATATTTCAAATACATGTCATAAATTTCTTTTGCTAATTTTACTGACTTATTTTTTGTTTGAAAAGTGGTCAAAATTATCATCAATACAACGCTATTAAAAATAGCACAAAAACTATAAGGTAAATTATTCATAACATATTAGAATAGGTAAAAAAATACTGTTCCACATAAATGTATCCACTTCTACGCATAAATTCAAATTTAATTAGAGATCTAGAATACGAAAATATAAGTCCAATGTGTATGAATTTGTCACAAGCTTATATTAAATTTGTTTGCGCATATTGAGAGCATAAAAAAAAGAATAGATTCCGAAAACATGAAAGAAAAGAAATGCAAATTCAGGTGAAAAGAATATTTTTATTTTCCATTTTCTCTTTGACATTTTTTTCTCGATTTTATAAGCCAATTCAAATAAACTACATGTCATAGAAAAACAGAGATAAAGTAATAGAAATATTTTCCTACATTTTCAAAAACTGATGAGATTTTATGCAGCGTTTCGAATATGCCATTTTCATGAAAATTTCATAATACTTTGTTTAGAATCATACCATTATTTATGGGATCGTTATTTATGGGTAGAAAAAAAAATATAAAGCTAGTACGTTTTGTATGAAACAAAATGAAACAATTGTAATGGTAATAACGACAAAAAAAAGCTTTGTATTAATATAGAATTGTTCTTTTTAAGCTCATAACACAAAAGGTTCATTTGTTTTCGTAATTCGTGGCTGAGCAACAATTTGTTGATTGCTAATTTATGAGTTAATTGAATTTTTCAAAAAGCATTTAATGTAACTTGAAAAACAACAACAATTGGCTAATTTTCAAACGTCATCATATTGCTTTTTATTACAGCAATGCTAATTTCTGTCAGATCTTTTGTTTTAAGTGCTATTTTTTCAAATTACAGCTTTAATATCAATCAGTGTTTTTTTGTGTTTAATTAGTAAACGTTATTTTTTTGTATGACAACTTTAATATCAGTCAGTTGTATTTTACCGTATTTTATTATTTAAGTTATTTTTTCTTTCAAAAATTTTAACTTCGTCGAAATGTTCAGTCATATTTGTTATAAACTTTACTGACATTGAAAAAAAAATTAACGATGTTTTTTGTAATTTTTTAAAGAAATTTTTTTGAATTTATTTCGTATTACTTCTTCAGTTAGATAAAACTATAAGTATTTTGGTTACTTATAATGCTGCTCTGCCTATATCAAGTCAAATGGTCTTTATGATTTTTTTTCCAATTCTTTAAAAATATGTTTAAATGAACAATATCACGGTTATTGCCAAGAAATATTTAAAAAATGAAGATTATTTTAACTAATAAATCATAGCATGAAATATCTTGAATAGGATCGTTGGCATTATTATTTTTTAGGGGAGATTATAAAAGAAAAAAAGAATCTATTATCTTTTGGTAGCTAATGTCTTAATAAAGGGCTCACAATATGGTGGATAGTTTAGTTAGAAAGAATTTTTTTTTCGCACAGAAGAAAAGACAAATTGCATAGGAAAGTTCAAAAAGTTATAACATTGCCTGAAGAAGAACTAATTTGTAAAAGCATTTGTTTACCTTCTCGCTTTTAAATATGGCTAAAAAAAATTTCAACGAAAAAAAAGTTGGTCTTTAGGGATTAAATTAGCTGCATTATTAAGCTCACGGAAACGAAAAAGATTGCAAAGTAATTTTTAAATTA
This sequence comes from Parasteatoda lunata, assembly GCA_949128135.1. Lineage (NCBI taxonomy): Eukaryota > Metazoa > Arthropoda > Arachnida > Araneae > Theridiidae > Parasteatoda > Parasteatoda lunata. Next base: position 92,344,356 of record OX421975.1, read on the forward strand.
ATTAGATTAAAGTTATAGGAATATGATTTATATTTTACGATAATGGCTGAAAAGGGTATTATCACATAAAAATAAGCACATCGTTTATTAAAATTCTTACTTAAATTTAAAGTATCATGTTTTTGAATTTGTTTTTTTTTTAAATATTTAAATGTTATTTAACATTTTAAGAGTTTTATCTTCTTTTAAGGATTTAATTAGTCTTTATCAATCGTTTACATTTTCATTGAAAATTAAAATAATTCAAATATAAAGCAGCATGCACACACACAAACAACATATTTTCGTAACATGTTATTTGACAAACTATACGGAAAATTATTATTGATTTAAGAACAAGGTGTCATATAGAACATTACTTTACATTACAATAGTTTTTTAGACGTTTCGATATATTTTAAAATTAAGTTTCATAAATTAACGAAAAATCATTCGACTTATTTTGTTTAATTCTTCAATTAGTCTTGAAATGTTTTAACAAAAGTCAACCGTCGAAGGTACCTTTAACACACTTGTTTTAGTAAGAAATTATTTGGAGTGATTAAACTATAAGTTATTATAAAATGTACAGTTACAAATGTTTAAAAATCTCTTAAATAAACTTAAATAAGTTAGAAATTAATTAAATATCTAATTATTATAATTATTATAATTTATTATATCTAATTAATATATTTCATGGCGCATGGCTCGTCGCGCGCCCAAACAAGGAGCACTGAAATTAATCTTGACTTAGGGATTACTTCGGACAAAAAGTTACTAAGTCATGTATTATGTTTAAATAAATTAAAATCTATAAAAAAATTTAAAAAGTTTAAAAAATGCAAAAATAAAAAATGTAAAACTTGTCCATTAGCAGATAATTCTCAGATTGACAGTCTTTCTAATGTATTTTTTTGTAAAAGTTTTAATATTATTTATTTAATTCAATGCAATTGTTGTAATTTGTGTTATGTTGGTCAGACAGGACTTGAGTTTCACAAGCGGATTAATTCCCACAGGTCTGCTATTAAAAATTTTAATAATAATAATTGTTCTACTGATTATGAAATTTTGCATTTTCAATTTCATGATTTTGATAACGTTACTCTTTTCATTTCGGATTTTATGGATAATTTAGATAATAGACTTGATTTAGAAAATATTTACATTAGTAGTCTTAAAACTCTTTTTCCATATGGATTAAATAGTAAGTTTAATGGGGAAGTTATTGTTAATGCTGGAGATTATTGTATTTATGACAGATTTAAAGTTTTTGATTTTCTTGGGGTTTTTAATTCAAAATATAGGAATAAAAGAGGTAGTGGGAAAGGTAAAGGTAAAGTTATTGCTTTTGATGAATTTTCGGATTTTTTTTCAATTTACCTGTTAATTTGAATAATATTTTCAATATTAGGAAATATATTTTTGGTTTTAAAAATAAAGTTCTTAAAAATTTTCTTATTAATTTTGGTTTTAAAATTAAATATGATACTGAACTTGTTAAATTTATTGTTTTGGATTTAATTAAATCAAAACTTGGTGTTAGTAAGACAGATTTGCTTTTTAATAAGGTTTATAATTTTGAAAAGGTTTTTTGTACGATTAATTTTCATGATAAAAAATTTGAAAATGCTGAATTGCCAAAGATTATACATGAACTTTCTGATTTTTTTCCTTTAAAGCATATTAATGTTTCTGTTGCTTTTAAGTATTCTTCTACACTTAGGAAAAAGGTTTGCAATTATAATTTTTTAAGTCAAAATTTAAAATGTATTTCTAAATTTGATTGTTATTGTAATGAAAAGGAATTTTCACAATATGTTGATAATGATTATGGACATATTATTACGGGAAATTTGGAGATTGTTGGTAATGAAGATTTAATTAATATTTTAAGCAAAGGTTCAAAATTTAGGACAAGATTTAGAATGAATAAAGAAGATTTTATTTTGTCCATTAAAAAAGATCTTGATTTATTTATGGCAAAAATTTCCAGAAAATATCATTGGCCCGTTGAGGGTTTTTCAGAGTGGAAGGCTACAATTATTGAAAAGGTTAATTTTAATTTATTTAATACCAGTTTTGGTTCTTTTTCTAGTGGTACTATTAAAGTTATGATCTATCTAGTAAAATTAAAAATCTTAAAGATAAATTTATTGTTACGGTAGTGGATAAAGCTTCAAATAATTTTTGTATTATGTGTAAATATTTTTTTAAAAATTTGATTATTGGAGAATATAACGCAAATAATACTTATTTAAAATTAAAAGTAGATAGGAAGGTTGTTGAAAAAAGAATTATTGCGTTTAGTAAAAAATTAAAATTTAGGTTAAATAGGATTAAATTTCCATATTTATTTCCTATTGTTAAATTTCATAAAAATCCTGTTAAATTTAGGTTTATAGCGTGTGGTACTAATTGTTACAATTCTGATGTTAGTAAAAAGTTTTTTAGTTTTCTAAAAATTATTTTGCTTAAAATTAAAAAAGAAAAAAATATTGTTATTAATAGTAATGTTGATGTTTTGGATTATATTAATAATAATGAAATATCCAACATTAATACTTTTGATTTTGAAAATTTGTATACAAGTATACCACACGAAAAGATTATTGATATCTGTAATGGCATTTTTGATAAATATTTATTTAATGAGAAAATTGATAAGTCTAATTGGTTGGATTTATGTAGGTTTAATCTTTTTGAGAATGTTCTTTTTAATGGTTTAGATTTTTATAAACAAATTATTGGAATTCCACAAGGTAATTCTTTTTCTGGTGCTTTTGCTAATATTTTTTTGCATGTTTTTGAAGCTAAATTTCTTGAGTATAATGATTTTAAAGCTTTTAAATATATTGATGATCTGATTTTGATTAATTGTGATAATTATAATTTTATTTATAATATTTATCCTAAAGATTTGGTTTTGAAGAAAACTAATGAGGATTGTTTTAATGTTGAGTATTTAGATTTTAAAATTGTTATTGTGGACAAAATTATTAAAATTGGTGTTTTTGATAAAAGAAAAGCTTTTAAATTTAAAGTTATATTTTTCTGCAACTTTTATACTAATTTGTGTAATAAAATTTTTAAAAATTTAGTTTTTTCACAATTGGCTAGGATTAAAAATATTTGCAATAATGTTGAAAGTTTTCAAGAAGCTGTGAATAATTTTTTGAATAATGATTTTCCTTATAATTTTTGTAATGTTAATTTTTTAATTAAGAAAATGATTGAAGAATATTAGTTTTTTAATTTCTTTTAACAGGGCGCAATTCAAGACTTAACTGAGCAGCCCCAGTTAAGCATTCTATTAATATGTGACGTAATTTTTCTTTGACAACTTTTTCCTATCATTTTCTCAATCTGCGCATTTTAAAAGAGGGCGTTGTTTTCCTTTCGTTTAAGTGATTCCTTTTCATTTGGTTTGCTTTAGAGCTCGCTGTCTGACCTTGTTTATGTAAGTTTTTATTTTCTGTTGTTTTTTATTTTCTGATGAATTTGAGTTTCTGATCAGTTGTATGAGTTTCTTTTCTGTATTAGTTTTATGTCTTGCATGTTTTTTTCTCCTGGACTTTTAAACAAAACCTTCGGGGTACTGAGGAAGGTTTTTAGGCTTTTGCCATCTTCCTCAATAGAAAAGGTTTTGTTTTTTGGCCACTGGGGCCGGTACCCCCTGAAGACGTCGGCTTCAGTGGTCATATTTTTAATTTTGTTTTATTTCCTTTCCTACATTTATTTCTATTTTTATTCTCTCTTTTTTTGAAAATTCTGCTGCTTTTTAGCGCATTTTTTTAAAAGAAGTTTTGTTCATTTTGTTTAGATATTAATTGTATTCTTTTAGTATCGACTTATTTTGTTTAATTCTTCAATTAGTCTTGAAATGTTTTAACAAAAGTCAACCGTCGACGGTACCTTTAACACACTTGTTTTAGTAAGAAATTATTTGGAGTGATTAAACTATAAGTTATTATAAAATGTACAGTTACAAATGTTTAAAACTCTCTTAAATAAACTTAAATAAGTTAGAAATTAATTAAATATCTAATTATTATAATTAGCATTCTATAATAATTATAATTTTTAACATTTTATATATTTAATAATAACTAATTAAATATTAATTAAATGTAATTTAAATAAGTTGAACATGAATTAAAAATATTAAGGGTAAATTTTAAATAATTAATGAGTAACTTTTTAATAAAATAAATTTTTTTAGTAGGAATGATAGTTCTGAAGAACATTCTAGCAATTTTATCTTGATACTTTAAAGCTGTGTTCCCCAACCCCAGGTCCGCGGACCGGTACCGGTCTGTGGATCAAATAATACCGGGCCGCCCATTTCATTCAAACTGAATTTAAATTCCTAGGTTTATACCCCAAATTAAAAATAAATCCCAAATTAAAAATAGTTACATTAAAATTTTATTTATTTAAAAAAAAGGGACCCCCGAAAGTAGTGACATAAATTTTTTAATGTTTTAAAAAGTAAAAAAAAGAAAGAAAACTACGGCAACTATTTTCTCTTTCAATTAGTTTTACTGAAAAAAATCAATCATCATAACTGTAAATATCATAAATAAAACACGAAAGCGCGGGGCGAAATTTACATTGGAACTAATGAAGAACTTCGCCTTCTCTTTCGATCGTGACTCATTGATTTAAGTAAGTTAAAATGTAGTTAAAGTGTTAGTAAGTTAAAATGTTTAATCACTTTATATTTATTTTTTGGTGTAACTGTATTTTATTTTGAAGGCATGTTTAAATACAATTAAATTAAAATTAATAAGTCAAAATGTTTTAAAATATAAACAATCAACGCCCACCCTTACTCCCCCTGCGAGGCGCGGTAAAATTATTAAACGTTGACAGGTCCGCGGTGATAGAAAGGTTGGGGAACACTGCTTTAGAGCATAGACTGACAACCATTTATTTGATTAAATTTACAGTTTTTAATCTTTGCGAAATGTGTTGTAATAAGAAAAGTAAGTTTGAAGGCCAGAATTTCCAGCAAATCTTTATCATAACAATCGGAAAACTGCCATATGGATGGTTTTGATATGTTATATTTGGGTTTAATTACCAGAACTATTCTGAGCTAACATTTCTTTTTATTGTAATGTTTTTACATTATAAGTTTACCTAAATATTTCCTCCGAGAAGAAATGTTAACAACTTAAATTAAATGCTGCAGTATCAGCAAACATTTCAATAAAATCTCTGCAAAAAGTCAAAATTAATCATGTGTACATAATAAATTTGTCAGAATTATTGCCAGATTCGCTACTTAAAAAGTAATGATAAAGCTTAAAAACTGCCAAATCACAATTCACCCTTCTGCTGAAATGACAACTTGCTTCATCTCTACAAAAGTTTTATAAACATTTCTGCTCATAAATGAAATAATAATCACCTATTCTACCAAATGAAACTGTTGTAAAGAATAAACGCCTCCATATATTTTTATGTATCACAGAACAATAATGGTTTTAGGTAACGAAAATATACTCTCAGATGATGCCATTTCAGTTTCGAAGCTTTCTCGACGCTACAACAATAAGTGGTTTATTTTAATTGAATTTTTACAGATAATTAATTTAGATGTATTAATGAGTATTAATAAAGAAGTATTAATGATTGAATAAATCAAAACAACGTGGATAAGAAAGTAACTACTTATATAATATGTTTCTGTAGCAAACTTTTTCTATTGTTTCTATTATCATTATTTTTATTAATTTTAATTAATAATTAATTAGTTATTATTAAATATATATAATATTAATAATTAAAATTATTCTAAAATATAAATAATTATATTAATTTGATTTGTAATGAATAATTGTCTATTATATCGAAATTTGTCTATTATTCCTTACTCAAATGTTTCATAAAATGTACCCCATCTTTATTTGAGTAGTAATTGATGTTCAATGCATTAGAAACTATTAGTTAAATGTCATCTTACTACTTATGTCAACATGACCAGGGTTGCCGCGGGTGACTAAAAATGCGAATAAAGCTGACTAATAAAATTCAAAATTTTACAGTAAGAAATTAAAACTAGAAACTTTTTTATAGCATGTTTTGTTTTTCAGTTTACTATTAAAAGTGAATGCAAAAAATATTTGTATATAGATAATATGAAATGCAAGTCATAGTGGTAGACACGATTGAATATTTAAAGAGATAATAAATAATTAAAAGTAAATTCAGTTTCTACCACTTTTTACACAAATGCACTCTATAACAAAAAAATCAACGCACACTGCCGAGGCAGATTACAGTGGTGCATGGCTCGATCAGGCTGGAATGTTGCCGACTGGGGACGTATAGTCTTTAGCGACGAATCCCGCTTCCAACTGTGTCCTGACGATCATCGAAGGCGTGTTTGGAGACGCACAGGGCAGAGGGGGGATCCTGCCTTCACAATTGCACGCCACACCGGCCCTCAACAAGGCATTATGGTCTGGGGTGCCATTTCCTTTGACAGTCGGACCCCTTTGGTCGTCATTAGAAGTACACTTACTGCACAGCGGTACGTCGACGACATCCTAAGACCTGTTTCGCTACCGTTCCTTTTGCAGCACCCTGGGCTGGTTTTTCAGCAGGACAATGCCAGATCACATACGGCACGTGTTGCTATGAACTGTCTGCAAGCTTGTCAAACTCTTCCTTGGCCTGCCAGATCACCAGATCTTTCTCCCATCGAGCATGTCTGGGATATGATGGGAAGGCGATTGCATCTGGCACGGAATGTTGATGACCTCGTTCGACAATTGGATCGAGTTTGGCAGGAAATACCGCAAGAGACCACCCGGGAGATTTATTGGTCTATGCCACGCCGTTTGGCAGCTTGCATCCAGGCTAGAGGCGGGTCAACACCTTATTGAACTTGTTACTGTAACTCTGCAAAAAATTATTCAATTGTTCTGAAATTTTAATCATTTACTATTCTGTACATTGTCTTCCTATCCACCAATTTTCGTTTCAATCGGACGACTCTTTGGTGCGTCAATTTTTTTGTTATAGAGTGTAATATTGTTTCATATCAGTTCTAATACACCTAATATGCTTAAACAGACCTTTTTAAACTTAGATAGTGGGAAAGGAAGCAAACTTAATTACCAACAAAAAGAAAACTAAATTTATGGCATGTTCTCAGCGGATTTTACTACTCGGAAATTGGACTGCATGAATTTGATAAAGTTAACAGTTGAGAGTACAAATTACTTTACTATCCTATTTTTTACTTTGTTGAATATGTCAAATTTTGTAGTAACTAAGCAGAATTTACGGGAGGTTTTATGTTTTTGCTTTAATTGGAAGAAAAGTGTAGCTGAAGCTCATCGAATGCTTGTAGAAGTCTATGGTGTCAATGCTCCAACTCATAAATCATGTAGGAAATGGCTTCGACGTTTCAAGAGTGGTGAATGGTGTTGTATAATATGAGCTGCTACAACCTGGTGATTACATTACGAGGCGATCGATATAGGCTACAATTGATTCGTTTGAGCCGTACATTACGAGAAAAACGGCTGGAATACGAGCAAAGACATGGCAAACTTATTCTTCTGAATAATAACGGTCGGTCTGATGTCTCAAAAGTCGTAAAAAATTATTCGGAAACGCTCAAGCGGGATATTTTACCACACCCGCCGTATTCACCGGACATTGCTCTTTCAGATTACTGGTTGTTCCGACGGATACAGCACGATTTGGCAGGTCATCGGTTCACTTCTTTCGCAGAAATTAAGAATTGACTCCTAACTTGGATCGCCTCAAAAGGCGAGACATTTTTTCGAGATGGAATTGCCTGAGAAGTGGGAAACAGTAGTAGCCAGCGATGGACAATATTTTGATTAATCTGTTCGTTCATTTTGTTCTGAAATAAATGCATTGTTGACCACTAAAAAAAAAAAAAAACGGACCGAACTAATTTGTACTCACAATATATCTGGGATCAGAGGTTAACACGAAAAATGAGATAGGGCTGGAGGTCCAAAGTGGAATCATTGCGACCGATCGCTGTATTTTTTGGACTGCGTAAATTTCTGAGGTCCAGTGTCTTTTGAATTAGTACTAAGATACTACCATGTAAAGTGCTTATAAGATTTGTACTTACATACGCATCGGAATCGTGGACTCTGACCTCAATAGACGTATCTGCATTACTTGCAATCGAAAGAAAAAGAAATTCGTTGAAGTATTTTCTGTGGTGTCCAGATTAACGGACTACGGAGAAGGAGATTCTACTACGAACATTACCGCCTTTATAAAGAACATGACATTACGAAACATTTCGAAATTCAAAGGGTGAAACGGGTTGGCCATCTAATGCGGTCACCAGATAAAGGTGCAGCTAAAAGAATTTTTATGACTAGGTCATCTGGGAATCGCTCAAAGTGAAGTCCAAAACTCAGATGGTGCGATTCTATAGTTAAGGACTTCCTCGTACTGAACTGTAAAACCTGGAAAATCGTTGCTGAGAACAAGTCGAGATGGAAGAAATTATCGAGAAGGCCAGGACCAACCCTGGGCTGTGGCACCAATGATGATGATTGTTTTAAAATGAGATTGAAAAGCGATAAAATTTTATAAAAATCCTTTTCACTCAATTTATCATTCTTTTAACACAATATTGTATCTTGTAAAAGTACAGGCAAATGTATCGTCAAGTTCGTGAAAGTATGTACTAGTTTTAATTACTGCGTACTAGTACGTATATTTTTATAAATACTATGTGAATTTACAGCATTCATGCCAGCAAATACTATTTTAAAAAAAGAGAGAATTCACCCGTATAAGTGCATTCTCAAAGTGATTTATTTAAATTCGAGAAAATATTAGTTTTTCAAAAGTTTGATTTACTCGAAAAATACAGATGATTAGAAGCATTTTTCCAGATTTTAAATGCTATCAAAATCGTAAAATTTGTAATTAAATACATCTTACTGATTTGAATAAATGAAATTTATTTTATTGTTATCATTTAAAACACAGTGGAAAAAAAACATAATTCAAAGAACATTCAATTCTTTCAATAATTTCAGGCAAAAAAATTGTAAATAATTTATCATTTTAAACGCAAGCCAAATTAAATTAATTTGTATCGTGGTTCTTTGCTTTTAATTATTTAATCAGTGAAATAAGACGCATCAAAAACAATTAATGCTGAAAGGGTAACTATAAATAATAATGAAATTAAGTTTGTTTCAAAACAACAAAATGAATAAATTAGGTAATTACGTCCTTCTTTCCTTCATTAATTAGTCTATTGTTTTCTTTAATTCGGTTATCGCATTTTGCATGAATTAAATTAGAGAAAACGAATTAAGTCTGACATAAATGAAATTAAATTTTACCGTTTAACAATTTACTTATAACGCTGTTTTTTAAAGCTCTGTCGCTAAGGAAAATAAAAAAGCCATAGTTTAAGTGTGTAACACTTTAAGCAATGCGATGATTTTAACCGATATTTATGAATAATCTTGTCGCGAAAAATTATCTGGGCTTTAAAGCAGACAAATAACTTAAATATTTTTAAACTTATGAAACTTTTCTAAACATCACTAATTTTGTGACATTTTCCAGCTAAATGAATATTATCAAAATCACTGCCTTATTCTCAGTTTATGCAAGTTTTTATGAGCCCAAGTAATGCAGCTTTGGAGTAAGTTTTTAAATATTAAAAAAATAGACCACAATTGCTTTTCATTTTCACAAAATTGTGGCTTTTCTCCATATTGACGTTAACATATTGACGTAACGGCTTTTCTCCATATTGACTTTAAAACAAGTGCAGACAGTGCTGATTTTAGATAAGCTAAACACGACCTAACAGTCAAGAGTAACAGTTGCAAAATCACAACAGTTATAAGAATAGCATATTATTCGCAGAAAAACATCATTTCATATCATGACGGAGCCTTCGAAAAACAGCCATAATCCATTGAGAAATTTCGAGTCTTAATATGATTTTACAAGTTTAATAAGTCCAGAGAGAGCTGTTGCATTTTCTTCAAAATTCAAACAGAAGTATAGTTCGTTCCCCAGGAGTTGTCACTTGGCTTTACCTCCTCGGACGAAGAGTTCATTTCAGCGCGGGAGCAAGAGGAGAAACGTCTCCGCGCTTGAAATTGAGACAACCCTTAACAACCCGTGCCAAACGCAAACAGTAAATTCTTTTTCAGTCACTTACTTCGCTTTATCATCTGCTACTATACCATTCGTTACTCTAGCTAATTAAATATATTGCATCAAAATGTCTAAAAAAAAAGAAAAAACTATTCACTCAAAAGAGAAATATCATCAAACTTATGAAATATTTAATGTTAAGAAAATTCACATAAAGATTGCGAAATATATATCTTTGTCATACGATCGCCAAATAGCATCCTGGTTCAGGATTGTTCACATCCTTTTCCCAAAACTAGCGAAATAGTATCGTCGGATACCACGTGATAAGGGCGGAGCGAAGTGCCAACTCCTGGTGAACGGACTATACCTGAAATGACATAGCCAATTGAGCTACAATTTTGTATACAGATAATTTTAAGACTATGAAACAATACGTCAACAAGATTTCGTTCATTTTGAGCCGATTATAAAACTGAATGACCTTAAGCTGTATAATGAAGAGATACTTTTTTAAAATGTATGAAATAGTGTTTCTGGTGACAAAACACTTTTTTTTGGTTATTTGAGCTTGAGCTGTTATCTAGGGGAAATTGCTGTAAACTGTAAAATATCTATTAGGAAACCATGCCAATAAATAGTTTCTAACAATTTCACTTTGAGGTTCAAATTGAAGCTTATCACTATGTTTCTTGAAGCCCTTCAATTATAGATTGTCTAAATTAATTGTATTTTTACTTTAAGAATAAAGTTAATTTCTACTTGCGGGCAAGTAAAAAATGATATTGGAAAATGTTACTTTAATTACAGTAATTTTTTGTTTTAGGTTGTTTTATATATGATGCATGTAAAAAATAACTCCCAAATTGTTTACAACTTACATGAAACTGTTATTATAAGATAGTTTTTACCCCAGAAATTTAAATGTTTCTGTCAGAAAATTAAAATACAATAAAATAGTTAAAATCTTAAAGAAAAATAAAATACAATTCACGATTCTTTCAAACTTAGGGAATATTCCTACTGAAAGTGGTTTGATCACTCTGCTATAAATGCAGGGCCGGGAAAACCTGGTTGATAGGGCGTTAGGCCCATGTCCAGGAGGCCAGGAGTTTGATACTCTCCGACCGAAGACTCCCCGTAAATGGTGACTGGTGTATGTTAAATCTGTCGGGTCACAAAGTCATTCATGTCTCCACAACAAATCAAACGTCTGGGGGTACTGAATTTGAGATTGATCGTTCTTTGGTGCAGATCAAAATTACGATCTGTGGATGAATAAATGGATGTAAGGGTCCACCCTATGAACAGGATGCGACGTGCGTGTAGCTGAAGTCGTATTCTGGGCCATAGATGGCTCCACTGAAAAATTAGAAACGCATTCTCCGCTTTAAATTCGCTTGGTTTCCCCTGCTGGTATTGGCAAGTGACATAAGAAAGAACTACAACTATAAATGCACCAATAAAATTTTGAATTTCTATGCGGTTATTTTATATAAATTTTTATTTTGATGAAAAAGTAGCAAAAATTATTGCCGGTACAGCTTTGAAAAATAGTTTATTTAAAATGAAAAGTCTGTTTTCAATATAATGAAAATCTACTCAAAATCGTTTACTTATAACAAAAAGAAGAAGGAAAGGAATATCTTTACTCTTTACATAAGGTGAAAACTAATGAAACTTTTAAGTTTGATTTCAAACGGCATTGTCAGGACAGTTTGGCGCGGGCTACAAAGGCTCCGTGTCGGGGAACAGACCCAATCGCTACATTGTAAAAACAGTGATATAATATATCTTCGAGCTTGGAGAACAATCTAAAAATTCGTGTTAAGGAATCACTTCATTTTAGGTTTACTTTTAAGTTAACGTTAACCCACACTTTAAAGAGAGAAATTAATGTATAACCACCACCAATGGAGAAATCGTAAACCATTCACACTGTGAATTATTGTCGTTTCTGAAAATGTCAATTTGGAAATACTTTCTATTTCGCCAGAAGTTTCTTTATAGTTGATTACAAGGCGTCGCGAATTTGTTATCTTCTACGCAATATCACATCTACAGAAAAGTTCTCCGTTTCAAAATGTAAGTTTGTTTTTTGTTGTGCAATCCAAATAATTATATTTTAACATTTATATCTTTCAATTGTATTGGATATTTTTATAATATTGAATTCCTATCCGCTACTGCTCTGCTAAGCCTAGTTCGAATTCATCGTAATATTCTCAGTGAGTTGTGCGTGCGTTTCAATTACGAACTAATTTTATTTTAAGAATAAGTTTCTCTAAATTAATGTTTCTTATGTAAATTAATGTATATTAATGTAATTTTATATTTTATTTTGAAAACAACTTTACTGACTCATATGCGTTACATATCTTACTGTAATTATAAATTTTAGTGTAACCGAGTTCTTAAAAAGGTGGCAGCTCCTTTACGCCATAATGTTTTGACTTACGTTTTGTAAAAGAAACATTCTTGGTGTTTCACTACTCAAGGAACTATCCTTGGTTCTTAGTGTAGAGGAGAACTTAGTGTGCATTTGTCAAAATTTTTGATATTAAGAGACACTAAATATTTTTACTACGTGAAATTAAATTTAATGAGTTGCTTTGAATCATGCATTAAATCATTGCATTAACTTAGTTGCTAAAACATGATTTTATCATGTTTTCGGACAGTAGTATCTTTTAATCAAGGTTGGGAAGTATTATATATATGTAAAATGTGGCAGTCGGGCCGAACAGGAAAACAGACACAGGACTTTAATGAAAGCAAATTAATTTTACTTGATCAGTTTCAAATGGATGATGAGCGAAAAGTGAAGTTTACTCCATCGACGATCAGTCTTCCTGGCAGGAAAAATCTTGTAAAAAATCCGAAAATGTCTCTATTTAGGGAAAAGAGGGAAGTCTTAGAAATTACTATTGGTTTATTAAGTTGGTCGAGCGATTCCCACAAAGAGTAAAGGGAAAAATGTCTTTACTTCTAATTATGCATACTTGCGCCAAAAATAGATTTAAGAACAGGATGTGGCTTTTTAAAAGTATGAGAAAGTGTTTCGATTAGAACAATTAATTAGAAGTTGTTTTATAGCAAATAAATAACATAAAGAGATTAATAGAAGCTTTTTATGTTATATATATATACACCGAAGAGCCATTACATTATGACCACCCTCCATCTATAACAATGGGCTCGTCCAGGTTTTCATGATTTCTCGCCCAGGAACAATGTTTTCATGGGGCACATTAGGACCCATAATCCTCATAGAACAATCCCTGACGCCTGTGCAAGTAGCTGTGACGTCCCAGCATGGCAACAGCTTTTCCTGCGGGGGGTGGTGTTTTCCGACAGCATAATGCAACATGTCATAAGGTTCGAATCGTCATGGATTGGTTCGAGAAACATTCCAGTGACTTTCAAGTCATGTCTTGGCCCCCAAATTCACCTGACCTTAATCCAATAGAGCATTTGTGGTCCTACTTGGAGAACCAAATCCATGCTGCCACGCTACCCCCTCGCAATGTGAGGGAATTGCGGGACCAGTTGGTGAGCGCTTGGTACCAGATACCTCAGACTACCTATCAACACCGTGTGGAATCAATGTGGCCTTGTGGCTAAAGGTGGTCCTACATGTTATTAGCAGGGTAGTCATAATGTAATGGCTCTTTGGTATATATATATATATATATATATATATATATATATATATATATATATATATATATATATATATATATATATATATATATATATATATATATATATATATATATACAACGTGCCTCAACTCAGCCGATTAGATAAAAATAATTTTTCAATTCACATGCGCATTCAACGATTTTTACAATATAGAATCAAGAAATATTTTTCTCTTAAAACCATCCGATCAAAACAGCCTTATTGAAAAAGAAATAATAAAAAATAAAAAAATAAAATGAAAAAGATTTAAAAAAAGTAATAAAAATAAAGTAACGACACCTGAAAACTTATTTTAAAAATCTTACCTATCGAAATCTCGATACTAGTTTCTGATTTCACCTTTTTCTTCTTCTTAAGTTTACTTCAAAAACTCTTTGGAACGAAATTCTTTAGGTTCCAATATTAATCTTTATAAGTTTACAGAAAATGATAAAAACAAACTGGTGTTATTTCATGCGCTAGTACGTGATGTAAAACGAATATCAGAATTAGATTTAAAACAATATTCTTTAGATGAACAATAAAGCTTTCATATTTTGATAATCATTATTTTCGAATACATAGAATTAACTCGTTCAACGTCTATTAAGATAATATACTCTAAATCATCATTTGTCGAATTTTCTGATGATGTAAAAATTTTGATTTAAAGATGAAAAGGACTTTTTAATTAACAATTGAAAAAACGGGATCAATAAGATTAGCACTTTTAATCTTTCCCATCGATTTCTAAAGCTACAATTAACTATAATTAAAGGATTAATTTAAAATAATCCATCAGTTTTGGAGTAAAAATAAATAAATTATGCTACGAGAAATTATAGAACGCCATATTAGAAGTGCAAAGGGAAGAAAATCGTATTTTAAACTATATCCGAATATAAAATATAATTTTATGTGCATTTTCTTTCATGACCCGATTAATTTTATTTGTTAGTTTTGTTTAGTTTTGTTTAGATGCTATGTGATCTTCATTAGTCAAATATTTCAACACAATCAGAAGATATTTAAGATTGCAGAATTAAAAATGAAAACCTGACTATTTTTGGTGAAAATCTGACAGTTACAGATTTCAAATTAAATATCGGATATAGAATATAGGTTGAAGAATAATAATATGAGACTCAAGAAATAGGAGTAAATTTTGGAGTAAGTAAAGAGGTTCTGTTCCTGGTTTGAAGTTTGAAGCCCATTTAGCTTCAGAACGATGGGTATCAACTAAATCCTGGAAAATAAAGGTGGTTACTAATCCAACCACAATTCCCCCATAATGCAGCAGTTCTCGAAATTGTAGAGCCCTTTAACCTTCGTTTCCTCCTTTTGCGACAAATGGCTGGTTCAAGAATGTTCTACTTTAAATAATATTATGATAAATTCCTTTAAAAAAAAGAAAACACTTAGTCATATAGGATTTATTAAATATTAAAGGAATGCTAATATACAGTCCCTGATTGTTTAAAAATGCTATTAAAAAACTGTAGCTTGGAAAGAGAAACCAATTTCAGATTTGAAATCAACGTTAGAAAAGTATCTAAGTACTGTTGAGAAAATCTCACGTAACAGAAGAAAAAAAAAATTGTTTCCCTTATTTTATTAAAAAAACAACTTATTTATTGAAATAGAATTCAATACTAGTTTACAATAAATTTCCCTTGATGCGATGAAAAGCTGGGAAGAGCGCTATAAGTATTTTATATAAATATTTGATATTAAAAATGAAAACTTTAACGAAAAATGTTTGCTACTTAAAAATTTTTAAAATGAATTTGTTATATTTGTGATCATATAACATAATATTAAAGAAAAAAAAAAGACGGTAAATATCGTTCTCGATATTTACCGTTCTCGCTGATACTTGGCCGCACCAAATTCAAAATATATGATTAGATTTATGGCCAAATTTTTAAAATTCTAACTGGATATTTCAAATTTAATACCTGACTGGTTTAAATTCCCTATTTTTAAATCCCCAATTAGATTAATTGTTCAACTTTCATAGACACGTGCAAATGAGTATTTTGATTTTCGCCTATTTACTGGATTCTTATTAACAACTAAATATATTTATATTCAAAATGTTATTATCAACAACTGAAAATATTATTATAAATAACTTAATATACTTTTAATCATGAACACAACTACATTATTATAAAAATCTAAATGTACTTTTAGCCAATTACTCAGCATACAACTATAAACAACACAATATACATCCCTAAGGGTTTTTAAAATCTGTTTCATAAATAAATATTTCACTCTAAAACAAATGTAGTTTTATATGCGATTTAGTTTCTTTTGAAACATAAATAAATATTTGTCGTTATAATAACTTATTTAGTGTTTTGAAATATAGAATGTAAATATTTCAAATGTAACATTCATTTTAAATTTTAAATTAATGTATAGAAAATTTTACTAAATAATATAGGCAGTTTTGAACATTATTTTTCTTTTTCTATTCTCATTATTATTTTTTTTAAAATTTTTTTTAATCCTTTTTCTTTTCGTGTTACTAATATGGGAAAAGGAAATCAACATCGAATATATTATTTTACATTCACTTATTATTTTGCCTATCAATTATAAGCGAAAGAAATCCACATCGAATAAATTAATTTACATTCTTTCAATATTTTTGCATATCAATTACGAGCAATTATCAATTATGGGCAAAGTGAATCAACATCGAATAAATTACTTTGCATTCATTTATTATCTATGCATATCAATTGTAAGCGAAAATAATCAACATTGAATAAATGGCTTAACATTCATTCATTATGTTTGCATATCAATTACGGACAAAGTGAATAAACATCGAATAAATTACTTTACATTCTTTCAATATTTTTGGATATCAATTACGGGTAAAGGGAATCAACATCGAATAAATTACTTTACATTCATTTATTATTTTTGCATATCAATTGTAAGCGAAAATAATCAACATCGAATAAATGGCTTAACATTCATTCATTATGTTTGCATATCAATTACGGACAAAGTGAATAAACATCGAATAAATTACTTTACATTCTTTCAATATTTTTGGATATCAATTACGGGTAAAGGGAATCAACATCGAATAAATTACTTTACATTCCTTTATTATTTTTGCATATCAATTGTAAGCGAAAATAATCAACATCGAACAAATGGCTTAACATTCATTCATTATTTTTGCATATCAATTACGGACAAAGTGAATAAACATCGAATAAATTATTTTACATTCTTGCAATATTTTTGGATATCAATTACGGGTAAAGGGAATCAACATGGAATAAATTACTTTACATTCATTTATTATTTTTGCATATCAATTATTAGCAAAAGGAATCAACATTGAATAACTCGCTTAACATTCATTTATTATTTTTGCGTATCAATTTCGGGCAAAAGGAAAAAACATCGAATAAATTACTTTACATTCATTTGTTATTTTTACTTATCAGTATTTATTAAGGAATATTAAACATAAAAAATGTACAATATAACATAAAACTTAATTTATTTTAACATAAAACATAATTTGCTCAAAGTCATTGATAAATAAAATAACAGAATTTTTTTTTTTTTTTTACGTTTTCTTTTACATTCTTTTTTTTTAAACCTAAACTTTACAGCCCAACACATTGTAATGTTTTTCAGTTTTCAAAAACTCCTGAAAATGAAGACACCTTTTAATAAATGATTAAGTATCATACAAACATAATTTATTAGACATAACCTGATAAATACGTCAGCCAAATCTAATGTCCAACGAAATTTCATCAGAAGTACGAATCATAAATCTTCTTTTAAACGAATTCTCGCATCTTTTAAAAAATAATTTAATTCAATTAGATTACAAAAGGGAATTTGGCAAAACTGCCTAACCACTTAGTTACTAAGTTTTTCTTCCCTTTAGATTGATTTATCACTTAACCGCAGTGCTATTATCCGAATTTTTTCCCTTCCTTAGTCTTGTTAGAAGTCAATTTTTCTTTTTTTCTTTCCCTTTACAATTTTTTTCCCCTTCTCTTATACTTTTTCATCACCTTGCAATAAGGGCGTCGTAAAAGATGTTGGCTGGAAGAAAAATGTTCCCTTTTGGAGTCTTTACTTCTTTTACGTACGAAAGTTTTTCTAACTAGGTGTCCGAGAGTCGATTTATTATCACCCATAAATAGCTGTTAAAAAGGAAAATTTTTGAAAAAAAAGATTGAAATTAATGCTAAAAATAAGGAAAACTTTTCGTCACAGTAAGTTTAAAAAAATGTTGGTTTTATACATTTAACTTATTTACAGGATCTCAAAAAGTGCTGAGAAATGTCAGAAAAGTGAAATTGAGTGATTGTTAATCTCAATATATATTTCAGTCTGTAAATGTCCACTGTAAAAAATTCCGAATTAAATTATTCCAAAAAGTACTGGGGTAAGGGTACCGTAAAATCCATTTATCGGAACATGTTACTTTGCTGAAGCAATGAGTAAACCTAGTGTTTAAACTTGTGTGCATTGGATGTTAAAGTTATTCTGAAAAAATTCTTCATCAAATTACGGTAAAAAGTACTGGCACTCAAAGTGACATTTTTTTAGCTTAAAATTATTAAACAGCACGTTATTAAACAAAAAAACTCATCTATCGTAATTTTTACAGTAATAATTACCTAAAAATCACCGAACTTTAGTTGAATAATTATATTTGTGAAAATTACCTCATTTTTATAAACTGTTTTCGGAGAAGATAAACGATTATTAAATATTTAATGCATTGACTTATGCTTAAATGCTTTCCTGAAGTAATGTGAAACTTTGTGTTAAGACTTGTGTTCATTTCATTGTGTTTCATTGTGTTGATGTCAAAGTTACAATGTAAAAAATTCCCGATCAAATTCCCGTAAAAAGTATCGGCAGTCAGGATACAGTGAAATCCATTTTTACCGGAACATCTTACGGAATAAAATATCTGATGTATATTTTATTCAGTAATAATTGTTGTAAAATCAGTGTGTTACTCTAATTAATATTACAATATAAATTACGATACAGTATATTACGGTAAAAATGCCTTTTAAGAACGATGCACTCTATATGCCAGTACTCAATTCTACAATTTGATCCAGAGTTTTTACAGTGTACGTTTTAAAATTAAAGTAAAAAAAAATGCAGTACAATGTTTAAAAATATTTAATTTAGATTTATTTACGAAGATAAGCATTAAAGAGAAGGAAGAAGTGATTTCACAGTGCCAGGCATTTCTTGGTTGTCTGATTTTCTTTGTAAGAAGTTTCATCAAAAATTATGAAACGGAAAAAGTTTGCAAAAGTAAGATACACATAAAATATATGTTTTCGTATGAGTGCCTTACACTTTTAGAATTTCTAGTTAAAAATGGTTAAAAATAAATTTATTTAATTCTTATTAAAAATTTATTTAATCGTTAATATATTGTTCTCATGAAAAAGGAGAATATTTAAACTGTTAAGTGTGAGAAAAAACGTTTATGGATTGTTTTTATCAAATACGGTTTAACAGCCAGAATTCTTTCCGCGCTAACTAGGCCTATCTTTGGAAGAAATTTTTTTTTTAGTGTAGTTGGGTACATACTGTAGCTGAGAAGGTTAATCGGTCAATCTCATGACCGGCTGAATAGGGAATTTTATGGTTTAGTAACTATGATAGCTGCAAATGATTACAAACATAGTTTTGCATTCACGGTTTTTTGACCGTGCCAGTTGTAAACATTTTCAAAGCCGTAAAGGTAAATAAATGCCCATAGCCATAAACATTATGATGAATCGGATTGACAGACTGCTACCGGCCACTTAACCGTAATTTCAGCATGGCAATTCTAACAGTGTACATTTTTTTTTCCACCAGAAATGTCATTATCATACAAGACGGTAATTTTATCAGAATTTCTTTTTCTCCATGTATATTTATTATGATACTCAGAAGTATCATGACTCATTCGGATTTTAGTAAATAAACGCAAGATTGAACATAATTGACAGAGTAATATTTGAAAAATAATACCTATTTACAGATGTTTAATTATCAATAGAAATATTAGTGAATCGTTAACAAAAAATAAACAAACACCATACATTTCAAAAAGAACTGAGTCATCAAGAAGTTTTTGAAGAAAAAGAATAAATAAAACAAACACTTGGCAAGAAAGAGAAATCTTGTGAACATACCTCCCGAGTGTAATGGAGCATGATCCCAATTCAACATACTTCACTAAACACAGAATATCCTCATTACAAACGGTTTCATGAAGAGTACATCAACAAGGGAAAAAAAAAGTTAGAACAAATGGAGTTTCAAAATGAAAGCAAAATGGCGCTAAAATAAAAAGCGACAAAAAGGCTTTACAGCAAGTGTCAAATCGACCAATGCAATTCTAACCGTCTTTGGAGTTTTTCTAACAACAAAAGTGATTCGAGATGGACAATAAAAACAAAAAGGCAAAATCAATTGGAGGAAAACATGAAGAAGATTAAGTTGGAAAAAGTATATAATCCCTCAGTTTAAAAAAAAAAAATGAAATGTTGTAAGCAGAAAATGGATATAAAAGTTGGAAGAGAAAGCTAAGCCTAAACGTAAGAAAAAGAATTTAATTGTTACCATTTAACAGATGGATTGAGATCCAGCCAGATGCGTGTTTCTAAAATTATTATATGGAACATATTATTTTAGCAACATTCATCTGCTATTTAAAACATTTCTTATGACACAATTTTTTGTTTTTTTGTTTTTTGAATCCGATGTGTTCTGCTAAAATTATAGCGTGAAAAATAGAGTTCGATTTAAAATATCTATATTAGGTGAGCAGGAAAATAATCTTTTTTTTTTTAATCAGATGTGTGTTGCTAAAATTATTATGTGGAAAATAGAGATTTTAAATAACTGTATTGGGCGAACAGGAAAAATATCAGAGAAAAGCGAATCGTGGAAGAGCGTTATTAAAAAATTTTAGAATTTTTTTTTTAATAAAAACAGATTTGAAGAAATATTTGCATTGTTATCTTTTTAAAGTACTACTTATGAAGTGTGTCGATAATTAATTATTATTTTTCAAACTGATCTTAATAAAAATAGTCTTTCCCCCCCCCCTAAAACACTGTTAAAATTTTTTTATAATAAATTTTAATGCAAAATGATATTTCGCGAAAGATTCGCATTCGTCTTTTTAAGACACTAATCATGAGGGACATTATTAATTAAGGGAGCAGTGAACATTCAAAGCCAAAGAAGGAAATTTTTATTAAATCCTTTTCAAATATTAACATAACATTGGTAGCATTAATAGTTAAAATCTGTGTTCAAAGTTTTGGAAAAAATAATAATAATTAGTTTTAAAGTTATAGCTGAAAGTATGATTTTTAATTGTTAATAATTTAGAAGTCCCTGAAGATGAATTTCAATATTTTGAATTAAATTTTACCGTGATACATTTTTTATAAGTATTTGAATAATTTTGAGTGGATTTAGTAGCCGTATAAAGTTATTACATACCAAGAGAAATTCCTTATTTTTTTTTCATTAAAATTTTCTTCGAAAAACATACTTCAATTATATTTGTTCAATTACTAAAAAAATCTAAATTTAGATATTTTATTTTATTTCCTCACTGTCGTTGAACAGTCGGCCAAATGTTTTGGGCTTACAACTACTAAAATTTAACTCCGAAGCCTTGTAATTTTGAATCCAATCCAGAAGACAATGGAACTTCTGGTTCAAGTATTGGGAGAAATTTGCCTTCTTGGAGGACTTTTGGATGGAATAACCCACATTTGCGTCATATGGAGAGGAAAACCCCGAAAACTTTCCCCCGGTTTGCTTGACGGTAAGGGTACTCTAACCTATGACCAATTTACCACTGAGGGTATTTTACGTCAGCACTGTGGTCGATACGAGCCGGATGCGAAATTCTTATCGAACAGCTGTCGCTGGGATTCGAACCCTGATAACCTCATTGGAAAGCGAGGGCTCTATCCCCTGAACTATCACGGCTCTGAAACAAGTATTGGGCAAAATTTGCCTTCCTAGAGGATTTTTTTTATGGAACTAACTAGCATTTGCATTACACGGAGCGAAAAACCACGAAAACCTCCCACTGTTAGCTTGACGGCAAGGGGATTTTAATCCATAATCCATCTTCTACTAAGGATGTTTTACGTCAGCACTGTAGTTGGTGCAAACCAGGTGCAGAATTCGTATTGACCAGCAATCGCTGGGATTCGAACCCGGTTTACCTCATTGGAAAGCGAACGCTCTATTTTCTGAGCCACCACGACACAAACTTAAGTATTTTATAATTTTATAACCCTCGTTGAACAGCCGATCCAATTTTATGGGTTAGCGATAACTAATGTACCCCGTAGCCTTATAATTTTGAACCCAATCCAGAAGACATAGGAACTCATGAATCGAGTATAGGGAGAAATTTGCCTTCTTGGAGGACTTTTTGATGGAGCTAACCCGCATTTGCGTTTCATGGAGAGGGAGACCACGAGAACCTCACACGGTTAGCCTGACGGCAAGGAAATTCTAACCCATGATCCGTCTACCACTGAGGATATTTCACGTCAGCACTGTCGTCGGTGCAAACCTGATGCGGAATTCGTATCGACTGGGATTCGAACCCGGTTTTCCTCCTTGGAAGGCGAACGCTCTATCCCCTGAGCCATCGTGGCTCAAACTTAAGTATTTTATTTTATTTTATATCCGTCGTTGAACAGCCGACCCAATTTTTGGGTTTAAGACTACTAATGTGCAACTCCGTAGCCTTGTAATTTTGAACCAATCCAGAAGACAAGGAAACTCCTGGATCAGTATCCCCAGAGGTTTTGATTTGTTATGGGAACATGGAGGACTTTGCGACTCGACAGATTTAACGTGCATCAGTCACAATTTACTATACGTGGAGTCTTTGGCCAGCGGGGATCGAACCCACGAACTCTTGGGCCGGTGATAGCTGATTGCGCTAATGGGTTTTTAAAACATGGTGGACTGCGCTGCTAACATCTAATCCCCCTTAAAAAAGGTTGGTGGACTGCGCTCAAGGCAACCCTTATGACGACCCCTCCTACTTCAATCATGCAGTAAAACAATTTCGTCGTCTCGCCAATATTGTTCGCCAGAAGTTAGTGTGCTGGAGGGGGAAGGTAGATATGTCAATAAGTGTTTCTCCATCTTTTGATAATTTTCTTTTAAAATGAATTTTTTATAGGTTTGTCAATTTTGGTACTTCTGTAATTTTAAAATACGAACTATATTTAAACTATGAAAAAAATAATTTCTTTTTTAGCTCACTTTAAGATGACAAGGGGCTTTCAAAGTTTTGGAAATTATATTTTAATATATATTATAATTAATTTTAATTAGACATATGCAATTTTTTCAAAAACATTGGTTAAAAAGTTTAAATTATGTATATTTGTTGCCTACTTGTCTTTTTAAGTTGGTTAAAAAGTAAAATTTCTGGATGCAGTACTAAATTTTAATTAAATTGTAAGAACCTTAATTTAATATTTAATACTTTAATTTTCAGTGAATTTTAAACCAGTTTTAACCGATATATATTAACCAAACTTCTGCATATTATTTAAAAAAAATATGCACGTAAAATATTGGAGTTTTTACCGTTCATGTACTAAAACGTTATGACTATAACTCTGACCATCAGCCATGGTTGGCAATCAATATTTCTTTTTTTTAATTTTTGTTTTACTCCAAT
Source organism: Parasteatoda lunata (assembly GCA_949128135.1). Lineage (NCBI taxonomy): Eukaryota > Metazoa > Arthropoda > Arachnida > Araneae > Theridiidae > Parasteatoda > Parasteatoda lunata. Next base: position 92,367,916 of record OX421975.1, read on the forward strand.
ATCGTATACATTTGATTTAAATAGGATATTTTCGTTATTTAAATAAAATTTATAGGATTTTTTAAAACTTACCATCCAAAGCACGTGATAAAAGATTTTAATAATACTATTGATTAAAAATAAAAGAAGTAAAATAGTTAATATTTCTTACTGAAATGGATAAAATTAATATATTATATTATTGCATAACATTATTAAAAAAAATCATAGTTATATTTTTCAGGCGCAACTTGGTGATGATTATTAAAAATCGGCAGACAAATTTTCAACTAGACACCTAATGAAAAGTAATTTAGTTTAGATAAGAAAATATTACTGAAAGAAAAAATTTCATTCTGGTTTGAGGAAGTCTTGATACACTCTAACTCCATATTTAATAATATATAAAAGCACTGCATTTTAATTAGCAAAAAACTAGATGGGTATTATTGAAATATGTTTTTATCCAGAAAATTATTTAAAATTTATTAAATGGAAAATTACCATTTAAAAGTTTAATATCACTCTTATTTACTTGTAGTCTATTTTGAAACATAATACTTTATATGCATCCCTTTCGATATTTCTAAGCAAAAAAAACCCTAATTACCAATAAAAAAATTGCTCTCAAAAGAATGTATTTAATTATTTTATTGTATAAAAATATTTTAAGTTTAAATTATGTTTTTTTCAATTAATATTTTTTAATCATAACATTTTAATTAATGCATTTTTTAATGAAATAATGAAAGGGATAATATAGTGATTTCAATGCATATGCCTTTTATTATTTCGTAGTAAAAAAAAAATCGCTTCCTTAGTAAACATCCATCATCATGGACTGAAGGTACAAATTCATACCTTTAAGAATGTATTATTAATTATAGTGTTTGAAAATATTTAAAACTTAAATTAATATTTTTTTCTAAATTAATTAATAATTGATGTTATAAAAACTATGTTTAAGTTAATTTTTTTTTTTTAAAATTAACCCGCTGCAATGCTTCACAAAAAGAGTGAAAGACCAGAATAATATGATTGATAAACCTATTGAAATCTTTGAAAAGAAATTAACAAAGGCTACGTCAGCATATAAAAGCTGACAAGGATTCTACATAGACTTTTGATTACCAATAATGAATATAATCCATATTTCGCTAACTCTCTGTCCACAGTTGGATGTCCTATCACTCTTTTTTCGTTCATAGAAAAAGCAAAATGTTTCACCTGTATTGAGGGGGTAACATCAAAAGCAATAATGGTTTGAATAACATCCTGGAGACTTTTGCTATTCATTGTCAATGGAAAAAATTTTGTTTAGAAAGTAAGATCAAAACTGCAATACGCCGTTTTTGGAATGATATTCTTGAAAAAGAATCAAAATTTCAGTCTCTATATAGGAATATGCAGTCCTGTTCAGACATTCGAATGGCTGTTAAGACAACATTTTGTCTATAAAATAGCAAGCAAGACTTCATGCTTAGGTCGTTGTGGTAGGATTGAAGTAATGGAACGCGTATTAAAGAGCGTACATGTGAGTTGCCGCTTATCATTTAAAAAAAAAAAGGATTCTAGTAAATTTAGATTGTATAATTTAGTCTCGTCTTAATTAAGTATATTAAGACGAGACTAATTCATTTGTTTTACATATTATACAATGAAGTTTTCAAAAAACTCAAATATTATTTTTAAGATATACAGCTTGCCCTTTGTATGATAAAAACAATATTAAAAAAATTACACATTCATAGCTTTATATACAAAAATATTTAAATATCCACCTAATTGAAATTGATCTTGAATTTTTTTATTTACTAATGATCAGTTAGTTTCAACTTTTCTTTTGTGTTGATTCAGCATTTTTCTCTGTCCTTGTCGCGGAACACTATGTTGCAGGCGCTGGAGTTCTGAAATTCGGACATTGACTACAAAAAAACAATTTTAACCCCAGATTCTAAAAATCATTTAAAATTTTTTTATTATTGGGTGCGGGAAAAATGTTTGAAAAATTACTTTTTCGCATTAATTTAAGATTAGTCATTGTTATAAATGATCTGTCTAAGATTTTATTGAATGTTCTTTAATGCTTAATTATTTTTCACAAACTCAGTCATCTCTGCGGACAGCATGTCAATTGGTGATACGTCACCGATTCAGTCTCTTTTAAGATATCTGAAACCACAGGATTATTTTGTTTAGAATAATGGCTTTAAAACGCGTTTATTTAGAGCTAAATGATTTAAAATCAACGGTAATTGAATTAAAAATAAGTTATGTTCAATAAAGCAAAATCAATAGAGAAAAGATACTGATTCATTAATAGAAGCCATAAAAAATCACTATGTATTATTATCACCGATAATGTTTACTTAAATTTTGTAATTAGCTTTACTGGTGTTATGGAAATTGGTGCTGTTTCCAATAGGTACTACTGTGCTATGGTCCAAATTTAATAACAGATACAAGGGCTATAAAAAAAAAATGGAAACATTTTATCTTTATTAATTAAGTCGGTACATGTCTTTTAGTTTTGTTTGATTTTGTAGCGTTGATTAGAGCTGTGAATTCAGCTGAAATGTTTGAATCCAACTTCGATTAAGGACTTTCCCGTAAACTTGACTCCAATCAATAAAAAATTAAAATTACCACTAAATTCAAGGGAAGAATAAATTGTTACGAAATCATCTTTTATAATTTTTTGTAATGTAATTTAATAATATTTGACTAATTTTTGATTGATAATAAAAAATACCTCTATCTTTATCTTTTCTATCTTCCGAGTTGATAATTGAGAAGATCAACAGATTAATATAAGCTTTACTCTATAGTTATATGCAATACAAATATGATATTATATCGAGTTTTGCTGTCAATACCAAATTTACAAAGAGGAGAAAATATTGGAAAAGGCAGATTCTTTAATCACTTCATAAAAATCCTAAGCTTAAAAAGTAAAAAATAAAATTTTAAAAAACCTTAAGAAACAAAAACTTTTCTAAGGTTTTGTTAAGAAAAGATAAAATTAAAATATTGAGTGTAATTTTCTAACTTATGAGAGTCGTGTCGATATAGTCTCAGTTAATTTTCCAAGTATATGTTTTTTTTATTTTTTATATATAACTTTTATTATAAAAGTCGTTGCAAGAATTTCTTATAAATTTTAAAAAAAAATAAAAGTTAGTAATTTATTTGATATTGTTATTATTAATAGACTTTTCATCTTATTTTTAGAGTTAAGAAGAAAATCTTGCAAAAAATTGTAAGAAATTTTTTTATAAATACCATAATATCAGAAAAATTAACCGAAACTATATTAACTCTCTTTTCCTAAAATTAGAAAGTTACTCTCGATATTTTAATTTTTTCTTCATAGAGTAAAACCATAAAAGAGTTGTTTTGTAAAATTTTTAAAAATTATTTCATTTTTACTCTTAAGCAATCACGTGATTGAAACTGTTTCTTAATTTTAACTACTGAATACTATATTTATGCGAAATAAATCGTTTAAATGTGTCCTAATCAAAAAATTTTATTCACAATAAATCAAAAGTTCAAAAGAGTATAACACAAATTAATATAACAAATAAGTTCACCCGTTCTTTCATTTCAAAATTTATAATTCCGCACATTTGTAAATTCGTTTACCCATAAAGATAATAAAGTCGTATTGATGATTGTAATACTATCAGTAAATGTTTTATATTCTAGTTGTTAATCTAATCCTGTTTGCAATATCTCAAATTTAATAACTTGGCATAATATATTTTGATATATTTCTTGACCAAGTCGAAGCTTATTGCCACGTTAGTGCTTGAGTTTTATAAATTGCACCCCTCACATGTCAATGAGAAGAGAGACCTACATAGAAGCGTAACCAACTAGAAGCGCAATCAGCATACAGTTAGGGGTGGGGGTTATAATTGAGGCAATTACTGAGCGCAGTCCACCACTGTCCCTCTTGGGCATTGGCCCAGCGCCCTACCGACCAGGCTGTACCGACCCCAAACTTAAGTATTTTATTTTATAACCGTCGTTGAACAGCCGACCCAATTTCATGGGTTTACGACTACTAATGTTCAACTCCGTAGCCTTGTAATTTTGAACCAATCCAGGAGACAAGGAAACTCCTGGATCAGTACCCCCAGAGGTATTGATTTGTTATGGGAACATGGAGGACTTTGAGACTCGACGGATTTAACGTGCATCAGTCACCATTTACTACACGAGGAGTCTTCGGCCGGCGAGGATCGAACCCACGACCTCTTGGATATGGGCCCAGCGCCCTACCGACCAGGCTATCCCGGCCAAAAACTTAAGTATTGAGTTAATCAAATTCACTTAAAAGTAAACAAAACGCACCAAAGAGTATCTGAAAAAGTTCTCATAGCAACAGAATAAAAACTGACGCGCAATGAACTGTTTAAAATTGTGAGAATGTTGAAAAATTTCAAAACGAGAAAAATAAAACTTTGTCAACGAGAACTGCATATTAATATATAGATCTTCAAAAAATCAAACCTTTTTAACCTCGATAAGAAAAATTCCGATTTGAACAAGATTGGTTGCATATTACTTAGTAAAATGTAAATTTCTTTAATATCTCAAGAGCCAAATAATGGAATTTTTAGGATTTTTTCTCATTCTGAATGATCATTGTCCCCTTTATATTTTTTAAACCTATCTTATTCACAGGAGCTTTTTTTCCAAACCTTTTATTTTATTTATTTTATTATCCTTTTTTTTATTAAAAAAATTTAATGACTTTTGAAAAACAACCCTTTTTTTTTGATTTTCGAACTGTCAGCTTTTTAAAACACAAGTTATAAGAGACGTGCTTATTTCTTTGCATTAAATAAATCATAAAAAAAACGCCATTTACTTCTCGCACTTTCTTCGAAAATTACTGAGAAAAAAGTGGTAGAGATGAAATTACGTTTAACTCACACAGTCACAAAAGTTCCAATTTACGAACGCTTTGTCGAAGGAAGATTTTGTTGCCACGGGTTCTCTGCCAGGAATAAGAAAAGTATTCCAACCCCCCAGAAAATTCCGGACACGTACCGCTGTCGCTGCTGTCACAATCTTATGGCAGAACCCCCTGCGGAGAGAAGTTCTTTAAAAGCGAAATATCATTTTTCTTTGCTCGACAGGGGAAGACTTTTCCAAAAATATGGAAGAATTGCACCCTAATTTAAAAGGGAAGAATGCTGTTACATTTCTGCCTTGCAACGTAACTACTTCTCTTCAGTTATTTATTATTTGTTTAGGGTGACATTCATAATCAGTGAACTTCTATATGCGTATATTTTGGCTACTTTTATTAAAAGCTTTTCCTATTTTTACGGAATAAATGAGCGACAGAGGAAATTTTAAGAATTCTTTATCTTGACGGAATTTACTGTTGAAAAATAGGGAATATTTCACGAGAAGTTTAGGTTTTAATGAAAAAGAACTATTATTATTACCGTTAAAAGAATATGAAATTAACGGAAAAAAAAAAAAAAAAAAAAAAAAACCTCCGACGAAGTATATAATCAAGCCTATTTTAAGTTAAGGTTGATGGCAATGTTGTATTCACCTGTTCTATTTGGAAATGTGTTAGAATTAGTTTTTTGTATTTTAATTAAAGTATATTTAATTAAAGTCTATTTAATTAAAATATACCTAAAGTCTATTTAATTAAAATATACCTAAAATTCTTTATTGAACAAACAGATTTAGCTCCATGGATTTAGTTCCTCATTCTATTGGGTTGAAATTTAAACCTAATCATTTTTCTTGATTATTATAATTTCATCCAAAAACTTGTTTTGAAATTCTTATTTAAGTTTTGGTTACTATAAGTACTCTTTCCAAGTTTTTGCCAATGGTGTGACAAACTAAATTCTTAATTTTGCTTTAAGATTTTAAATAATTATTTTGTACTTGTCATTTTGATTGTATCCGTTATTTGCACATAAATTTTCATGAAATTTATGACAAAAGTAAATATATCGTCAATTTTACTTTATTAAAAAGCAAAGGCAAATCTAACTTATTTTAGGTTTGAAATTTAGCGGCTTAATGTCTTTATCATATGTTGCTGCATAATATTATGCGATTACCTTATGTTATTATAAGTGATCAACAATTATATTTTTAAATCAATAATTTTGAATAATATTCAAAATCCACAACGTGATTAAGACAGAGAATGATATTAAGAAAGGCTGCCAATATAACTCTTATTAATTTTGTGCCGGCAGTAAAAAATATCTGGATCTTCTTTATATTCGTATATTAATCATTATATTGAATAATTTATCTACCCAAAAAAAATGCATCGTCATCATCCAAAGATTAATGTTTGTAGTTATTTAAAGATGAAATTTTTTAAATTTTTTTATCCCATATTTATACTTAATAAAAGTATTTTAGCTTTTGTTTATGTTTAAAGTAAACATAACAGTTTAATTACAAGAAACAACTTGTTCTTTACAAGTTTTCTTTTTTCTTACTTTCTTTTTTCTCTAGCTTTCCACTTTTACTCCTTTATTTTAATTACTTCACCTAAGAGATTTAAGTTTCTCTAATAACATCATTTGTTCAATGTTCTGTTTAAAAGTTATTTGATAGCACAAAAAAATGAAGCACCATATATCAGATTTTTTTTTCTTGTGATCTATTAGTTAGAATTTGTATAGGTTGTGTTATAAGATTACAGCAGGCAAAAATAAAGTAATTGGTAATACAATACTTTTTCTAACATTTCTTTTATCTTTCTTGATATTTATAGACTTTTTCTTAAAAGTCGCAGAAAACAGTTCATGAAGAAATGCTCAAAACATTTCACATTTAATACTCAAACATAAGCTACGGATAATAAAAACTTGTATTTATACGTTTTAAAATAAGCTTAAAATTATATGTACAAAATGAATTTAAGAATACAAAAAGTAAAAGATTGTTTTTTTTATCTGAATTTTTTATGTTACGTATCGATATTTTCTTTTACTTCCACTAGGAAGTTTATTATTTAAAGTTTATTCAAGTTTATTATTCCACAAGTTAAAAGTTCCGGAGCAAATTCCGGTAAAAAATACCGGCTCTCAGGATGCTGTTACTTTTTACCGCAAAAACCATTTTTACCGTAACATGTTACGCAACAAAAATCTGATAAACCGTAATTTTTACAGTAATAATTACAGAAAAGTTAATGAATCACTCTAATAAAATAAATATTGCTGTGAAAATTAAGGTATAATATTTCACGGAAAAAATAGATTTTACGAATGATGTGCCCAAAGTGCCGGTACTTTGTACCGTAATTTGATCCGAAATTTTTTATAGTGTAGATTCAGTAAAATATAAAGAAATGTTTGAATCCAAGTTTTTGTATTTTTATTTTTTAAGTACGTGTTTAAAATTACCACAAAACTCAACTTATGTGTAAATATAAAAAAGCAATCTTTTCTAATAAAAAAGTTTAAAAAAATGTCGTGTGAAGAATATGAGTTATAATTTAATCAGAGTCTTATAAAAATTCAACTATTTACAAACCAATAAGGTTTCTTTTAAATGCAGCACTTAACATATGTTCCATTTTTAAATTAAAATCACAAAAAAGAAACAACGGTTTAGCCGACGCTCAAGAGTGCTGGTACTTTTTACCGTAAAATCCATTTTTTCCGGAATATAATAAGAGGGAAAACTCGAATACCGCAATTTTTACAGTAATAATTACCGTAAAATCATTGAATCACTCGAATTAAAAAAAAAAACATTAACTGTAAAAATTACGGTATAATATTTTACGGCAAGACTGGATTTCATAGTAAAATAGATTTCACGGATGATGCAAAGTGACTGTACGTTATACAGTAAAACCATTGAATCACTCGAATTAAAAAAAAAAAAACATTAACTGTAAAAATTACGGTATAATATTTTACGGCAAGATTGGATTTTAAGGTAAAATCGATTTCAAGGATGGTGCACCCAAAGTGCCGGCAATTTATACTGTAATTTGATCCAGAATTTTCTACAGTGTAGAACTAATGCATAATACATTCCCAGATAGCAAAATAAAATTTATTTTCACTCAACAAAAACCTTTTAATGTAAACCTGAAAAGATTTGTTTTACGGTTTACGTGTAAACCTTCTAACCCAGGGATGGGCAAACTTTTTTGGTCGCGGGCCAAAAATCTAGAAAACAAATTTGGTGGGCCAAGTAATATCTCCTAAAATAAAAATTCTAACTTTAGAAATAAAATAAAGTCAATTCATCATTGAACGCATGGCACTCTACATCAACTTTGCGTTTTTTAGTTTCCATTTTGGGGTTAAAGATTTTTACAAATAATTTCAAAAAGCATTAGCCATTTTATACATATAATAATTTCACCATTATTTACAATGACGTTGTATGTGTGCAATCTTTCCATACGCAGTAAATAATGTTAGAACTCGCGTCGGCAGAAAAATCCGCTCGTTGGAACTTAAAAATGCGTAGTATGCCTCATGTGAAGTACAATTCACCTATATTAGATTCCATATATCTGCTCCTCGAGAAAGACAAACACTAGTTGGAGCTAATCTACGGCTATTCTATAAAGAACTTCTGCTTTCAACATTTTACCAATTGAAGCTGTCTGTGCTAACTATTTCCATCAATGTATGTTTTGTAGAACAAAAATAGAGAAAGTAAAAAGGTCATCAGTACTTTTGTTAAAAAAGAAAGAACAAAAATAGCTTTAAACAAAGTGGACAAGAAAATGGATGTATTATGTATATTGTTTATATTCACCACGGATCGGCAATTTAAAATTCTGTCTGCGGACCGGTTAAACCTTCCGGTGGGCCACAGTTGGCCCGCGGGCCGTAGTTTGCCCATCCCTGTTCTAACCTTTAAACGAGATCTGTGACAATCTGTTCTATTCTATGCACATTACCCTAATCCGAAACTTTGGAAAATAACCTTCTATATAAAAACCTTAAACCGTGGTTGACTTGGTTGTTGAAAAAATCCTTTAATAAAGCTATTCACAAGGTGAAAATAATCTTAAATCTAGGTAATTATAAGGTTTATTTTCGCAACGTCTTGTACGCTCAGCTAAAATCCACCTTGTCATGAAATTTTAATGGACAACGCAATTCGATCCTATCGCTAATGTGACGTCAGCTAAAACGTCATTATGAACCAAAGTGATCATTTTACCTAAGTGACAATGCTTTTTAAATTCAATTTTTAATCCTATGAAGGATGAAAGGTGTGTAACTGCAATATTTTCGCTTTATTGAAAAAAAAAGGTTTTTAGTTCAAACATTTTCGTGATGATAAAAAGAAAGTTCTGACACAAGGTTGCCGTAAGGTTACATGGGATGAAGGCCATATATTTTGATCAAAGAAAAATAATAAAAAATTACATTTTAGCTGACACAACCGAGTTTCAAATCTTACAATTGCTAATTTGTAAAACACCTTTAAAAATAACAATACACTTTTAAAGGAAATCCAGTTTTGGAACAGATCCAAAATATCTGTTACATAAAATATTAGCCATCTCTAACTTTCATTGGAATAAAGGAATTTTTACAATTCAAAGTAATAATTCATGTCTTTATAACTATTAGAATAATACCATTATTCTTACTGAAGTAGGTCTTATTTGAAAATGTAATATTGCTATTTTATGGGGAATCATTTCTCAAAACGGTATACTTTGTTAAATGTCAAATAAAACTAACAAATGTCGGAATAATTTATTCAAGTTTCTTTTTCGTATTTCTCATTTGCGACACTTTACCATTTTTCATTTATTTCATTCATTAGTTAACTGTTCAACCATGTAAGCTACAAATTTTCAAAATGGCTTTATTTGCTAACTAAATAGATAAAGCATTAATTCACATTTCTTATATTAGTTTGATATAAGTTACATTCTGTTTATTTTAAGGGACATTATTTAAATTTTTTTTAGTATTACATGAAGTTTAACGTTAAAAGGAATCTCTTCTGATAATCATAAAGTAATAATTTGATTTTAATAACTAGTAATTGCAATAAAAATAAATAAAAATTAATTTAATTAATTAATTAAATAAATAAAATAAATAAATAAATAAATAAAATAAATAAATAAATAAATAAATAAATAAATAAATAAATAAAATTAATATATAATTTAAAAAAATTTATAAATTCAAAAAACGAAAACTTTATCCATTGTTGAAATGTAACTAATAATTGCAATAAAAATAAATAAAAATTAATTTAATTAATAAATTAAATAAAATAAATAAATAAATAAATAGATAAATGAAATAAATAAATAAATAAATAAAATAAATAAATTAATTACATAAATAAATTAATTCAAAAAGTGAAAACTTGACGAATCTATCCTTATTTATTGGCGAAATTTTTTAAACGCATGAATGCAAAGATAAAAACAAAAGTAAAGTTCAGAAATGTCAAATACTCACAATGTTAAATTTCAGCATTGCATTTTTTCTGAAACAGGTATTACCTGTTCACTTAACGTATTTTAATATGTATACTGTAAGGAAAATGGAGTATGTTTAACGTAATCACAACATTACACTCCGTTTACATTAATAATATTTAACTTTAAAAAAATAAAATATGTTGCTTCAGAAGTTAATAATGTTCCAATTATAAGTTTCGATGACGTAAATGCAAAGTTCCAACATTTATTTGAAATGGAAAGCAGTTATTTCAAAGGTTAAAAATTGTAAACAGTAAAGTAGGTTCAAATGTTTTTTTTAAATCTTTTAATTGGATACTTGTAAGTGACGTCATCGTAGGTAAATCGTGGCATTTGTCGATTCAGAAGCCAATCAAATTCGAAAGACTCGTGACGTTGCTTACAGGAATCCAATTAAATCTGATTTAAATCACATGGTTAGTCATAATCACTTCACTTCTCGAGTTGCAAACATTTGATCAGAGTGCTAAAAAATATTGAATATTGCGTTTACGTAAACATTTTTACCTTGTTGAAATGCACAATGATTTCAATACCAAGTAAAACAGGCTAACTTTGTTTTTAAATGAAATTTTTTGAAATTTTTGTTTGTTGCAAGATATTTCGCATAAGAACGCGACCATACGTGTAATAACCCTATTGTACCATGCGTGTAATAACCCTATGAATTAAGTTTCAAATGAATGGGACTAAAGTATTTAAGTACATTAGTCTAACTGAGTAATTCGAGTCCCACATGAGGCTCTGGATATTTCCTCGGATTTGCATATCAAATCTTGATAACTGGAATTGGATTGCTCATTTAATTCAAAGATTGCTTTGGGAATATGAGAATGCTATGGGATGAATTAAGTATTTGGCTTCCAATTTTAATCATATTTGCAGTAACCGAGGAAGAATTTAAATAAGGAAAGGCCTAAGGAATTGTAAAATACACTTAATATTGAACTTGATATTTGCTTAGACAAAAAGTTATAAAGCAGATTTTAAATTTATCAAAAGGATTCAATATTTCTTCAACTCTTTGATTTGAAAAGAATTTTTGCAGACCATATTGAATACTACACTGAGAAAAACAAAGTATGATCTAAATTACCAGAGTATGGTGAAATTTACTCTGTTTCTGGCTCTATGGAAACATCAAAAAACTCGGCGATTTTTACCAAAGTGTTTTAGTAATATATACTAAACCATATTTTATCGTATATTTAGATAAAAGTTACAATAAAATAGATTTTTATAACATGCGATAAAATTTGGTAAATTGGGTGAAATTTGGTAATTTTGTCATGATACCTTAGACCATGGCATAAAAATCATTTATTCTGTTAAATTTACTTTCCAGTTTGCATTTTTTATTATATGTGTAGTAATAAGAGGTATAATTTAAAAACCAGGAGTCTCCGATAAACTGTTACCATATGCGATTGTGTGTGATTTAAATGTATGATTTTTGAAACCAAAATTATGCTTTTTTTCTTAAGAAATGTCATTACTATACAGTACAGTAATTTTTCCAGAATTTTTATATTTCTTATCTCAGTGTAAAAATAGTAAATGAAAATGAACAGTAAATATTGTAAATGAATTTGAATTTTTATCTTATTGGTTTATAGAATTAATTCCTGAACCCTATAATGCAATTTTTTGGAATACATTGTTTTGTTTCGACGTTTTGGAATATTTCTTTTTAAATAATTTCTTTTTACAATTAAGAAGAATTATAATACATTTTTATTTGCATATTTGCTTAACTGTGTTTCAGAGCATATTATAAATTTTTTTAAAACGAAATGTAAGTAAAATAAGAACTAGAATATTTTATTTTTATGCAACCGATATAACTACTTCTGGCAATTGGTGCCAAATGTTTCATTATCTGTTATAATTTTTTTAGCATGATTAATTTTACATTCTCTTTCATGAATCAACAAAAGAAAAAAAAAATATGTTCCCAGATTTTTAAACATTGGAGATCATGGTTTTTGATTTTATATCGGCTGCGTCACAACAGCAAGGATAAGTAGAATTAGCATAATTTATCATTTTCATATGCCGCACCACTTCTCGTATTCTGCGGTGATAAAAAAAAAATAAAAAAAAAACTTCATTATCTAGATTTTCATTAAGCAGAAATGCTATGTGAAAGATTTTAAAATTTTGAATTTTGTCAATGCAATTCAAGGGCATGCCACGTTCTAGAAAATTTACTTAAACCCACTCTTGGAAACGATTTATGAGAGAGATAAATGGCTTGCTTGGATTTGCAGATGAATTAAATAAGCTTTCGTAAACCTTAAATGACATTTTCTTTTCCAAACAGCACTTTTAATACTTACAAGTGTAATAACTTTTTTAATTTTACTTGGTAAAACTATTCGGTAATTATTCTGGTTAATAATACCAAAATATAAGGTATTTAAACCATTCATTCTGGTAGTTTTTCTGTTCTTAAGACAACGGTTTATCGAAAGTACAGGTTTTCAAAATTATAATTTTTATCGCCAGATATTTTGGTAAAAATTAAAAAAACTGAAAAGTACATTTAAAAGAATTAATGTTTCTTATACCATGCTTTAAGGTATCATGACAGAATTACCAAATTTTACCCTATTTACCAATTTTATCGCATATTATTAAACTCCATTTTATTGTTCACTTTTTCAAAATTATTACCAAAGTATTTCAGGAAAAATAACAGAACTCTTTGATGCTCCCATAGAATAAACTTTGCCACAATCTGGTAGTTTTGATCACACTATATTCTCAGTGATATCCCACTTTCAAATTATGCAATAAAAAGGAACATCTTGCCTTGAAAAAAATGTCTTCAAGATCCTAAACTCATCAGTTATTAATTCATTACAAATAATAAAATTACAATATATTAATTTTTATGCAGCATCATGATTAATTATTAATGCAAATAAACAACTAGAGAAAGAAATGCGAATAGAGTATTCTAATCCTCTTAAATGAGTTGGAAAAAAATCAATATGCTTAATTTTTCCCCCTCCAGGAATAAGATAGAAGTTTCTTATTTATTTAACCTAACATTCTTTTTTTTTACTACGAGAGATCCTAGATTGGTTCAATTAGTTGAATCTATAATTTGATTTGCGACCCTTCCTTATTTTTCTAATTTGATCTTCAGTCTCCATTCACATCTGATAGTCTCTCTTATTAACAGAATTTATCATGTTTCAAATCTCCTGCATTTTCCCCGGAATAGCTTTGTTCGCCGGGTTTCAAATAATTATTATCTGTTCATTTTCTTATTTGATTAATCCGGAATATTTGAATTTTACGTTTCATAATTTTCTGTTCAAACACTTTATATCAGTTCCATATTTACTTTTTAGTTGTACAGAACTATTTAAATTGTTGCATTTAATTAAAGTTTGTAAGAAATATGAAATGATTCGGTATTGTTATTTAGAAAAAAACTTGTTGTGTTTTGTTTGTTATGTTTTTTTTTCTCTCCAGTTTGTTGCGATGCTAATTGATTTTGAAAGCAATAAATCATAATCATCGAGCAGTCAGTTAGAAATTTCTCAGATTACATGATTAAATAACAATTTATTTATTTATTTTAATTTTATTATATTTAAACAAAACAGTCAAATGACCATAAATAATATGATAATCAAACTGTAAACTGTCAGAAAAATCGGTTATTAACTGCTTTCACTTAATACGGTTAAACAACCAGAATTTTATCTCATAAACTAAACTCACCTAAGGAAGCCACTTAGTTCCTTACAACTGCATGCATATTATAGCCGAGGGGGCTAATCTGGAAGTCTCATGAGCGACAGAACTGGAGTTCGAGTTTCAGCTTTGACACCACAATATTTTCTCCATTCTGTTTAACACATGAAGAGTTTTTAGTATCTTGTACTCCCCAATTTGTAACCCTGGACAATTATAATGTAATTCTTTCATTCACGCATAGATGGCAGCACCATATGTCTCTTAACACAAAAATGTCTAGTAATTCCCATTTCTTTCGATAGGTGAAACAACTAAATAGACTAATTAAACTTCATTCCACAGTTCATTTGATGAAACACAACCTAACTTTCATGCCCATCTCCTGACAAAAAGCTTAGCTACAGTTAAATTTTATTTTTATGGTTTGGAATCATTTAAGTTGTAAATAGTTAAAAAAATCGTATCGTTTTGTATTCATGGTTTTTTAAACAGACTAAATGTAAATGGTGTCAAAACCGTAAAAGTAAGAAAATGTTCTTTGCTGTAAACTTTACGGTTAATCGGATAGACAAACAACCACCGGTTACCACAATTTTGGAGTGAAAATTCTAACAGTGCAAAGTGTTTTTAAATTGTTAATAACATTGAAATATAATTTTATATAATATTTAACAACAAGAAACAATTACAATGTAAAGTACTAAATTTTTCCAACTGTGCCGATTTCCAACTATAATGAACCTTTAAATAATTGAGTATACTGTGTGAAAAATAAAAGAAAACCTTAAATAATTTTTGATTTAATGATCGGATTTTCATGTTCTAGGATTAATTGACGTAAGGGTCACACTTCACATATATAGATTAAATTTTGCAGACGATATTTTAAATTACATAAACCAGACACAAAAACCTACTTTCTCTGAATGAATATAAATTTTTTGAATTCTTAATCAGTTGTGGAATAGGTAGTTGAGATGATCGACTCGAACTCTAATTCTGACTCAGGACTTTTCTGAGAATTCAACTTCGACTTAGATTTAAACTCCATTAAAATGTTCACCGAATTCTCGGAAATGATCAATATTATTTCTATGCAAATATTAATATGTGTGTATATATCTACCACTACAAAAATATAATTCCAATTCACTAGTATATAGCAGATGTTAACTCGATTCTACGTCGGGGTACTCTTTCATAGATGAAGGTTGACATTTTATTTTATTTTATAACCGTCGTTGAACAGCCAACCCAATTTCATGGGTTTACGACTACTAATGTTCAACTACGTAGCCTTGTAATTTTGAACCAATCCAGAAGACAAGGAAACTCCTGGATCAGTACCCCCAGAGGTATTGATTTGTTTTGGGAACATGGAGGACTTTGAGACTCGACAGATTTAACGTGCATCAGTCACCATTTACTACACGGGGAGTCTTCGGCCGGCGAGGATCGAACCCACGACCTCTTGGACATGGGCCCAGCGCCCTACCGACCAGGCTATCCCGGCCCTGAAGGTTGACATTGTAGATAACATACGCCCCCATTGGTGACCCGGACGTGATGTGAAAATGCCTACCTTGGCAAAACGCCCACTTAAATCTAAACACGCCTACTTCGATGGATGGTAAACATTGAACAGTTGACTTGCTACTTGTGACTGCGACATTACCCCCCTCCTCCTCGCACTGTAGCTACTCAATCTCGATCACACACAATGTTAGCCTGCATACTTTCGACTGCTAATGGTATCACAGGAGCAACCACGACCGTGAAATTAATACAGCTCTCATGATCAGCACTCAAAAGTACGGTGTTCTTAATACAGCTCTCCCGGCTTCTCACAAAACTGCAACGAATGAACTCGTGGTATCCATTCATCGAATTCTACCACAGCTATAATTCTGGTAATTATTATCTTATGTATAATGTAGCATGTTTATGCTTGGAGGAATAAATTTATAAAAATATTGCAATCAAAAGAGATAAGTATTATAAAAAGGTAGATGAAAACCTTATACAAAAATATTTGCGAACATAGTAAAAAATTATCCAAATTTTCTTCATTTTTTTAAAAAGTTTGTGAAAAACATTAAGCCTAATTTTACACATCGATTAATACAAATGATAAATATGAAATCGGTACTCTTAATACCGTTCAAACTCGTATTACTATCGTCATTTGTTCGGATATAAGAATTTCGTCAAAAGAATTAAACCTAATGTTATACATCCATTAATGCAAATGATAAGTAAACTGCTGTTTGTAGAAAATGCAACACCATGAAGGAATCATCAGAATCAAATGAAATTCGCAGCAAATGTCAATTATAGGATATTATGCAAATTAATAAAGTTTCAGAGCCATCGCGCGTGCGTGGCGCGCGCAGCGCCCTCTGAATTGATGCTGAAAGCGTATAAATAAAGTGCTGTAGCGGGACGTTGAAAATAGTCTATGATTATTTGTTAGTGGCAAACGTTTAGTGAGACCTGAGTATGCCTCCACGACGGAAGAATAAGAAATTCAAGCAACTTACGGAGTTTGAACGAGGGAGGATAATCGGCCTTCGAGAAGGAGGATTTTCCTATCGCGCAATAGCAGCTCGTATGCAGCGGAACAGTTCCACAGTGATGCGAGTTTGGAAGCAGTGGACCGACGAGCACCGAACAACTCGAAAAACAGGCACTGGACGACAGAAGGTGACGTCAGAGCGCGATGATCGACACCTGCTCCGCATGGCGGTGAATGATCGCACAGCTTCCTCCAGGCAGCTGGCAGCACATTGGTCTACTGCTACAGGTGTACAATTGTCGGCTTCGTCAATTCGTCGTCGTCTGCTGCGCCGTGGATTGCGTGCAAGGGTGCCATTATACAGGATTCCCCTCACGGCGGATCATCGACGGCTGCGTCGGCAGTGGGCTCTTGAGCACAGAGACTGGCGAGCTGATTGGCACCAAGTTGTCTTTTCAGATGAATCACGCTTCAATTTGTGGACCCATGATGGCCGTGTTCGTGTTAGACGTTATGCCGGTCAACGCTGCCTTCCTGAGTGTATTATTGAACGACATAGTGGTCGAACACCCGGAGTTATGGTCTGGGGTGCGATTTCGTATCATGGACGATCCAATTTGATACGAATTGAGGGGAATCTCAATAGCAACAGATACGTCCGTGAAGTGCTACAGCCCGAAGTCGTTCCTTTCCTTCAAGGCATCCCTGGAGCTATCTTTCAGCAGGATAATGCACGCCCACATGTTGCGCGGACTGTTAGAGACTTCTGTTCAGCACAACGCATGCAACTTCTTCCTTGGCCTGCTTATTCGCCGGATATGTCGCCTATTGAGCACGTGTGGGATATGGTTGGTCGGCGTCTCACTCGTGATCCGCGTCCTGCAGTTTCCAAAGACGAACTTTGGTTGCGCATACAAGCGATATGGAATTCTCTTCCTCAAGCAGATATTCAACATCTGTTTGACTCCATGCCACGTCGTATAGCAGCACTTATTGCAGCGCGTGGTGGCTGCACCAAATACTGATTTCGGACGCTTAATTTGTTTCTTTTGTTTTGAAAATTTCATCATTTATTTGTATCAGTACAAGTCGTTTCTGCATTAAATTTCATTTGATTCTGATGATTCTTTCATGGTGTTGCATTTTCTACAAACAGCAGTTTATAAAATAGGCCTACATAATGCCGTTCAAATTTGCATCACTGTAAACATTTGTTTGAGGATATGAATTTCGTCAAAAGCATTAGGCCTTATCTTGCATATCGATTAATGCAAATGATAAATATGAAATCGGTACTCATAATACCATTAAAACTTGTATCACTATCGTTATGTGTTTAGGGATAAGAATTTCGTTGGAAGAATTAGGCCTAATGTTACTCATCTATGAATGCAAAGAATAAGTAAAAAACCGTAATAAGTAAAATAAATAAAAATTCGTAATAAGTTTTCGTAACAGCGTTAAAACTATTATAATTTGTCACTACTATCACTATATAATTTGTTTGAGTAGGCGAATTTCGTCAAAAGCATTAGGCCTAATATTACAAATCGATTAACACAAATGATAAGTAATGAATCTGTATTCATAACGCCGTTAAAACTTGCACCACTATCACACGATTTTCACTTGTTTAGAGATACGAATTTCGTCAAAAATATTAGGCCTAATGTTACACATCGCTTAATGCAAATGATAAATATAAAATTGGTGCTCATAATACGTTTTTCGTTTAAGTATTCATAATACGTTTTATTACTCATGACCGGTACTCATAATACGTTTGTTTGGTACTCATAATTTTTTTTTGTATAAGTTGAATCACAGTATATCGTGCAATTTAAGATGGATTAACTTAGACGTTAACATAGTTCAACGTGACACAAAAATTATGATTTATATGCTTTGTCTAGAAGAAATATAAATATAGAAATAGAAGAAAAAATACATTAAAAGGCAATAAAGTAAGCCATTAAATTATGTAACTCACCCATGACGTTTAGTTCTCTTTCAGCTTCTACTGATTGGAAAGAAGGCGCTTCGGCGGATACTTCGCAGCGATATGTTCCTGTACTGTTGAGATCAACATTTCGAAGAAAAACTGACCTCCTCCCAGACTTTGACAGCTACAAAATATAAACGGAGTATTACAATCACACTGTACAAAATGTCTGTAAAAATACCGCGAGAAAAATAAGAATCTATGTTAAATTACGTAAGTTCTTGTACAAAAGCATATTCGCGATCGCAACGCTCAAATACGCCACAGTCTCCTCCTTCTCTCATTTATACAGAAATGTACTACGATATTTTCCCCTTTTTTAATATTTTTCATATTTAATTGGTAAAAATATTTTTTAAAATTTCTCCGACGCTTTCTTTTTTCAATGTAGTTTTCAGTTCCATACCGTTTCCTAACCTAAAAGTTTTTAATCTATTTGAAAATCAAGACAGATACTAACGTTCTTCCTTCTCATATGACTCTCCACACGCAAATGGTGAAAGCATGTAAAGTGATACCATAGGTACTGCTCTACTCCACTTGAAGACCATTTCGATCACCAATAACTGAATTCGCGTTAACAGATATCAGATTCTCTGTAGACTCTCAGATATTTTCTGTAAAATCGTTTCAATGTAATGCCATTTTTAAAATAGTTAAAATGTAGTCCATTCGGTATGGTGGGTAGAGTCTTCGCACACCATGGCTTCGACCGACAAGCGATTACATTTCAAAGTAGCCGCTATTGGTCGAAAATGACATCACTACTTGTGGGAAGCGCGATGGTACGAATCGGTTGGCGTTGAAGCTATATTTAAAATTTTTTGAAAATATTGACTTAAAACGAGCTACTTTTTGATTTTCTTTATTTTTATTTAATAATTTACTTCTGATTTTATTACAGTCTCAAGATATGTAACTACATTAATTTTCAAATTTGTTTTTAGCCTAATATTTCAAAAAACTAAAAAAAAAATGTCTGTTCATTAGAAAACAATAATGAAATTTACTGAATTTCAAAAAGGCACTGTTACAAATGTTATAATGCATCCGACTTAATAAATATCTCATTTGTTGTTGACGTATGCCTGTTAAGGCAGAGGGGTGCGCTTGTTCTTGTTTTCCAGTGGCGCCATCTTTGGCCAAGAATTCGATTCTGCCAAACTTATACGTCCCACCCGTTTATAGGGCGGATCCATTTATACATTCATTCATTCATCCACAGATCGTAATTTTGATCTGAATCAGAGAACGATCACTCTCGAATTCAGTACCCCCAGAAGTATTGATTTGTTATGGGAACATGGAGGACTTCGCGACTCGACAGATTTAATATGCATCAGACACCATTTGCAACACGGGGTCTTCGGCCGGCGGGGTTCGAACCCACGAACTCTCGGACATGGGCCCAGCGCTCTAACTGTAGCCAAAGTCAAATTGTCGCTTCTCGATACATATCTCTCTTCGCACACATGGTGATGTCATTTTCGACAAATAGCGTGATCCGGCCATTTTGAAATTTAATGACTGTATGACGATCGGCCCGCATGATATTTTTAGCGTTAAAAGCTGAATGTTTGATTCATTTGCATTTTCCTTGAAAATAAGTTCAGACGGCTGAATGTACAATGAGCAATACGTATATTATTATTAATAAAACTGTTTTCATAGAATTGAACAGTGCGTTTTGATATTCTAAAGAGAATTTTTCGAATTTTTATATGTTTTGAAACCAAATGAATTTTTCTCATTTTCGTTAGTATTCTTACATTTTATGATTCGATATTCAAATTTCTGATAAGGATCAATAATTTTTCAGTATATTGATAAAAATCATAATTTTTAAAATTATCATTAAACGTAAAAGTTTTTAAGAATAAAAAAAGTTAGTTATTGAGCACTAATAATTTTTTCTTCCAATTGTCTAATTGTAAAATCATCAATTCTTTAAAGTACTTATTAAAATTGAATTATGTTTCAGTAATATGCATTAAAATTAATAATGTTCTAAATTCTTATTTTTTTCATATTAGTTAAATTAAGCACAGGTGTAATACAGGTGTCCGCATCTTCATAAGTTTAATTAGAAACAATAAAAAAGAGTTATTTATCAGTGAATATATTAAAATAATTTTTTTAAAACAATAAATTCCAAATCAAGAAAAATTTTGTAACGAAAACAATTAAATGTTTTCAGTGATAAAAATTCATTTGAAGGAAATTTTTTTAAGGTATTTACAAGTACGTAATGAATACAGAAGTGCTATCTATTTCAACACAACAATCTGCCGTATTTTTAATAAAATATAACTCATAATTTTTAATTATAATATAATATGTCATTTGTACAAAATTCGATTATTAATTTAAACGTATCTTTAATACAAAAAGAAAGAAATATTTAAATTAAAGGAATCCTCTTGCAACCAAAAGTGTTTTTCGTATACCGACAAGTAATAATTATTATATTTTAGTTTTTCTTAAATTTAAATTTAACTAATATATACCTTTATTACCTTAATCTATGCCTTTATATTAAACTTTATAAGCTTTAAAGTAGACACTTTTTTTACGTGATATTTCATGACCTTAAAATTTATCTTTGTGAATAAAGAATATACTAGACTCGCAGCAGTCTTGGGTACTCAACAACCAAATTTACAAATGAGTTTTCTATTGTGATTTCCTATTGGCTATTTACACCGTTGCTTTTAGCTTGCTGTGCTTTAATGTTTTTTGTACCTGTTTTAACTTTTAAATTTTCCATTGTTTTCAAGTTGGTGTATGGTCCCTACGGGCCTGAGTCGCCGTAGACATTACCTTACATATTTACAACTTGAGTGTTCAGTAGCCAAATTTATGAGCTCTGTGTATATAATTACAATAAACTCGATGAGAAATGATCAAAGAACTAACACATAAGACAAAATAGCTCCCTATGGCCTTCTTTTGACTCCTCACCAACCTTTACTGTTAACCACTTTCATGTAAGCAAAGCCCATCATTTTTTTTATTTCTTGAAGTTATAAAACATATGGTGGCACAAATCATAAATATAAAAATAACTTCCCCGTGACAATTAAAAGTTAATGAAGTCCGTAGGATATGTGCTTCCCACGGCCCAATAAAGGGTTAAAATTATATTTAATTTCTCTCAACAATACAACATACGTGCTCTGTAACACAACCTGGAGAAAAGAACCAAAATTAGAAGCAAACAAATGACACATTTAATGAAATTGGTTACTATTTTCAACGAAAGAAAACAGTTAAGCTAAACGCAGAACGAAGCGGAATAATGATTCATCAAAGCCAATTTGCAAGACTCAAGTCACGCAATAGAGATTATTATCAAGCTTTCGGTGAGGTGAATAATTTGTATCTGTAGTGACGATTCCTTTGATTTCGAGAAAGCATTGTAAAAGAATGCGCATTGTAAAGTATGACATTAGAAATATAGCATTGATCTAATTCTGATACGAAAGAACAGCATTTATTTAAACATTTTTTAACAAAATAATTAATTGAAAATAATAATAAATGATAAATAAATTGAAAAATTGTGATTGCCGAAAGGCGATGACAGGTTACCTATTGGCATCGTATTTTTCTTGCTTAAACACTAAGCTTTGGGACCATGTGAATCAGTTTGGGACCCTCTTTATTTGTGATATTCACCTGAATTAGTATTAAAAACGATCCAGTATGAACTGTAGGTTCAAATTTCTGATTTTTAATTAAAAAAAGAAAAAAAAATCGTTTAAATCATGAAATTCCCTTTTATTCACAATTCGAGAAGTATTTATGAGATCTCTCTGGTCCCATATCTCAAAAATAAACTCACCTGCATAACAAAGTTAAAAGTGGAAAAAAAAGAGGATTCCAAAAAAAAAAAAAAAAGAAAAAAAGAAAAAAAATCAATTAGCAGAAATCACCGTAACAACGCATGCAATGACGAAGCACGCGCACTGTTTACTATTACTTTTGAATACAGTTGAAAAATGTGATTACGTTCAAATAAAGTGCGCCCGCCATCAAACCCAAAACAAGACCCATTTTGCCAATGGGCAATAAACAATAGATTACAGGCATCTTGTATAATGTGTTGTGGAAACTTATGTATAAAAATTTAAATTTATTTAAAATCTGCCTCATAAAACGTTATTTTTATTGAGTTAAACGCATACAATATTTTTCATTTCATATGGATAAAAATTTCTAAAAGGGGATAAACTGATTAGATGATTAGAAAAACGATATTTTCATTTAAAAATTGTTAAAGACTCTTTATATTATAAATTGTAACTTTGTTATCAGCTATACAATTATCTCAAAAAAGGAAAAAAAAATCATCATAGCATATTGTTTACATTCTCTTTTTTACATCTAATATCAAACTTTTGCAAATTTCTTGCATATACGTGCATATTTCAAAATATCAATTACGGTTAATCCATAAATATCATGTTAGATTTATCGATTCAGATTACTTAAAAATAATATTTTTACAAATGAATAATCGCAAAAACATATATTATTTTAAAATTAATTTTTTAGAAGCTTTAAAATCGGATTTGTAAATAATTACAATTTACACGATTTCTGTTTTCTATGTATCAAAAAGTAAAAATTACACCACAATTGGTTCTCGATTTTCTACAGTATTTACTCCAATGAAGTTGCATTTCTATCATTTAGCTTTAGCAAAAAATTATTGATTATAAGACATGCGTTTCTTTTAAGGTACACTTAGAAAAAGAATACTTACCAGATCAAAATGTGGTACTACCAGAATATGGTTAAATTCACCGAGTTTCTGGTTTTATGGGAACACTAAAAAGCTTGGTAGTTTTGAAGTGCTTTGGAAATGGTTTTAGTAACATTAACAATAAAATATTGTTTTATAATGTGCAGTAAAATTTGGTAATTTCATCATGATGCCTTAGAGCAGTGTTTACCAAAGTGTGGTACGCGTACCCCCAGGAGTACGGGAACAGTTTAGCGGGGTATGCGTTCTTATGCAAAATATCTTTCAACAAACGAAAATATCAAAAAATTTTATTTAAAAACAAAGTTAGCCACGTAATCGTAAATGCGAATTTACGATTACGCATTTTTCTATTGGCTATTTTTTTGCAGAGTTAACAGTTAATATTTAGTGGTGTCAACAGTCAGTTGTGATTTTGAACTTTCGTGCAATTTTTTTATAGTAAAAAATACATAAATTTTTTTATTAGTGGTACACAGCGTTGCGAAAAATTTAGAAAGGGTACGCAAAAGTCATAAGTTTGGGAAACACTGCCTTAGAGAATGACATAAAAACTATTTATTCGGTTAAAGTTACTTTTCAGTTTTGTACTTTTTACTAAAAGTATGTTTATAAGAAGTATAATTTTGAAAACCGGAATTTCTGGTAAACCATTACTATATGAACGAAAATCATTAACACATGAATGGCAAACATTCAGATAAACAATTTACTTTCGATAATTATTTTATTATCCAATTCAAATTAATTACAGAAATGCATATCTGATATCTGGTTTATTGTATTTGCACATAATACATTCCTAATACTTTTCATTTCAATTTTTAATATTGAGTTCTAGTAATGAAGGAAAATAATTGATATAATTTCAACATACGTCAACTTTGACTCCAGGAAGTGGCAGGAATTGACCGGGTGGCCAATCATTTGGCACATATCTGTAAAACTCGACGTCGTTCTTGTACCACTTTATGGAGTACAGCCTGTCATTTTCTAATTCATATATACATGATAGCTCTATTGATTCTCCTTGGTTGGCAGCAGTGGGAACGTCCAGCATTACCATACGCAGGCAACGACAAACTTCGACTGCAAGGAAAGAAAAAGAAAAATTTTTGACCCGAATTTAGGTAGAATACCACAACAAAAGTTAACTTACATTTAAGCAGTTTAAACCATTTTGGTTCAAACAAAATTCTTACAGTTGTGTCATGCTAGGGGGGGGGGGTATTATATAGGGTGAACAAACTCACATCATGTGTAAGGTATGTAATGTAATATGCATGAATTTTCCCTGAGAAAAAAGGATGGTCAAAACTACCAGAACATGGTAAAATTTACCGTGTTTCTGGCTCTATGAAAAAGCTCGGTAATTTTTCTGAAGCACTTTTGGTAATGATTTTGGTAAAACTAACAATAAAATATGGTTTAACAAAATTTTGGTAAAGTGGGTAAAATGTGGTAATTTTATCATATTGCCTTACCATGACATAATAACCATTTATTCAATTAAATATACATTTAGGTTTTGTGTTTTCTATTAAATGTATGATAATACGAATTATAATTTCAGATGAAAGGCTGCCAGATGTACAGAAAAATTACCAAATGAATAGTTTTAATACCGTACATTTTAGTTTTAATATCAGAAGAATTATTATTATTATTTTTTTTTGAAGAAAACAAAAATGTTAAATGTCTTTACTATACAGTATGGTAATTTAATTAGAATTTTTTTCTGCATAAAACATCAACAATCAGTTTTCTTAATCAGTTTTCTTAATCAGTTTCAACAAACAGTTTTATAATCCAGTATAACTGTGACATCGGGTCACCAAGTTACAATTTGCAATTTGTACGCTAGTTATTCGATGAAGATACTTTTTTGTTCGCATTTATAATAAGGACCATAATTTTAGAAAACCGGAATTTCTAGTAAACTGACCTTATGAGCCGTAAAATTACCACCAAATAAATGTTTTAAATACCATACGTTTTGTTTTATTAACCAGAATTATGTTGTTGTTTTTTTTACCAGAAATGTAATTATTAAGTAATTTTATCCGATTGTTTTTCTCCGCATGGAAAAAAATGGAATTCAATCATTTTTTAGAAGCACAAATACCTAGTTACATTTAACCACAATTTGTAAAACACTGATTTCCTTTCAATATATCTCCAAAGCTTGCCGACTTATATAGAATGCTCCATAATCAGAGACCTAAACGTATATGTTTAGAATTTTTGTTAAAAAAAGCTGAAGTTTTACTCATTGAGGTAGAAAGGTGAGGAAAAAACAAAAACACTATGAAAAATTGACGAATCATTAATTGATATAAATTAAATTTTCATTTAAACGCGTTTAAGTCAAAGAGTTCATCACGTAGAAAAATTTGTTCAATGCTAAATACAAAAAAGTTTTCTATTTTTCTTGGTTGATCTAAAAAAAAAAAAAAAAAAAAAAAAAAAAACAAGAATATTGTGAATATTAATCCACAAGACTTACAGCAAAAATCTTTTTGAATACCTAATTATAAATGATTTAAAATTGAAATAAAATAAAATAATTGGCCAAGAGCACTTTAAAAATCAAAATCGAATGTCCCTTCCAAAAAAAAATAAATAAATAATTAAATAAATAAAAATCTATGCAGTTGCAGACAACTAATACCTTGAATGACATGTTTTAAAACAAGAAAAGGGAAGATATTACTCCCTTAAAAATCTTACAATCCTAAAGATCTTATTAAAACTTGTAATTACTTCGAGAAACTTTTCAACACTGTGGTATCAAAACAACGATTACAAGCGTTCATTTTATAAAGTTATTAAATCTCCACTTTGGAAGGACACTTCTTTAAGAAATTTTGATTGAATAGCGCTTTTACAACACTTGATGCTTCTTCATGCAAAGCGTAATTCCTTTAGGAACTTTAAATTTGTTAGTTTTACAAAAGAGAAATCTGTTGAAACTTTACAGGTATTCACTTCGTTCCTTAAGGTCTTGACAAGTTTTTAAAATTACTTTGAGTGATAAGTTGAGCCATTTGAAACTGATGGATCAATTTTATTGATAATGAAATTGTCTGGTTTACTCAAGTTGTAAATTTTTACTACCTATCAATTTAACCTCGTCTAGGAAGCTGAAGGTTTAATGATATTTCTCAATTTTCTTTCCATTAGGGGGACCGGAAAGAAATGTCGTTTCGGTGCATTTGATTATCGCTAATTTTTTATTTTATTGTACAAATTTTTTAATTTTTTTATTTTATTTTATTTTATTGTTTTATTCAACTTTTAGCGTATTTTACCACAGCTCGAGAACTTTTTAAACGAATTGAAAAATTGCGAATTGCATGGAATTATCTCTAGATAAACAAAATTTATAATTGTGAGCCAAAACTTTTCAATTCACATAAAAACATCTCGAGATGTGGCGAAATACGCAAAAAGTAACAATAACATTGAGGGTGACCAAACTTCGCTCTCCTGATCATATTTCTTAAGTTGAGGCTACCCCCAATAATTTGGGGGTCAGAAATCTGAATCCATAAAAACAGTATATTTATTCAAAGAAAGTAGGTTTTTATGATTGATTTCGTAGCTTAAAATATCTTCTGCATTAATTAATTGGCATATTTGAGGTCACCCTCCTCGAATCATTCGGATTGAGTCCTAAAAGGTGAAGATTGGATCATTAGTTCAAAAGTCATTCAGGGTGGTTCGTCTTTTTTGAGCACTGTACATGCTAAAATATTACTTTCAATGTCGAAGAAACATTTGACTTAATTTAATATTTATTCTTAAAATTTTATATAATTTTATAAAAAATAAATAATATTACATAATAATAAATTATTAAATAAATAATAAAACATATTAATTTAATAAATTTAATATGTTTCTCTTTTAATTAAACTTTTATTAAAATTTATTATCAATTCTTACATTTTAGCTTTAATATTCTCAAGTTTCTCTACCTAGCATATAAAAGTTCAGGTTTTTAAATTCAAAAGTAAGATTTACTAAATAACGCCAATAACTTCCATTCCTTTTGGTTTGAAACTGCAGTTTACCAAATATTGACTATTTTAACCTTCGTGAAATGTAATTAAATATGGAATTATTACCAAATTTTAATAATTAATCATTCTGTATCTAACATGAAATAAGTTGGGTTTTAAAAATTCACCTCAAAAATGTCTAAACAAAATCGCAATAATTGCAGCTATTTTTGTACGATAAATAAACGTTATGAAATTAAACTTAAAGAGCTTTTCGCTTAAACTTAACTCTGGTTTATATGTTTACAAGTCATATTTACATTGCGACTTGATATGTTGACAAAACGAAATATTTAGTTTCAATATATTAACTCATTGCGCATTTAATGTGTTTGCATTAACTGTTCTCTATGTCAAATATTTACTAGAAGTGTATCTAATGTCTGCCCGGAGGAGCTTAAATGTTTCTTTTTTTTTTTCTCCATGTTTTAAAATACATAAATATATGTCTTTGTTTATTTTAGAAAGGAAAATATAAAAAAAAAGTAATAATGCAGTGTAATAACAAGATTTTATAAGTCTCATTCGACGCTGTATTTTCAAAAGAAAAAAAGATTGAAAAATGTAACTTGAATTTCAAATGCTGTTCAGTTTCTCTTTACTAATTAAAATTAATTCTATTTAAAAGGTAATTAAGAAAGTTTTAATAAAAAAATTCGTAAATTGTGAATGTCGCAACTTGGATATTTCTTTGAAAATTTTAATAAATAAATAGTAAATTTTGTTTTTCTTTCGTTTCAAATTTTCATCAAAATAAAATAATGTTATGTGCCACGGTAAAAATGTTTATGTGCTGATTTTGAAATATTTATCAGTTTCAGTTTACAATAAATATCATAAATGCATTTTTTAAATGTATGCATCATGAATCGAAGTTAAAATAATAGCAAATGAGTTGTTTCCAATTTGTAAAATAGCTTTTAAACAGTAAGTGGTGAAATAATATTATGCTTCAATACTTTGCTTGCTTTCAAAAAGTGCGATTTTTAAAAGTTTTACAAATAGAAAAATTTTACCCTTTTAAAACTCTAAAAAAAAACTTAGAAAGTATTTCATTTTGAAGCAATATATTTTTTTTAACAACTGAACTTTTAAGAATTTCGAAGAGGAAATTATTTTCTCCAGCGTTCGCTTTGGAAAAAAATTAAGTGCAAGCATAATTGAAAATTAAAAATTTAGAACATTATCGATTTTCTCTTTGTGTTCAAAAAATGAGTTCTAGTTGCTAAGAAATAAAAATATGAATTGCTTGAAAGATATTTAAATTTTTCGTATGGTGCAAAGTTTTTCAAAGACAAAATGAGTTGAAAATAGAGAAGTTTCAAAGTTGAGAATAATAAATTAGAATGTGACTTTTAAGCATAAAATATCATTTGCAATGTGACAATATTTTAATTTAAAAGAAAGTATTTTAACAAGTAGCACTCCTTTTCGCTTATTTTGAGTTTAATCCCCACAAAATTTGACATTGTACAAAAAAAAAAAATATTCTGGAAAAACTACCCTACTTCATGATAATAACATTTATGGTAAAAAAACAACATAATAATCATTAATAAAACCAAAATATATGGTATTTAAAACATTCATTTGGTAATTTTTACATTAACAGCTTGCCGGAAATTCTGGTTTTTAAAATTACAATTCTTATTATTACACATTTAGAAAAGAAAAAAAAAAAAAAAAAAAACTGAAATATACATTTAACCGAATAAATGGATTTTATGCCATTCTCTAAAGTTTTACGATAAAATTATCAAAGCTAATCGCATTTACTAAAGTTTATCACCTATTCTAAAACCAAAGTTTATTGCTTGTTTTTCCAAAATTATTACCAAAGTGTATCGAAAAAAAATTACCGAGCTTTTTATTGTTCCCATAGAGTCAGAAACATGGTAAATTTTACTTTAATTCTGGTAGTTTTGAATGCACTGTTTTCTCAGTGTAGTCTCGTTTAATTGATAAGAAATTTGTAAAAAGTCTTACATTTGACTCATAAATTAAGTGAAAATTGCAGATATTTTAGAATTTTATCAGGCATTATTTTTTGTTCCCTATTTAAGTTCCTTATTGAAATTTTTTTCATTACCCTAATAGATATTTTCTTTCTTTAAATAAGATATTTCCATAAAGTGATACTGTTTTAAAAAATATTAAAAAAAATTTTTTTTTCCTGATAGGAAATACTTTAATAGAACAGCTTCTGTTAAAATATTTAGGATAAAAAATTTTAGAAGTTACCAAAAATATCCTTAAGAAATGCCAATGTCGTGTTTAAAGTTTTGGCGACTTGGAGATCGCTTTTCAAATTTCTTGCTTTTCAAATTTCATCCTGCGAAACAAATTCAGATTTTGATTGAAAAACGGATACAATTAACAGTTGAAAACGCGAAATTTTAATGAATTCATAAATTCATATTCATTGAAATGAATTCATATTCATTTTATAAATATGTAACATTAGAAAGTATAATTTCGACTAAAATTAATTTATACTGTGATAATTAAAAGAAATAATCGGTCTTGAGAAAAAATTTTCGCAATCGATATTTTCCCCTCTATTTTTATTTAACAGAATGTGTTTTATAAATAATTTTAAATATCGTTAAGAATATGTAGAAGGGCGTCAATATCTTATTTTTTACGTAAATCTTTGTCCATTTTGTTTTATATCTAAAACATATTCTATCTCGAATATCAATTTCTTAAAATCAATGTTTATTTCACACTTTTCACACCAGGAATATTAACATCTAGCACCAGAGTAGGTATTATCGCCATGAAGACACGAAAAGGCCACGCAAATTCGTGCCATCCCGCATTTTATGTAGGAATTCTGTAAGGAAATTTTTTGCAAGATTTTTTGCAAATTTTTGGAAATTTTTTGCAAAACGTCATACAAAAGGGCAAATTTAAACATTTCCATTCGTTTTAACGCATGACGCCATAAAAACTGTAAGAAATTTTTGGGATTTTCTTAATGTTTATATTTCCAAGAATTAATACCCATAACTTCAAAAAGTTATATTTTAATTGGATTGTTGAATTTTTATGATCTTGGTGAAAAAACGATTTTTGCGTCTTCAAATTAATAAGTGTAATCTATTTTAAGCTATAAATTTAAATAAAAAGACTCGTATGAAATATTCAACATTATATACATGAATACAGAAACACTTGAATAATTTTTAATCAAGTGTCTGGATTGTCACTTACAGCCACGTTGACAATTAAGATCCAATATTAAAGGAAAAGACTAAACTTAAATATGTTAATTAATGTGTAACAATATTTTTGAGTTGTGAAATGAAAAACAATTTTTTTTTTTACTTTGCCTGAATAAACATAACTTTTTTCAACAGGTTTAAATTCTTGACACTCAAATAAGGGAATCAATCGATATCAACCGATTCTGTTCAAATTTTGAATTTAATCATTTAAAAAGTTTATAGTTAATTATTTAAATATGTAATCCTAATTATAAAAGAATATTTTGACCATTTAATAAAAAATATGAAAATAATAAATAATTATAAAAATTTATTTTTGAAAAAAAAAAGGCATGTCTATTCAAAGAAAAGGCATTTTTGAGTCTATTTTTTAACGCAAAATATTGGCGATATAAATGCTTTAACGCAGGTAAGGTTATTCCCGTGAATCTTGAAATTTTACTTTTAGAACATGAAAATCTGATTATTAGATCAAGAATTATTAAAGTGTTCCACTTTTTATTTTGCATACTGTCCGTTCCAGTAAGCAATCATTAAAAAAATTAATTATTTTCATATGATGTCAAAAATTGCGCCAAAGTTGTCATTCGTAAGGCATATGAATACTCAAATCTAAGCATTGCAACTTTAAAGATGCGTAAAATCAAAAAAAATTATTAAAAGAGAAAGAGTTTTGCAAGTACAATAAAAAAAGTGATTGCACTGTAAAAAATTCTGGCTCAAAATACGGTAAAAAAAATAGCAGGACTCAGGGTGCCGGTATTTCTCTTTACCGTAAAATCCATTTTCACCTGAACAGGTTAAGGAAAAAAAAAATCTGATATACCATAATTTTTACAATAATAATTACAATAAAATTACTAAATCACTCTAATTAAATAAATATCACTGTAAGAAATTACGGTAAAATATTTTATAGAGAAAATGAATTTTACGTTTAAATGCATTTTACTGATGATTCACCCGAAGTCCTGGTACTTTTTTACCGTGATTTGCTGCGGAATTTTTTACAGTGTACTCAATGGTCTTTTGCAATTAATAATGATCTGGATTAATAATTAAAACTATTAATTATAATTTGTTGATTACTATGCATCAATAATTTCAGATATTCATTATTTCGTGTTTAACAAATTAATTGATTTAATAAAACTCTTTTTAATTGAGTGATTTTTATGATAAAATTAAAAAAAAACTCGAAAAATTAGTTAATTATTTCTGTACTGAGATGACAATGTTTTAGAATGTGATCAATAAACTAAGCAATCAATTAATCCAATACATTACTACCTTTTATTAAGTCTGTAATATTGATTCTTGAATAAAATGCTTTAGCATTTAAAAGAGCATCTAACATTAACGGGTCTAAAAAAAGCGACTGCGTGCCCAAGGATATAACAATCAAGATAAGTTGTGACGATTAAATCATCATCCGAATCCAGCATAGGAAAGAGGAAATTCGCTTTTTCACATTACGAATTTCCCTTTTAAAAAAATATCCATCGGGAACAATGGCGATAACGACTAGGAATTTTCAAATCCTTGACGTTATAATTTCACATTGATTTATTCCTTTAAATTCTTGCCATAAAATTATGACAAGTAATTTAGTTTTTTTTTAAAAAATATATTTTTCTTATAATAATCATTGTAAGTATAGCATTAACAGAAGTGGATTTTAAATGGATGTAGTTTACTCGTAAAATTATTTTTGTAGCGACGCTTTCAGAATTTTTATATGTGACGGAAAAGATTTGTTTTATAAATTCAGAATTCTTTATTTTAAATGATAGTTAGCTGTAAAAAATTCTCTATCAAATTACTGGGAAAACCGTAAAATCTATTTCCCCCGGAACATGGAATGAAACAAAAAATCTGACATACCGTAATTTTTACAGTAACAATTACCGTAAAATTACTAAATTACTTTAATTAAATAAGCATTACTTTAAATACTACGGTATATTATTTAACGGTAAAAATGAATTTTACAGATGATGCACCCTAAGCGCTAGCACTTTAAACCGATTTTTTTAATAGTGTATTTGATTTGACTTTATGAACAGAATAGTAGTTTGTTACTATTTAGTTACCTCTTGTTTGTGAAAGCATGCAATCTAATGAACATATTATTTCCACAATACACATATGGAATGATTCATTTATATCATTTCTTTGTAATACATAAAAAAATATTTAACAGTAAACATACTTAAGAAACTAAGAAAATTTGATGAATTTATAAATAATTTAATTAATTCAGAATCGTTAACTCATTTCTTGCTCTCTGCTTTATTTCTTGCATAGAGTTCATGGTAGAAAAAATTTATGGTCAAAATTAGCTCAAAATGGTTAAATTTAGCAAGTTTCTGGCTCTATGGGAGCCCTAAAAAGCAGGGTAATTTTTACTGAAATGCTTTGGTAATGGTTTTGGTTAAATTAACCGTAAAATAATCTGGGATAAAATTTAGTAATTGCGGCAAAATTTAGTAATTTTATCATTATTTCTTAGAGCATGGCGAAAAAACCATTTACTCGTTTAGATTCATTTTTCAGTTTCGTATTTTTTATTAAATGTATGGTAATAAGAATCATAATTTTGAAAATCAGAATTTCTGGTAAACCATTGCCACATAAAAGGAAAAATTACCAAATGAATGGTTTATAAATATCATATCTTTTGATTTTGTAACCAGAACTATATTTTTTTTAACAACTATACTATTATCACACAGTACTGAAATTTTACTAAAATATTTTTCTCCGCGTAGTCATTTTCTGACTATTCTTTTCACGAAACTAAATTAATTTGATAAATAATGATAATTGATTTCATTATGTAAAATATTCTCAATAATCTAACTATTTTCTGCCTTTTTGAATTCGATAAATTTAATCTCTCAGCTGTTTCGAAAGCAGTTAATCACCAGTTTGCGTCAATTGATTCATTTATTGTATCTTTATTAGCACATAATGACATGAGAATTATAATTCTTCATGTTATTAGCTTAACTGGATTTAACTATCTTCTCCATACACATAGAAGAATTTGTTTCTTGCTTGAACAGTATTTTTTATCTTTTTGATATTAAAAAGGTAAAACCTGTGTCGAAAATTCTGCTTTTTACTCTTCATATTTGAAAGGGGATCAACCAAAAACTACAGTGTAGAATCAATCGAAACTTTTCATAAGCAAATCTTGCAATATAGAATGTCAAGATACATGTAGATTATGTGACTAAAGTGTAGAATTGACTGTGAACAAATGCAATGAAATTCTCTATTGGGAAAAAACGAAATTACATTCAAAACAACATAATGCACGTTACCTGCAAAGTGGGACTAACCAACGCTGTAGGCAATGCGTTATGCACAATTCTGTGCTTCAGTTTTCATGTTATTATTTAGACATAAGTGTAATGTTGTACTTCAGCATTATTGTTGACAATGCATAGTCATCGTGTGCAATGTCTATGTATTATCAATAATTCATTTGTCAATTCTGAGTGCGCAATTCTGTGTTTCAGTTTTCACGTTATTATTGACAATGCATAGACATAAGTGTAATGTTGTATTTCAGCTTTCATGCTATTGTTGACAATTGCATGAAAGCCGCGTTGTGCGTAATGTTAGGTTCATTTTTTTTCATCAATTGTTGAAAATGCATAGGTATTGTGTGCGATGTCTATACATTGACAATAATTCATTCGTCATTTCGTTTCAATTTGTTTTTATGCGAAGTATGAAGTAGAGGAAAAGTTATATAATTCACGTAAGTATTGTATACAATGACAACTGCTCTGTAGGCAAAGTATAATTTGGTAGATATAATTACAGAACAAAACTGCTAATTATATTTTCATTATCTTTCTTTAAATAAAACAGAACTATTGCTTACGGCCAAAGAACGATAAAATTTTATTTATTCAGCAATTAAAATTTTTTAGACCGGCAACTGGGAATTTATTATTTATTTGAGAATTACTTGAGAATTTTCGAAGCTTAAATATCTAAAAAAAACATATTATTAAAATGTACGTTATATTACGTTACCATAGACATTTTAAAGGTATGTCATATATTTTAAAAAGAATGGAAAAGTTTACTCAAATGTAAACATTGTGTGAATTCTGTGACACGGAGCTTTTGGCGCATCCTTCAAATTCCTTAAACTTTTAAAAAGTTATCATTTAACAATTTACTTTTTGGATGATCTAGCTCATTGTTTTCACGTTTAATTAAAGTGATTTTTAAATTTAATAATAATTATTTAATAAACATTTTTAATAATTATACTAGAAAAATAAACTACAAAGAAAAAATATTATTAGAATAATATAATACAGAAACCTAGGGTTCTAGGAGTCTAGGAAACATTTTAACAAAATGTAGTTTGATCGTTCTATTAAAACGCACCTATCAAATTCTCAATTTTTAGATGTATATTTCCCATAAATTTATATTTTGATGAAAAATTTGCAATAAAAAAATTAAGTTGGTGCAGTTTTGGAAAATATTTTGCATTTAAATTTAAAGTTTGCTTTCAAAACATTTTTATTCAATGAGATATCGCTTGCTTATTACAAAAAAAGGACAGATCGTTTCAACTCTTTTCTTAAGATTGAAATTGATAAAATTTTTTTGTCTGTTTTCGAACGACAGTGTCAGAACATTTTGGAGCGAGCGCCAAAAACTACAAGTTAGGAAATTCATCCCTTTTGTGCTTTATTAGTTGCAATGCTAAGTCAATTTCCTTCATTCGTAATTTAATTTAACTACATGTTAAAAAGGTATCTTGTTTTTCAATAAAGTTAAATCTATTTAAATGAAAACTAATTTAGAATAAAATCAAGTCAATTCGACTCGTATTAATATATTACAAAATAAAGATTATTTTTACTTCAAATAAGAATCGGAGAAGCCTCTAAAATATGTTTTTATTGGATTAATCAACCAATATCAAGAAAGAGACATCTGAAACGACGATTACGACGAAACAAAAATTGTAATATACTTTCTTTGCGTATGTAATTTGCCGAATCCCTATACGTTTCGTCAAATCAATCAGTAATTGTATTTATAACACAACCTTTGGATAAGAAGAAATAAGAAATGAAACATCAGAACAAATAAAATAGCAAATCTATAGATTTATCTATTAATGATGAAATATGATTCTGAATTCTTTCAGTTTTCCTGGGGAAAAGTATTATGAGGATTCGGTAAGTAGGTTACGGGAAATACAGATAAATTAGAAAAAAATATTTCGAATCAATTCCTCAGATATGCTATAACGAAAATCGAAATATATTACAATATTAATTAAGTGCAGCTTAATTTCATATAAAAGAAAATAAATTTGATACTCTCTGCAATTAATAAAATAATATAAAATTGTGTTAAAATGGTTATTTAAAGGGATTTTATTTCACGAAAAAATATGTGGATTGAATAGAATCTAAAGAGTGTTCTGTAGAACCATTCTTAATATGTTATTTTAGAATTCTTTATCAAGATCTAGAATTTAGAAATAGATATCTTTATAATTTAGAAAATAAAGTAAAAATATTTGCTCATTACGGAGGCAAATTCAAGCAAAAAAAAAAAAAAAAAACTAAATCGAAATCTGCAGAGAAAAAAATTCTGGTAAAATCACCGTACTGCATGGTAGTGACTTTTATAATTAAAAACAAAAGAAGAAAAAAAAACATGATTCTGGCAATAAAACCAAAATATACGGTATTTGAATCATTCATTTAGTAATTTTTCCGTTCATATAGAACACTTTACTGAAAATTCAGGTTTTTAAATTTATAATTCATAAATCTAAAAGTTACGATTACAAATTAATAATTAAAATTAATAAAATAAAATGATTAACAAATGAACGTAATAAACAATTAATAAATAAAAGGATTTAATAATTAAAATGAACTGACAAATGCACTAATGATAAATTATTAAGCCAGTATTTAATACTTATAAAGTCAGCACTCAATTTATTGGTAATAAATATATTTTTCATTTAATAAATCTTATTAACTTAAAAAAGAATAATTATTTTTAAATAAGGTAATGATTAATCTCTAAGATTAAGAAGGTTTTATGCATTCTTTAGGGTATAAGTTTTGATTTGAAAACTTAGACGGTCATGCTTCTTGAACAAATTGCTCGAAAGTTTCTTCTGTAGAAACGCTACCATTCGCATTTTGCATTCGCGTTATCTTAAAAGTATTCCCAGGTAGACTTTCATATCTTCTACTGCTGCTACTCTTTTTGATAGGTTACTTCGGTTGGCTGACATAAAACATAACGTATGTTAACTACAGTAATACTAAAAATAAACAGTTTTTAAAATATTAATATTTAAGAAAAAATAATATAGCGGTCTTAGAGTTTCTAAACACACCTTTATTGAATACATGCTACAATTTATAGCGCATTTTCTTAATTTGTGCAAAAAAAAAAAAAAAAAACGGCAAACCACCACGTTAAGTATATATTTTCAAAAATTTTGACACATGATATGAACTAAAACTTCAAAAAGATTTATGAATGAAACAAGGGGGAGAGTGAGAAAAGATTAGATAGTAGGCGGGACCGAGTACCAATTTTCAAATTCATGGGCGTTTAATGACACACAGGTTAAAGGTTGAGCACACAAAAAAAGTTCTTTTTGCTTTGTTTACGTAACAAATTTTAAAAGAAATAAAAGCTTGCATTATAACTGCGACAAACTACAACCAAAAGAAAACTTCCAAAAAAGAAAGTGAGTTGTTAAATACTGCTGGATTGTAACTTGGCGACCGAATACCTCGACCAAAAATATACAAAGGAGAAGTCCAGCTCCTCAAATAGATAACTAAAATCTCCTTACTAGCGGGCAAACTCTGAGTTCCACTTTTCTAGTCAAGATGGAGAACCTTAACATTTATGAGGTCACCCCTGTGAACCTCAGTTTGTAAGGTTGTAGTCTAAGTTTGGTCTGCTTAGGTCTAAGGTCTGATTGAGTCTAAGTTTGTAAAAATTGAATATTAGATCTAAAGTTATTTTAAGTTATCCGTAATCGTTTTTTTTTCTTTTTGCGTAATAATATAACATATAATAACATATTCTACTATACATATAAATTACTAAAAAAATATATATAACGATTATAAATTATTAATATATTAAAAAATTCTTGTTTTCAATCTGTAAATATTATTAATGGTACATAATATTATGCATAATTTAGAATGATTATTAATGCATTTTTAAATTTTACTAGTAGTGAAAGTTATAAAAAACATTATAATCTCATTATTAAAAACAATTTGACAATTTTCAAGTATCGATCTCAATTTCACCTTATCCCTTATGATAAGAAAAAAAAATTAAATACAATATGTAATATTTTTTCGTCTTCAGTTTCAAAAGAATAAAAAAATATATC
Organism: Parasteatoda lunata; assembly: GCA_949128135.1. Taxonomy (NCBI): domain Eukaryota; kingdom Metazoa; phylum Arthropoda; class Arachnida; order Araneae; family Theridiidae; genus Parasteatoda; species Parasteatoda lunata. The sequence continues at coordinate 92,406,112 of OX421975.1, forward strand.
AGAATTCGAAAAGCTAAAGATTGATCACTTTTGTTAACTTCAAAACACCCTATTCAAAGAAACGTTTTTCTTTAAAGTGAATAAGATACTAATTGCTCATTTTTACATATTTCATATTCAATAACTATAAAAAAAAATTTCTCTCATATCAAGCTATTAAAAGAAGATAGTGGGAAAAAAAGTTTATTTTAACGAGTTCGAATATAATAATTTACACTCTGTCAGCTGTTATGAATGGCAACAGCTGGTTTTCATTGATTAACTGCAATTTCAACTTGTTCAAGAATTTTTTTAAGCTTTTTTTTTTCCCATAAAAGTTTCATTGTTATTTGAAGAAAAAAATAACTGTTAAATTTTTTAATGCAAAGTTTTGTTAAAATTTAAACATACTCTTAAAAAAATAACTTTAAATAAGAAACCTGATTAAAAGGTCTTGCTTTTTCATTTGTAAGATGTCTAGTTATGATAAAATTTTAAACCTAATAATTATTTTCCACCATTTTTACGGTGATTTTAAGTTTATTGATAATTAATGTTTCAGTAAGTTTTTATGCATTTATTGCTTAGAGCCTTACATGTGCTATTAAATGGAATATATATTTCTTTTTAGATGTTCTGTGTTTATTTACACACATGCTGAATAAACATTAAAATACTTGTTCATCGTTTATTATTGCTTGTAAAATGTACTATGTTACAATTCCTCTTCATGCAGATAAGGGATTCTACTTACTCGTAGTTAAGCTATAGTGATATATGTAAGTGCTATTTCTTTATTAAATAATAAATAAGTAATTAATATTTTTGTATATTTTTTGCTCCGACTTTTTTCATTGAAATGAGTCTAATTGAAATAATTTTCCGAATTTAAAAAGATTGCAAGTATTTTTTATAGCTTTAAGGGGGGACCCCACCCTGAATATTTCAAAAATTCGAAAAATTTTTTATTGCAGTTTTCGAATCTTTGTACCCTTCCTAATGTCTGTCTAAAACGATTTCTCGGTACCTAACTTCGTTTGGAAGTTATTCCGGAAAATAGAGAGTCGTCGCTAGGCAGGTAGAAAGGCCCGTTCGGCCGGATTAGGAGGGGCGACATTCTTTTTGTGTCTCATCCATTCTGTTGACTGTATATAGAAACTTATTGTAGGCATTTCATTTATCGACCATTATATATATGAAATTAAACGTTTTCCCTTACCATAAGTCAAAACTTTAAACGCGTGTTTCTCAAAACGCTGTTTTTTGACCTGGTCTAACATTTTTCTCATGATCTATACAACGAAATAAGCTGTTCTTTATTTTAAATTACGTAAAAATATATTCTTTAGAAAGTAGCATAGGATTTTTTTGATATTTTTATATTTCGATTTTCTATCAGTATTTTAATGAATATTTATTAGTGAAAAACTTAACTTTCTTTTCACGTTGCCCCCATTTTGGTAGTTTTGTGAATATCAAAAAACTGCTATGCTACTTTTTAGATAATGTCTTTATGTTTCAGAAAATCTAAACAAAATCGTTTTCCTATGTTTCAGGACTTCTAAACCCATGAGGCCAATGAGGTGCTACTTTTTGATGACCAGCCACACACGGAACTGTCACCAACTTATTTTTTATTATTTTGTCAAATAAAATTTTTTAAAATAGACTTAAATTGTAGCTAAATAACATAAAAAAAAAACAAGGAGTCTTTGCATTGTCTCTATTACTTATAAAAAATTCAAGAAAAACGTTAATATTTTACCATCTCAGTTTGGGGTCCCCCCTTTAAGTATCAAATTATAAAAATACTTTCATTCTTGAAATTTAAAATGAGCTTTAAGACGAAATTATGATAAAATAAAATTTCCCGCCTTAAGAAAAACTGTATGGAGTTTAACTACATGATTTATTTAATGCATCTTATATGATAGACCAGTGTTTCCCAAACTTATGACTTTAGTGTATCCTTTCTAAATTTTTCGTAACGGTGTGTACCACTAATAAAAAAATGAATGTATTTTTTACTATAAAAAAATTGCCCAAAAGTTAAAAATCACAACTGGCTGTTGACATCGCTAATTATTAACTGTTAACTCTGCAAAAAATAGCAAATAAAAAAAAAATGCGTAATCGTAAATTTTCATGGCCAGCTTTGTTTTTAAATAAAATGTTTTGAAATTTTTGTTTGTTGCAAGATATTTCGCATAAGAAAGCGATAAACTGTTCCCGTACACCTGGAGGTACGCGTACCACACTTTGGGAAACACTGTCATGGACTAATATTGCTGTTCAAGGAAAGAAAAAGTATACAGTCTTCTTATTTAGAACACATAATTAGTTTTAGAAAATAATATAGAACATAATTCGTTTTTTCATTTTAGCATTAAAAATATCTGGAAAAGTTATTTAACGTCGCTTTTTTTTTCTCACTTTATTTCACATTATATATCACAAGAAACTGAACAACTTTAACTCTAAAGTAACTAAAGTACCAACTTTAACTATCTGTCTTAGCCCCCTATATTTGCTGACACAATTTAAGTAAAGGAATTTTGTCAAAGTTGATAAGTTTTCACTCTTCCAGGACACTTTAAAATAATCAGACAATAATTTTAATGGATTACACCCGCATAGAAGATATCGAAAACAATTAAAGTTAGGATCCATGATGTGAATTACAGGCGATAAAATTGTTTTAAAAGTTTTAAAAACTATGTGGTGTATGTCTTATTGTTGCTTTAATGAATACACGATTAAACACCGTTATAAAGCAAGCAAAAAACAATTTTCAATTATAGAAATAGTTAGGGAAAAGTGATGCGAAAAATTCTGGATCAAATCACGGTAAAGAGTACCACTCAAGGTGCTGGTACTTTTGACCATAAAATCCATTTTTACCAGAACATATTACGGGGCAAAAAATCTGATATACCGTAAATTCTACAGTAGTAAATACCTTAAAATCACTGAATCCCTCTAATTTAATATATATTATTGTAAAAATTACGTATTATATTTTACGGTAAAAATGGATATTACGGTAAAATGGATTTCACGGATGACGCGTTTAAAGTGAAGGTACTTTAATACCGTAATTTGACCCGAAACTTTTCATAGTGTAGATGAATACTTTGGAACCCTGGTGACTGAGTGGTAGCGCTTCGCGCTCCCGTACCACAAGTCCTAGGTTCGATCCTCGGGCCGGGCAAAGGTTGACTCAGCCTTTCATCCCTTCAGTGGGTCGATAAATGAGTATCAAGCATGCTTGGGAACTAAACACTGGGGGTTTCGCTTTCGGCTAACCAACTAACCGGAACATCTGCTCATGTGCCCCAGAGCCTAAGGTCAAGAAAACTGAGATGGGCACAGTAGGCCATGGTCCTCTATGGGCTGTCGCGCCACTAAGTTTAGTTTAGTTTAGATGAATTGATTATTTATTTATTGAAGAATGTAATACTAATTCAAATATTTTAGTTTCATAAAAAAACACATTGCATGTTTGTCTATTATTATGAATCTCTTTGTGAATGCCATAGATTTTAGCAAAGAATAAACAAAGAAAGAAAGAAAAGTTGGTCTAAGGTATAACATAGTGTTACGCCTTGAGCCATTAGATGTCGAACTTTGGAACGTATTAGATATTGCATCTACGATAACAGTCATTTTGTGTTCTTCTTTGCTTTGGGATTGAGATTTAATTGAAGTTGGATATTCATGCAATAAAATTCTCTTTTAATAAATTTTTCCAGTAACCTTCATTAGCTAAATTAAATCAAATGAATCATAAACGTAATACCAATTCATCTTTTTTTAAATATTTGAAACATTTTTCAGATTTACAAAAAATATAAATGTGACTCGCATTTATATAAATGCGGCTTGCAATTATGGAATGTGTACCAACTCTATGTATGCAAGTTGCAACTCTATGTCACATTGCACTCCAGATGTTACATATGCATTGTACAAAATTCGGATAAAATTAGGGTAAAAAGTACCGGCACTCGGGGTGTCAGTAATTTTTACCATAAAATCCATTTTTCTGTAACATTTTATGAAAATATCTGATATGCCATAATTGTTACAGTAATATTTACTGTAAAATTGCTGAATCTCTGTAAATAAATACGGATGTTGTCCTCCTGGTGTCAATACTTTTTTTTGAAGTTTGATCCAGAATTTTTTTTACAGAGTTTGGCTAAGTTTCATATCTTATGCTTTGATACGGAAAGCTTTTTATTTTGATTATATTTTGCAATAATGCAATCACAAATTGAAATTATATTTCTTTTCACAAATTGTATTTCTTTTAAGTGATTATACACTTATTTTTAAATTTGATTCGATTACATATTCCAGAAACAAAAGCTTCTGAACAATCCTTTTTAATTTATAAAATATTTTACAATGATGAATTTTATCGTGTAAATTCAAGACAGTATAATAAATTTTGATTACTAGGCATTATTAGATCAATATTTTTCTTTCAACTTTTTAAAGAAAAGCCTCTCACTTAATGAAATCACCGCAAGGGGATTAAATTTTTAATATAAAAACAATTTGATGTCATCCTCCAGAAATTTATTTACATCAGAAAAGTGATTTAAATATTAAAAGATAATAAAATCTATTGAAAATATATTCTGCAGTAGAATTTGTTACTCAATATTTCAAACAAAACAGCACAGCATCGGATTGTAATAAAACTTAATACCGAAACATCAAAAGATGGTGTATTTTTTTTCCAATACATATGAGTTACTAAGCATAGAAACTTATATTGGAAAAGCATCAAAGTAAAAATAATCTAAGGCCGCTATTTTGTTTAGTTTATTGTTTAATAATGATATTTTTCCTCGATGTAAAAATTCAAGTTTGTTATAGAAATAGTTTCCCCAGAATACTTGTACGGGATATTGTATTATATTTGTTTCCATAATAAATCATTAATGAATCCATAAATCTATTTAATTTACACTAGACAGGCTAGTTTGCATTAAATTAACTTGAAAGATGTTAATGATGCACAGTGCGGGAAAAAAACCGGATAAAATGACAAGATAAAATGACAAGATAAAATGTCCGATAGTTCTAATTCCTCAGGAACTATTCGACCAAAATTGCTCAAATTTTATATTTTGCCATGTAAAATTACATTCCTTAAAATTATCCAAAAACTTGTATAGGGTAAACCAACCAGTGAAGGAACATTTCATATATATTGATTAAAAATAAGAATTTGAAAGTTTTTCTTTAGATTAATTGGTAACAATAGCTTACTGCCAAACAATAGAAAGTCATCTAGCAATGTTTTGGATTACCTGGCCAAATAGACTTCTCTGGAAAAATTTTTAAATTTGTTATTACCTCTGCAACACCTTGTCTCTTTGAAAAATTATAAGGTGAGTGTTTGTATTTATATGTTTCAAGTGGAATTAATAGCATGTAATAGTTTTATTTTTCTCACTGTGAAAAAGAGAATTCAAAATATAGTTATTGAAGTTACGTTTTATTTTTTTTAAGCATCATAGCATCAGAAAGTACTGAGATAAGGGGGTGTTTATTCACTGGATCACCAAACGATGAAAAAACAGTGACGGAACAAATGTTCATTTACTGGGTTTTTTTCTAAGTTAATGAAAATAAAAGATAAACTTTAACTTTTTTGTACCTTTAGTGATGTTCCGCATCAAAAGTATGTTAAAAATACGAAAAACAACTTCTAAACAGTGAGGGAACAGACATGTTCCTTTACTGGGCATAGATTTCCCAGTGAATGAACAGTATGTGTTAATATGTTGTTAATTTTAAATTCATGATTACAAAAAAAAAAGTTAACATTTTCCAAGTATTTATATGTAATAATTTCAAGAATAGGCTTGTTTTTAAATATGCGTATGGCTTATTAATTCATAAAGAGCATTAAAAAATAACCAAAATTAAGTGTTCCTTTACTGGGTGTTCATTCACTGGTTAGAGCTGTTCCTTCACCTGGTCTTCTTACTACTTGTTGTTTGAACCTCCAAAACTTTAAAACAATATTATGTAAGTTCTCTAAATTTTTTTTACATAATTTGCAATTAGTAACAAATATGTTGACACTGTCATTTAACTAAAATTACGAATTTTGAAATTAATATGATTTTTTAAAAGGCAAGCGAAGCTTAAATGTTCCTTCACTGGTTAGTTTATCCTACCTTGCAATTCAAAATTTTCTCGATCATTGTTAAATAAAATAATAAAAAATAGTAAATATTTACCAAAAGTTATTTTTGGCATGGAATTATCTTTTGATAAACGATTTTCATAATTGTGTGGAAATTTTTTTTATTTCGCTTAAAAAGCTCTCAGGATGTATTAAAACATGCAAAAAGCAAAATTAATATTCAGGGATCCAAAATTTGGAGCGTTCTCCTGATCAAACTATTGGAACCATACTTCTCAGATTGTGTCTACCCCCTATATTTGGAGATCAAAAATCCAGATTCGTCGAACTTTTGTGTCTAATTGAGTAACTTAAAATATCGTATGCACGTATTAATTAGCATATTTGTGGTCATCCCCTCTCGAGCCATTAAGAATGGGTCCTAGAACGTGAAAATCCGATCATTAGATAAAAAGTTATTCATGGTGGTCCGTTTCTTGCTCACTGTGTCATGTATATGAGACTCACTAAATTAGAAAGTAAATTTAAAATAGGCTAAATTTTAAATATATTTTTATTTATTTTTGTATTTATTATTGTATTATACTAAATTAATCGCGATGAAATTGAAGTTTCAATATTACTCTCCATTTTTAATGTTGAACCACCATACCGGTACCTTGAACCATACCGGTATGGTCTTATCAAGCATATGAGGGTTTAATTTTCACCATAAGATGGCTCAATTTGGTACCACATTAAAGTTGCCATACATTTTAATGATATTAAGGATCTGCACGAGAATGTAAATTAATTAAAAGTCAGTAAAATGTGTTGAGTTTTAGAGCATTTATACGAGTAAATAGGTTCTATTCATTAATTTGGAACACTGGCTCAACAAAATATCTCATATCACTTTTATAAATGAGTGAATACTTAGGCGAAAGTTTTGCTTGAATTTAAATGGATTTATATATGCATTCAACATACTTGAATCATAAAGTTGTAAAGTGATAAAAATTTTAATGAATGATTAAATACTTAAAAATGGTATAAAACTTTAATATTTTACCTTTTTGGGGGAATATGTTTTTATATTGTGCATGTATGACAACAGATCTGTTTAAGATTGATTAGTTACAGGGCTTAGATAAAATAATGGAAACACTTCTATTCTAAATTATTTTTTCATATTTCTCAAGAAATACTTGCTGATCAAAATATGGCCAAACAAAGATATTAATCGAATAAAAATGACAAATATTTACATTATTACTTACTTAATTTATCACATTTGAACGTTTTTGAACCTGTGTTTAACCGAATTTTTGAAAAAGAACACAAAATATAATTAAAACTGTAAAAAAAATTTAGATGAATAAATGAACTACATTGTAAAAACACCCGTTGTTTTTTTCGAAATTTCACCGTATAGTTAACGGTTTAAACCCGTTTTGTTGACAAAATGATTTTTCTCAATTTTTCATCTAATCCAGATTAAAACCGTCATTTGAAATTCTAGTTTTTGCCATACAGCTTTGCGGACCGTGATATAACTCAACTTTTTTTCCCAATCATTTTACGATTATTTTCAATACTTGCTCTTACTTTTTAGTGTTTTGAACATCGTAAGGCTGCGGTTCAATTTTATTGTAAAATTGATATAATATTTAAGCGAAATTCTCACCATCAACAATTCAGCCGCAGTGGCTTAAGGGGACAAAACACGTGCTTCCCGAAAAGGTGTCCCATGTTATACAAAATTTAGATATTAATTATAGTTTTTAAATCTAATGCCTTTTACTTTAATCGTACATTAAGAGATAGTTTGAAATTAAGATTTACTTAATAATAATATTAATACTTTCCTGGTATTTGGGGGAAATTTTAATTGAGTATTAGCTGGAGTTGGATTTCTCCAGAAAGTTCGGAGTTAGAGTTGGAGTCGGAGTCAAAAATTATCACTGCCACCGTCTTCATAGTTTTAGACCCATCTTTGTAATTTTTTTTAACCTTGTTGGATAAAATTATTTATCGATGATTTCAGGAAATGAAATTCATGGAAGAAATATCCGTACTTATGTTTATAATATTTTTTGTGTATTAAAATATTACAAAAAAACTATTTTATTACATTTATTTCTATATCTTACGATATATTTAAATATTAAAGTCAAAAATAATTGAATCAGCTGATATTCTAGTATTCACCAATTATGATTAGAGAGGTTAAAAAAATAAGATTCTCGAGTAAATGTAGTCCTATGCCGGAAAAGATTTCCTGAGAATGAGATTATTTTTAAACTATCATTTCTTACCCTGCGTCAATCACTCCTCTGCCGAAATTTCAAAGAATCTAAAACGGTGTATCAAAATGCTGAAAGGTCAAAAATAAATTTTGTAGAGAAGGGTAGAGGTTTTTGACGTGACACACCCTGCTTTACAAGAAAAATTGTCGTGAATGTAATAATCAAGTAGATTGAATTCTCTAAGGATGAAAAAAAAAAGGGTACTATATGTTTATAGCCATGTCTATAAGAATTGTTCATTTGTCGAAGTAGGAGCCTTCAAAACTTGTTATCTATATACGATACCAGAATTAATCAATGTTTGAACAAACTGCCCTGCCTCTTAAGCAAACAGATAGTTTCCGCTTTGTTTGCCCGGGGTAATCAAAAAAAGAAATAATCGAGTTATTAGTTTCTGCAATAAAATCTCTATTATTTCATTTTAACAGTTTTAATACATAAAAGTGGATTGCATGTGCTTAAAAAAATGTGAACTAGTTATGAAAAGTATTGATTATTTGAATTAAAAAATTTCTTTTCAAACTGAGAAAAAAGTATGGTTCAAGAAACTGCCAGAATATGGTTCAATAAACTACCAGAATATGGTTCAATTTATCGTGTTTAAGAGAAATCTTTATGGGACTCAATGGGAAAACCGAAAGGCTCGGTAATTTTTACCGAACCTCTGTAAGGGAAGGTGCTTAGTGTTCCTACAGTATGCGATTTTGGACGAATAAATACAAAGTAAATTGACGACATTATAACATCTACAGTAATTTTCAAGTTAATATATAATAAGCATGATTGATTCCAGTTATTAAATACATTATTATAACGAGGAAAAATATTTACATACATTATTTCTTTAATGTTCAAATATATAGAACGTCAGTATTGTAATTAAAGTTCCGTTGTCCTAGTAATGCGCTGTTTATATTTATATAAAATTAAAACTTTGATGCGTGTGATTTTATTGACCTTGTGCCTTTCCCCTCAAGATTGATTAAATTAATTATGAAATATAGTTTTATAATATGTTGTTGTTGTTTTCGTGCTCATGGATTTTCAAAGAACATCCTAACTCTGTACGACCATGTTATAATATGTGATAAAATTTAGTAAATGTTGCAAAATTTTGTAATTTTATCACAATTTCTAAGAGCAGCGGTTCCCAATTTTTTTCTGCCACGGAACCGTAAATAATCAACATTCTTTTGGCGGAACCCCGACTTTATATATGAATTTTATTAAGGTAGTTGTAAACGTTATAACTTAAAAATTTCTGCTTTTGAAATATTTAATGAGAGGAGTGAAGATTTTTCATCATTTCATCATTAATAAATTTTAAATTAGGTTTTGTGTTCGACAGTTAAATTTGCAGTCCATGTGGTATATATAGTCAAGTTATGAATTTGTTTAGTATATGCATTAATTAAAAATGAATAAAATAAGATGAATTAGGGTTTACTTCGAAATGAAAACTTAAAAGAACTGCTATAAACGTTGAAAATGGTTGTTAGAGAATATTTTCCTTCGTTAAATAATTTAGTTCTTTTATTTTGATTTGAAAAGTGTGAAAGGAAATACTAATGCAATATTTTATAAATTATTTGTTCTTTTCATAATTTATTCAATATATTGTTATTAGAATTATTATATTTTCTTTTTAATAATGCCATTTCTATTTCATTGGTATTTACATGAAGTAATTTTAGAAAGGATACTGAAAGCTTGAATAAATTATGAATTATAGGTTGGATATAATCAGAGGTTCAAAAAGTTCTCTGGTTATAAAAAGTACTGTTGTTGTTGTTGTTTTTTACGCGAAAGGCCAATTTCAGCTAGCCTTCTTGGAATTAAGCGAATTTTTAAGTCAGAGGGCGAGTTTCTTGATTTTTCAGTGGCGCCAGCTACAAGCAAGCCACATCTCATTTTATGGGAAGGACCCAATCATACGTTAGTCATTCATCCACAGATCGTAATTTTGACCTGAACCAAAGAATGATCAATCTCCAATTCAGTATCCCCAGAGGTTTCAATTTGTAATGGGAACTTAGAGGACTTTGTGACCCCGACAGATTTAAAATGCACCAGTCACCATTTAATATGCGGGGAGTTTTCGGCCGGAGGGATTTGAAATCCCGTTCTCACAAACGCGAGCCCAATGTCCTACCAACTAGGCTATTCCAGCCTATGTACTAACTCATGGAACTCCTTTAAATCTTCTACGTAACTCCATGGTTCAGCTATTTTAGAGCATGGCATAAAAACCATTTATTCGTATAAATTTACTTTCGATTTATTGTAAACCGTTACCGTAGGAACGAAAAACACACAAATTAATTGTTAATTAATTTTTTTTATTGCGTATTATGTTTTTTTAAAATCAGAAATGTCTTTACCAACAAGTGCGGTAATTTTATTAGAATTTTTTCTCCGCACAGAGTAAGAAATTTTCTTTTAATAATTTTAAAGTAAAACTACGTATTAAAAACTGAAGTAAACAACTTCTGATCTTGTCAGAGAAGAGGGTTGTGGAGGTTAATGCTCCAAAATTTCCAAACAAACTACATGATGGTGGTAGTCAGCATTGCACACCAACTATCCAAACTATCTGGCACCCATACATTTAAAGACAGTTGAGCTTCAAACCATCACCGATGACAGAACCCTGGTTCTTTAAAATGACAGTTCAATATCTAACCACTGTACAATCTCGGCTTAAAACAATGTAGCATATATGCAAACAATGGCATAGAACAACCTTGCATTCTTTCTCTAGAAAATCTGTTAAACGATGAACTAAAATATCCGTACCAAATTCATTATACCTTCCGAATTTGTTACAAACTTGATAACTCTTTATAAGGCCATTTTTTCCCCGAGAAATATTATGATGAAATAATTTTGGGATTAAGATTGATTAACAAAAAGAAAATCGTTTATTATTTTACCTATAATTTAAGAAATTTTTTTTTGGTTGGAAGGTGGTGGGATTTTCAACATTTTTCCAACTATAAAGAATTGGAATTAAATGTAATTTCTGTACTAGTATTCAACCAAAGTTATAAATTCGGTGTTTAATAATTACAAATAAACTCGGTGATGATCAAATAAACGAATGCATGCATGACTTACAAGAGAAAATAGCACCCTAGTGTCTGCCTCTCTTTTTGACTCCACGCAAATCTTTACTGTTACTTACATTTATGTAAACAAAGCTTTTAATTTTTTTATTTTTTCATTTTCTGAAGTTATAAGCAGATGGCCATATAAATCATAGGTAGAAACCATCGAAAATTAAAAAAAAGTTGATAATAATTATACTTTCCATGGCCTTATAAATGGTTAAACTGAATCATGATTCAGTTCAAGTTCCACTATTCCATCTTGAGATCAAATTTAAAAAGGCTTAATTTGCATGAAAATATGATTTTATCGGGCACCGTATTATGGTTACTGCAATTTCGAACAATATCTTGGTTATAAACACATTCCTAAGTTTCTACACTGTAAAAAATGTGGTGTAATACCAATCCAAATTTGGTGTTGAGAAACTCTAAAAATTGTGCGAATGATAACTTTATTTCAAATTAATACTGAATAGAGTGTTCATACATGTTTTGAAAGGTGTAGCTAAATTTTAACATCAATAATCGCTTACTCAATGACCAGCTGTTTTTACACCATTCATGGTTGGTAACAGGCCAGAGGATGTGTTGTTGTGTTTTCGAATGCTCCGTAAATTTTGGAAATTTAAGGTAAATTGTGATTTTATTTGTGTTTGAAGTGATATAATCGAAGACTGAAGACTCTAGCTACGCATAATGAGTAAGTTTAATTTATTATTAACATCTGAAGATATTAACTCTTTTGACTAACTTTAACTGTTTTAACTTTAATAACACCTAAGTAGGCTTAGCTATCGACATGATCTACGTGAGAGTAAGATCTTAAGATATAGTCGTTTATTTGCCAAGTAATTTCACTCTTTTTGACGAATTGATGTAAACAGTTATTAAAGGTATGTATGTTTTTAATTGTATAATAAAGATAATTGTGATCTCATAAGATTTACATAAATCTTTTAGCTATATTAAATAATTTTATATTGAACTTCCATTCACTTCGATTTTGTTAAGCCTAATTCGAATTCTTATTAATATTCCGTCTACGATATGTGTATGTTAAATTGACAAATTAATTTTATTTTAAGAAATGTTTTATAAAGCCATCCTAGATTTGTGATTCTTGCTTTATATTGTTTCGTAAAAGTAGCTTTATTGATTCGTATGTGTATTAAATGATTTTATATTTAACTTCTGTTCACTTCGATTTTGTTAAGCCTAATTCGAATTCTTATTAATATTCTATTTGCGCTGTGTGTATGCTTGATTAGCAAACCATATTTATTTAAAAAAAATATTTTACATGCACATCCCAAATTTATGATTCTTGCTTTATATTATATCGTATATTAACCTTACTAAAACTATAAATTTTAGTGTTACTTAATAACAAAAACGGTGGTGGCCTTTTTGCACCAAGAAGTGTAAAAGAACTCTCTAGAGGTCACTACACAAGGAATTATTCTTGCTTTTGGTGTAGTGTAACATTTAGTGAAACACAACTTTCGTGTAAAGTAGTTGCCATAATTTTTTGTGCTTAAATACACGAAATGCTTTTACAATGTATAAAAAAGTTATTCAAGTGTTGATAATTTTCATTTTTTACGTGCATTTAAAAAAGGTTTTCCAAAAACACTTCATAAATCAAAAATATTTTTTGAAATCTTAATTCTTTTTCAAAAATGTTTCACGTGAAATGTTAGTTGTTCTACTTTTACTGAAAGGTTTGCTGCTAAAACGTAGGGAACTTTTTATTTAAAAAAATATAGTTAAATATAGCTAAGATAGTTTTTGTTATTAGTTATTATGTGTCCCAAAACAAAGAAAAGAATTTTCAACATCTTAAAAAAAAACAAAAAACAAATTTCAGTATATATATGGATTATATAGAATTTTTAATCCATCATATTTTTTTCATGAAATAAAAATCTCCAGAAAAACTTTCAAATCAGAAATAATTGCATAGAAAACCAAATAATGAAGTATTCGATTCTTTCTAAGGAAATTTAAGCTCCCAGTAAAAAAATAATAAGAATTCTCTTTTTAAGTGCTTCATTATTTCGAATTTTTTAAAAGTCCTTTAAAACCGGTTAGATTGATTCAACTTCATTCAATTTCCAATTTGAAATGGTCTTTAAGTCGTTACTAATAAGGGTAAAATATAAAGTAATCTATGATATTTAATCAATAGTTATTTAGTAATCTATGTAGAACTCCATTCTTGAATATTTAAATAAGATATACATTACCTTAAGTAAGTTTAGATATTTTTAAAAAAACTTATCGACGGCAACCTACCATTCATATTTTACCAATGGCATAGCATACTTAGCATTAACGAAAGCATTACTGACTCACACTATCCTTTATGTATATATTTTATTTATTTATTATTTATTGTTGGTTTTGTACGTACGCTAACTCTTTAGACAAAAATTACATTAAATCTGTCAAGGAAAAAACGACCGTATACATATTGAACAATTTTGCTGTAAGCTAAAGATTAAGTATTGCCGAAGAATTTATTAATTAACCAATAGCAACTTAGCTGACATAAACATTACCGACGGCAAGAGTGACTGATACTATCGTTCATCTTAATCGTTTGTTTTGTAAGATTAAATTGAGAGATAGGCCGGGATAGCCTGGTCGGTAGGGCGCTGGGTCCATGTCCGAGAGTTCGTGGGATCGAACCCCGCCGGCTGAAGACTCCCCGTGTAGTAAAGTGACTGATGGACGTTAAATCTGTCGAGTCGTAAAAGTCCTCCATGTTTCCATAACAAATCAATACTTATGGGGGTACTGGATTGGAGATCGATCGTTCTCTAAATCAGGTCAAAATTACGATCTGTGGATGAATGAATGGGTCCACCCTATAAACGGGTGCGACGTGTGTGCGGCTGAAGTCGGATTCTTGGACATAGAATGGCGCCACTGAAATAATAAAAAGCACACACTCTGCCTGGAATTTGCTCGGTTTCACCAAGCAGGCTTGCCCGTGTAGCAAGTGACATTAGAAACAACAACAACAAATTGAGAGAAAATTGATATAAATTATGTCAAAGAAAGAAAAGAGCCATACCGTTAATTACTTGTTAATAGGGGCTACTTTCCATATTAAATATTACAAACTAGCTGAATACCCATGCTTCGCAAAGGGGAAAATAAGAAAATAATCAATAAATTGATACTAAACGAAATCTTCCACAAAATTGCAAGTTAAATACCAACATAATTAATATAACAAAAATAACTCCTTCTTTTAATTATTACTATTTTTCGCCAATAAGATGGCTTCGTATTATTAGAATAAGCAAATCTTGTTTCTAGAAGTTCTTGCCATTAAAATAAAGAAAAACTGTATTTAGATGCCATTTCGCAGTAAGGCTGTTGCTTGCAACCAATTCAAGATAGTCAAAATTTACAGCAATCCTGCATTTCTCATCGATGCACATCCTTTTAGTGGGGCCCTAAAAACCAACTTCTCTAGCATCTGTATTGAAACTGCACAATATAGATGTAGTTTTAATAGTTACCATTAAAAAATGTATTGTTTAAATAATTTAAACACTCTATCTACTACATAGATCATTTATCTTAAACTCATATTCCCATTGACTTGGTTTGATATCTTTTTTTTTTTAATTCAGTGGAGAAATAATACTTAGTGAACAGTACATCACTTTTCTCTGTAGTAAAGTTTAAGATACTTCCCCTCTTTTGACCCTTTCAGTAAATTCAAGATGACTGATATTACTGAAAGGGCTCTAAAGCTTATCTAGGGCAAGGAGGCAATTTTCGGGTATTGGGCATATTGGACCTGAATCCCAACTTTTAACATTTTTTCAGCTTTTTCCGAATTATTTCCGTTTTTAACTACATAGGAATGGATTGATTTGGAGTTTTAAAAAGTTTATCTAGTTTATTAAATTTAGTTCCTCGATTTCCTTTTACTTTTTAAAAAATCCTTTCTTCAAAAATTATGGTAGGTACGCACTTTATTTACGTCACACTAGAGCTGCCTGCACATTGGGCTATTTGCGACGGTCTGGGAAACATCCCTGAGGATGATCCGAAGATATGCCAACTCAATTTCGATTCTTTGCAGAGGAGATGGCTCATATGTTTTGGTAGCCAGACAACCTGCGCTCGAAGTCGAGCACTTTACGTTAGAACAGTTCAACGAGGACTGATACCGCTCATGCTCGATCCCTACTCAGGCTGATCAAAGTGGTCACCCACCCGCTTACTGATCGCAGTCAGTGATAATTGATTTCGGTATTTTACTGGGAGCCGTGTCTTTACGATTAGTCCACTGTGGGACCTTCAAAACTAATAAAAGAGATTTTAATACCATATTAAAATAACTTGTTTTCTTTTTAATATTTAATCTTTTGATTTCAAAATCAAAGCAAGGGAATAATAACAGCACGGTATTATCAACTTTATCATCTTCTTCATCAAAATTAATCAGTTTATGTACAGTTGTAAAAGAATTCCTGTTCGAATAAAACTGCTCTTTTGACATCACACATCCTTCCTTGATTGTCATTTGTCATCATAACTAATTACATGTTGACGGATAGCCTATGTCCTTGAACCACCGTCATTCAAAGCAGAGAAAGACCGTTCCTTTTATTATATTCCTTAACATGTTTTTTTTTTTTTTAATAATAAAATAAAAAATAAACACCGTAAAAAATAGCAAACTATTCTTTTTTTTAAAAGTAGCGTGTTACAAAACGTGACAGACATTGCATTTTTTTTCTAGATTCCAGCTTTCAGCTCACACGCACGCTGAGTCAAACGATCCATCGGTCATTTATCTCATGTAGAATACTCTGTATTTATTTCTATTGCTATCACCCGTTTTTACAAACGATTTCCATATTTTTTCTCTGAGGCAATTGTTATTCCAAAAGAACTTAAGTTATTTAGGACGAGAGTAATAATCATTGGGTGGATTTTTATCGACGTCGAATTTAGTAATGGCCTCATTCACCAACCATTAGTGGTAAATTAGAATCGATCAATGATCGGATTACGATTAATCCTGTTTAGTAAGGTTGTATTTAACGTGCCTATTTATATGATGTTTAAGATGAATATTTATCGAACTTTCTGTTTTCACATTTCTTGGTTGTGCTCCCTATATTTATTTTTAATGACGACTTTAAATTGAGTCAAACCGTAAAAAAGAATTTGCCTTTTCTTAAAAAGACTAATAAAAAACTTTAGATGAGAATTAGACATAAATTCTGAAGTCGGGTAAAAGTGAAACTGTTTAAAAGTGTTAATAATATAATGGCTTTTGTCTTCGTAAAATTCTATCGAAAAACAGTTTATTTGAATGTAAGGGTGAGTTCAGTGGTCGGAAGTTGCCTATTACAAGTAGTGAAACTCCTGAAGTCGCTACACTTTTTCGTAATGTGTATTGTAGCGTCCTACATTTTTTTTAAAAAAAAGTAGTGTAGTAAGTAGTGCAATCCAAAAGAGACAGTAGTTTGTAGCGATTCCTGGCAACTACTTTTAACGTTATAAACTAACGTCAATAACAAATTTGTGGATAACAGTGCATTGCTAACGGAGCAAAAGTATAAAGTTTAAATTTTATCCTAAAATATTCGAAACTGAATTTCTGAAACAGAATCTCTGTAAACTTGTATGAATCTTTTTATTGAATAATTTTTAATTTTGGTTAAACAATCAGCTTATGTTCAAGAAATAAAACTGATAATAAAGCAAGCTAAAGATTAATGAACGAAATGAGTAGGGGCCTGTGTCCGCTAGTCATAAAACAAAATTTTTTAAATAACAAATCATTTTTAAGTTTTTGTCTTCTTCAAAAAGTAAATTACAGCTGAATTTAAAGATTATCCTTTCACCAATTTTTTTAATCTATAAATTTCCATATTAATAATATATAAATATTTTTTGCCATCTTTAAATGCATTTAAATAACAAAATTTAAGAAATAAAAGTTGCAAAAAGGAATTTTATTCCTATCTATGGCTGCGTTATTTTGTGATGTGTTATCTATGTCGCTTATACAGATCCCATTAATTTTAAATTGGACGGAGTCCAAGTATTTCTTTTTACTTGAATTATATTTCACCAAAGTATTTTCAAGGGAAAAGCTAAATCAATCGATGCACGCAAAATTTGATTCTATGCTGTCATACCATTTTTCTATGTTTTCATTAATATTTAAAAACATAGTAGAATAGAGTGTAATAACGAAAATTTCAGAATTCTGATAACTAATAGAGCTGTACTAAGCTATTGTAAGCATTAATATGAGTTTTTAATAATTTTCTAACTACGCTAAAACCATAATAGATTGATAAAAAGACGTTCCTATTTATCATATTCACTTCTTCAATAATTTATTGGTATCTGAAAAAATAATTTTAAATTAAAATTATGTAAGGTTAAAATGTTAGAAATTTATCGGTAAAAATGGCTTAATAGCAGTTTATTGTTATTTTTCCATATTCAACCAAAACAGTTAAGTAACCATAAAAGATGATATTCAAACAGTAAAGTGTAAGAAAACCCAGTTATTGATTGTTTTTATCTAATACGGTTTAACAACCGTAATTCTATCCGCGCCAATTACACGAAATTTACAAAGCCATTTTGATTGGTGCAGCCGGGCACATACTGTGACTGAGACGGCTAATCGATCATCAGCATGATCAGCTGAAGAGGGGTTCGAATCCCAATGTTGATACCACGATATTTCTTTCATTCCTTCAATACATGATGGATTTTTAGTGTCTTGCATTCTTCAAACAATGATCCTAGACTATTTTAATACTTTATTATCATTCGCGCGTAAATCGTGCTGCACCCACAAAAATCCAATGTCTCTTTAAGCTTTATTCTATGGTTCAGAAACTGTGCTAGTTGTAAATGGTTACGAAACCGTATAGTTTTGTATTCACGGTTTTTTAACTGTATCAGTTGTAAATGGTTTTAAAAGTGAAAAGATAAAGAAATGTTCCTAACCATAAACTTTACAGTTAATCGAACGTACAAACTGCTGCCGGTTATTTTACCCCAATTTTGAAATAAAAATTCTAACAGAGTAAAGAAATGATATAAAGTAAAAACAAATAAAAATAATAATACTTTTTATTTAATTAACTTAAATAGTTCAAGCTATTTTAAACATGTCTATTTGGTTTAAATCTTTCTCTTAAGAACCAATAGTGAACTAGGAGAAATGTCGGAAATTATTTATAATTCAACATAATATTAATTCGTAATTTTTTGTTATTGGTGTGGTAAAGAATGAAAAATTATTACCTATAAAGTTTAATCTATTTTTATTAGACATTTAAGTAATAATGTTAACATATAAAGAAAAGAAACAAAATAATAGTTATAAATAACTTATGATTCATCAATATGTAATAATATATCTTAAATAAGCCTCTCCATTTCTTTCCATAATACTTCTAGCAAAAAGTAATATTTTATACTATCCCAAATATACCAATGGATTATTTCCACTATAAAGATCCGCCTTCTTTTATTGAATTGTACTTATAAGCTTTATCTATAGCACTTATAGTTCACCTATCGCAATATTTTTAGTCGTTCATTATAAGTTGAGATCATAATAAAAATATTTCCTCCTGCAAGCATCGTTACACCAAAACCCTCGTAGAATTAAAGAAGGAATATAAGTTTCGGATATATTTTATAGCTGATAGTTACCTTGGAATTAGTTTTATTTTACTGTCTGTATTTTTGCTAGTAAACCATCAAGATATTGATAAAAAAACTGCATATAAGTTTTTTTATTATTTAATTATTATTTAGATGATTTAAAGATGATTTTTAAGATGATTACGATGACTTTTAAAATGATTTAAATGGGAAATTAACTAAAAAAATTGTCTTTTACATTAAATATTTTTAATTTTATTTCCTATGAGCTGCACAATCAGTCTTCCTGATGAGCAGGTTTAATCATCTGTCAGGTTTAAAATAGGTTTAATCATCTGTCCTATGAAAATAATTAACTATTTATCATTTCATTTTAAAGCTTTAGCTTTAAAGTGCAATGACAATGCCATCTGCATGTTATTGTAAAATGTATTTAAATGTAATATGCTTATTAAAGCTTTATCTTAAAAATGCGAGCTTCATCGTACTAGTCTAAGCTTATTGCAGTAATTTTATGTTAAGCTTTTTCGTTGTAATTTTATGTAAAGCTTTACCGTAGTAATCTTTTATTGATCTAAAAATTTTGCCAAAAAAAGTTAAATAATTTGTCTATTGTCTTTCAAAGCATCGATTAAATATCAGAATACAAAAGTATTTATTAAAATCGAATCAATCTTTGAAGAACTTTTACGCATACACATTAGAAATTATTACGCTTTACTTCGTCTTTACCAAAAAAAAAACAACAACATAGTTTTAACCAGTAGAATATGTTAAAATTTACCATGTTTTGGGAACACGGGAACATCGAAAAGCTAGGTAATTTTTTCCAAGTATTTTGCTAGTTATATTGGTGAAATTAACAATAAAGTATAGTTTTATAATAAGTGATAAAATTTGATAAATGTGATAAAATTTGGTAATTTCATAATGATTCCTTTGTAAATAGGATAAAAAAAACATTTATTCGGTGAAATTTACTTTTCATTTTTGTATAATTTACTAAATGTGAGGTAATAAGAAATATAATTTTGAAAACCAGAATATCCAGTTAACCATTGACTTCAGAACAGAAACAAAACCTAAATGAATGGTTTATAATTATTGTATATATTGATAAAAATCATGTTTTTTTCTCGTTTTTTTTTTGTTTTTTTTGTTTTCTGCGAGAAATGTTATAACCATACACGGTACTGTAGTTTCAGCAGAATTTTTTTCTTGGTATTAAATTTCATTAAAAGCTTTTAGAGAATTTATTTTCATTAAATTGTTGAAAATGTTTTTTAAATAATAAAATTTTTTTAAAAAGTAAGTAATTTTTTTAAAATTGAATGTATATGTTAATATGAATTATATAGCAAAAAGCTTGAATTTTCTGATGTAGGGAATGACACAGATTAGATACAGTACTCAAATAATTTTATTTTCAAAACTTAAGTAATCTACAGATTTCACGCATGTATTAAATCATTTTATCATTTGGACGAAAAGAAACCATAAGACTAAATGATCCAAATAAAACTATATGCGGAACTTTTTAACATATGTATGACTATTAATTAAATTTTTCTAAGAAGGTGTATTTTTAAGTATTGTTTGATTTTTAAATTATACACTATTCAACTACATAAAAAATGAACAATCCAACATTGATACATTTTTGAATATTTTGCTTAATAAATAAATGTTAAAAGTATTGCGACACTGAATAAAAAGGTTTCTCAAAATTGAGCAAAAATGTTTTAAAATTGTTCCGGAACAATTATAACTGTATTTGAAAACCACATGTACTCTTTATTGCGTGTAGTGACATGCTCAAAACATCACATACTCATTTTTGAAACTGTGACAACTTTAATTTAAACAACAAATTATTCCAAATGAGTATATATTGTTTTGAGCATGTCACTACACGCAATAAAGAGTACACGGGGTTTTCAAATACAGCTATAATTGTTTCAAAACTATTTTGACGAATTTTTTTTTATCCAATTTTGAGATATCCATTTTTTTAGTACTATAAGTACTTGTTTGAGGAATAGATGTGTTTTTGAATTTCGTTTCAGTATTGGTGTGTAATTAATAATTAATAAAGCAACTAAAGTACATGAAAAATGTAAGTACAAAAAAATTTCTTTTAGCATATTCGCATATGTAATTAATAATAAATGATATAATAGCTAGAATGCATGAAAATGTAAAATCCAAAAATATCTTTTTTAGCATGCTCTTATATGTAATTTATAAAACATGATATAATAATAAATGATATCAAAACTAAAATACATATAAAATGTAAAATACGATAAAAATTCTTTTTAGCATATTCGAAATTGTTATTAATAATAAATGATATAATAACTAAAATATCTTTTTTAGCATGTTCTTGTATGTAATTTATAAAAAAGGATATGATAACAAAGGATATCAAAACTAAAATAAATAAAAAATGTAAAATACAAAAAAAAATAATTATTTTTTACATATTCGAAATTGTAGTTAATAATAAATATGATAGCTGAAACGCATAAACATTAAAAATCGAAAAATATATTTTTTAGCATGTTCTTGTATGTAATTTGTAAAAAATAAAATAAAATAATAATAAATGATATCAAAACTAAAATACAAAAAAAGTGCTAAAATACAAAAACAAATATCTTTTTTGCATGTTCTTGAAAAAGGAATATGTTTTGCCCATTAGATATTTAAGTTTAGTTGATCTCTAAAATACTGCAAATTTCAAAGTATATAATGTATTTTTACTTAAAATATTATTAATAATGCGTGTTTACTTAAAATATAGGTTTATTAAAAACATTCTACATTTTAAAAAGTTACATTTCATGCTGATTTATGTCATTTTGTTATCCGAAATGCATGATAGAAATTTTGTTATTTAAATTATATATTAAATTCAAGTTTTAAGTTTAAAAAACCGAACGCTGTTTATTTATTCCATTAATTTTAACGAGTCTTTTTAATAGTTTTGATAACAATGCAAATAATTACAGAATGAATTGATTAGACTTCCCTTATTTACATCATGAATTAGCGATCATATTCAAATTATTATCCTATTATATCAAACAGCTCGATAATTTAAACGACTACAGCTTTCATCATATATATCAAATTGTATTAAAACTTAGTAAAATTTGCCTTTGAGCGAGTGCTTGATATATATTATTAATTTTGAAAATTCATTAATAGAATATATCAGTGACAAAGCTGTAAACTAGTCTATCAATAGATATTAAGATAATTTAAATAAGTCAAACGTATCATAGCGATTTAGTTCAGTTTTTAGTTCATACACATTTAATTTAGTTTTTAGTTCATGCACAAAACAGAAAAGGGTAAATTCTACAAAACGAAATGAACTCTAGTAACAACAGAAACAAGATCTGAATAGCTTTTGTATTTTCAACAGCGATGTATTTTATTGTTTCGTAATATCATAAATCTTTATATTTCCATATAAAGTAAAACAAAACTTATCTAAAAGAGGTATATATATAATTAAAATTAAATTCTTTATTTTAAATGTAGAGCTAATTTCATTAGGTACTATAATGTTTCATTTATTATGGAAGAAATTCGAAAATTGCAACGCATTCTTTTAAAAACATTGGATTTTTAATAATTACATACATTATTTCCCAAATCATTTATTTCTAAATAAAATATGCAAAATATTAGTTTTGTTAGTTTACTACAAGTAGGAACTGTTACTACTGATTTTGCATATAAGTACTACCCTTGCACGTGAATCCACAAAATACGTAACGTATTAAACGAAATACACGCTGTTAACTGTGAAAAAAATTATTTATTGACTGCTTTCCCCTAATACTGTTAGACAATCTGAAATTTTAGTACTAACTAAAATTTTATCAACTAGTCTTACAGTTAATGAGAATCGAGCATATGTTCTGCAAAAACTGGAAGCTAAGCCATAAGATAGGGATTACGAATTCATATTCTTATTTTCCATCAACGGATGCCTAATACAACAGTGGATGTCTAATAATAATAAGTGTGTGGTGAACTATGAAACATTAAAGATACGGTTATGTAGCTACTTAGTTCCTGGCAGCTTAATTCATAATTTAGCAGAGAGGACTAACCTATCAGCCTAATGACCACCTGAACGAAGGTTCGAATCCCAGCGATGACACTACAATATTTACTCCATCACATGAAGAGTTTCCAATCTCCAACACTTCTCTTGATGATTTTGGACTATTGGAACACGAAACTTTCATTTACGCATATATGACAGCAACACAGAGCAGCTTAACACAAAAAAGTCTAATATTTTCCATCTCTCACGATAGATGGCACCACTAGATAAACTAAACTAACCACTTTTCACAATTTGCTTGACCAAACTCAACTCAACCACAACCAAACTCCAATGTCCATTACCAAACGAAAAGGCCTAACATGACCCTATCTGACTCCAGTATCCACTTAAATTGCGTGATTACGGTTTTAAAACAATGATAGTAGCCAATGGTTTAGGCCCCCATGTCTTCGAGGGTCTATTGTACGTTATGAATAAAGAAATAAATAACATTCATACATAAACTAAATTTATTAACTAAAAACAAGAACACAACCATCTGATCTGACGGCCGAGAACGAAAAAACTAAATTACAACTACAGTTGTCAACCGAACGTTGCCAACGGTGTTAAATAAACTAAAAGCTTTAAATAAAGTTAGGTGAGGCTAAATCTATAGCTCACCATAGTACTCCCCCTCCAGTGAGGTCCACGAACGTTACCAAAAATAAACTGCGCAAATGTCTATTGCGGGTAACGAACAGGTACTTGAACTTTTCTTCCTCTCATTGTAGTTTTAGTTAAAGATCGAGGAGAGTTTTTAAATTTAACCTTATGCTGTTTCGGTTTGGAGGGTGTTAGATTCGTTGATTGTTGTGAAGATTCCATACTGTTCTTTAGAATCGATTTATATGGAGGATTTGTGGGGAGATTTTCAACTCTTGGATGCACATTGGACGTATTGTCTGTAAAGCATGGTTTAAGTCTGTCAATGGTTACTGTTGATTCTTTATTTCCAATTTTTAAGGTGAACACTTTGTCGTTGCGTTTCACAACTTTATGTGGGCCGTGATACGGAGGTTCGAGGCTTCGGCGGCCACTGTCAATTCTCACAAACACATGTGTGCACGTTTTCAAGTCTTGATGCACAAAAATATTGTGCTGTCCGTGCCGTGGTACTTGAGTAGGAAGCAACGTAGACATGAACTCACGAAGTCTTTGTAGAAAAACCGGGACATTGCGGGATTCTTTGCCAGTACTGGAAGGTCGGAAAAAATCTCCAGGCAATCGAAGGGTTGTGCCATAGAGCATCTCTGCACTTGCAAAGGTGAGGTCTTCTTTAATAGCAGTTCTCATTCCTAAAAGAATTAGTGGGAGGACTTAGACCCATTTTTCTGTGGCATAGGCTCTAATGGACGATTTTAAGTGTCGGTGAAAGCGTTCGACCATTGAATTAGCTTGCGCGTGGTAAGCTGTTGTTCGAGTTCTGTGTATACCCAGCATTCTGGATAATTGTGAAAAAAGTTCACTTTCAAACTGTGCTCCTCTATCAGTAGTTACAGTTTCTGGAACTCCAAAGCGAGCTATCCAGGTATTAAGTAGGGCAGCGGCAACAGTTTCAGCAGTGGTGTCAACAATTGGCGTTGCTTCAGGCCAACGCGTGAAGCGATCAATTGTTGTGAGACAAAATCTAAAACCTTTTGATGTAGGAAGTGGTCCGACTATGTCGATATGTATATGCGCGAACCTATCAGAAGGTAGAGGATAATCTTTTAAAGGTGATTTCGTATGCCTTTGAATTTTAGCTCTCTGACACGGGACACAAGCTCGACACCACAGCGTACAATCTTTATTCAAGGAAGGCCAAATGAACCTTTGTTTAATGAGACGAATTGTTGCGCGTATACCAGGATGTGACAGGTTATGAAATTTGGAAAAAAAATTTTGTCGATAAGATTGAGGAATAAATGGACGTGCAACATTAGTAGAAGTATCACAACAAAGTATTATACCGTCAGGAGGAAATACAATATTTTTGAAAACTAAACTAGAATTAGCTGACGACTTTAAAGTGCTAAGTTCAGGATCGGATTTTTGCGCTGCTGCAAGCTCAGCGTAGTCCATTGGACCAGTGAGTGCTATTTCCTCAATGCGGGAAAGTGCATCAGCAACAACATTTTCTTTTCCAGGCACGTGACGAATCGACGTTGTAAACTGACTTATATATTGTAAATGTCGGTTTTTACGAGGTGAAGAGTCATCCGATTTTTGCTGGAATGCGAAAGTCAGCGGTTTATGATCCCTTAGCACATGGAATTCTCTTCCCTCTAACATGTGAGCGAAGTACCGTATGGAAGAGTAGACTGCGAGTAATTCTCTATCGTACATACTGTATTTTCTTTCCGTGAGCGTGAGTTTGCGAGAAAAGAATGCTAGAGGTTCGAGTGTGGAGTTTTTTAGCTGTTGAAGGACTGCGCCTATACCGATGTCGGACGCATCTGCTTGCAAAAACAATTTTGCGGCGGGTGTGGGGTGTGCAAGTGTTGCTGCATTAGATAATGGCTTGTTTGCAAGTTTCAAAAGCGCGCACAGCTTCGGTTGTCCAATTAATGGGTGTAGGTACTTTCTTTTTATTTGTGAGTAAGGAACTAAGAAGAGATTGTTTTTCGGAGGCGTGATCTATAAATCTATGGTAAAAATTGAACATTGCTAAAAATCTACGTAATTCCGATACAGTTTTAGGTTGGGGAAAATCGGTAATTGCGGACACTTTACTAGGTGAAGGAGCAATTCCATCGGGAGACACTTCAAAACCTAAAAATGTTAACTTCGATTTTCCAAACACACATTTTTCGGTATTCAAAACAATTCCGTATTCATCAAAACGTTTAAAAACTATATTTAAGTGAGTCAAGTGTTCTTTTAAAGTTTGGGAAGCAATTAAAACGTCATCAAGGTATACGAAACAAAATTCTAATCCCCTTAAAATGACATGCATGAAGCGTTGGAAAGTTTGTCCTGCATTGCAGAGCCCAAACATCATTTTAGTGAATTCGAATAAGCCGAAAGGGGTTATAACAGCTGTTTTTTGAATGCCTGCTTCCGCGACAGGGATTTGATGATACGCTCGAACAAAATCTAACTTTGAATCAATTTTTGAGTCATTTAGGCTATAAGCGAAATCATGAATGTGTGGGAGAGGGTATCTGTCTGGTATTGTAATAGAATTTAACCGTCTGTAATCCCCGCATATTCTCCAAGTGCCGTTTGACTTCGGCACCATATAAATAGGACTTGCCCATGGGCTATTTGAAGGTCTGCATAAGCCGGTTTTTAACATATAATAAAATTCTTTTTTAGCGACTGCAAGTTTATCCGGTGGCAAACGTCTAACCTTTGCAAACACCGGAGGACCTGTAGTTTGAATATGATGCTGAACATCATGAGTTAAAGTGTTGAAAGTTAAATTATTTGTACATATGCAATAATAATTTTCGATAAATAGCATCTTCTGCAATAGTTGTTAAACCTAAAGAGAAAGTAGGAAATGTTTCCCCTTTAATACCGGCGTAAGTTAAGGAATCAATTAATTTTTTATTTTTTAAATCAACCAGCAATTTAAAATGGGTAAGAAAATCCGCTCCTAAAATTGGTTGAGTAACGTCAGCGACAAGAAATTTCCATTGAAATCGCCTGGAAATTCCGAAATCTAAAGTACATGTTGTCTGACCGTAAACTGCAATTTTTGAACCGTTAGCAGCATAAATATCAAAAGATTTATTAGAAATCAAATTTTTCTGCAGATGTGTTTTTGGAATAACTATAACAGAAGCCCCGGTGTCTATAAGAAACTGACGGTTGGTAGTCCTGTCGTATACAAATAGGCGACTTTGACTAGGACCTATACCTGCCGTCGCATGAACAGAGGGTCCGCTTAGTTTTCCGAATTTTGAGCGTAATTGCAAGGAGGAATGCATTTGTTAGCTTTAGTACCAAATTTATAGTGATACCAGCATAGAGGTCTCGCCACAGTGCGCTGCGTCGACCTTGAACGAGAACCTTGTCTACGAATGCTAAATTTATCTTTATTCCGATATTGTTGTCTAGACAAGCGTGTAACGGTCTCGGAAAGTTTATGAATTTCATCCTCCAATTTTTGAAAACGCGAATTGTCATCTGTCACATTTATAGAATTTACTGTCAATGAATTTTGAGTTACCTCCAAAATTTTATCGGCTTTTTCGGCTAGGAGAGATAAATTTTTCTCACCTTTTTCCGTGCAAACTGAAAGAATTTGTTGCACGGACACCGGTAAACGTTGAAGAAAAAGTGAACGTAAAATTTCTGAGCTAATAGAATTACCAGCGAGATCTTGCATGGAGCATAATAAATGCGAAGGTCGTTTATCTCCCAATTCTAAGTCTTTAAGCATTTTCAAACGAGCAGTTTCGGAATTTGCATAGTTTGCAATTATTCTATTTTTAATTGTTTCATATTTATTATCAGCAGGTGGCTGCCGAATAATATCCGAAATTAAGGTTAGAACGTCTCCATCTAGAGCAGACACAACGCAGTGATATTTTGTGTCGTCGGCGCTTATCCCAATTGAATAAACCACACTTCTGGATTAGCGCGCCAAAACGGGGGTGCCTTAAAAGCGACGCGAGAAACATCTGCCACGCTTTCAGAAGCAGGAATTTCATCTGGCATTTTGTCTATATGAGCGAGTCAGAGAGCAAAAAGTAAAAGGCATGCACAATAAATCACAAATTAAAATTTCCAAACGAAGTATATCAAACATAAGTTAATAAATGCATTTTGAGAAAGAATGCAAAATACAGTTTAAGAATACTTTATTTTAAGTTAGAATTATTGTAAGTGATCAAGTTGAAACTAATTAATTGTATTTCTTATACTCCAATTAAAAATTCATTGCTTTTTATACATTGTAATTGAAGTTTATAGCAAATTAAGATTAAAGTAACAAAGTTTACGAAATTGAAAAGTAGTTATTAAATGTCGAATATAATGACTGAATATTTTAAAAAGTTCAATTAACTTTATAGAAATATTAAATAATTTACATTATTTTAGGCACTTATAAATTTAAATTTCATCTAATATTTGAAATAAATGACCACATTTATGTCTTAGAATAAGCTCACCAAACGCCAGTTGACACCACCAGAAAAGAAACACATTCTATTTGCAGACTGTACGTGTTCTATGTCCAAACGGGTCACCACTTTCAGGCCCCCATGTCTTCGAGGGTCTATTGTACGTTATGAATAAAGAAATAAATAACATTCATACATAAACTAAATTTATTAACTAAAAACAAGAACACAACCATCTGATCTGACGGCCGAGAATGAAAAAACTAAATTACAACTACAGTTGTCAACCGAACATTGCCAACGGTGTTAAATAAACTAAAAGCTTTAAATAAAGTTAGGTGAGGCTAAATCTATAGCTCACCATAAATGGTTTCAAAACAGTCTAGTTTTATATTCACCACTATTTGTAAGCAATTTCAAACTCGTAGCTTCTTTACCGTAAATTTTCGTTTAAATGAATGGACAGACTGCTGCCACTATTTTTACAGTAATTTTCGAATATAATAATAACAGCTTGTAAAGTTCCTCTTTTCCCCTTTCGAAATATCTAATCGTTTTCTAAACATAAAACTTTACCATGAGTGTTTGGGATTATACGCAGAAATAATTCAAAATAAATAAAACTAACTAAATTTTCTGCCTTTCAAGATATGAATGAAACAGTAACAATTCATTTAATCGAAACGATTTACATTAATTTGCTTCTGTTGAGTCAAGTGCGTTGAACAAAAAGTTTTGATGAAGGGGTTATGTACCTACTTCAATACTTTCATGCGCACTTAATCTTACTTCAATAATCATATCTTTCTTCTAAATAAAAGTTCTGCAACAATAAGATCAATAGCAATATATTGGATGAAAGAATTTGTATGTTTCCATTACAATGGCTTATAATTCGAATTTTCAAAGGAAACGATTTTCCTTTTGACTAAATAAAAATAGTGATTGGCATATGTAATATTCTTCATTTATAGTATTTATGCATTCTGGATGCAGTTCAATAGTAGATATTTGTAAAGTCTATCTAAAAGCATTATTTTGTTTGATGCCGTATACAATGATTGACAAGACACTGTCATTGTATTTTCTTAATACAATATATCCATGTAAACAGCAATGTTTTTTGGTAGTTCGATAAAAATTTGATCTTTACTAAGTCAATTTAAAAATATAAAAATACAGTATCTATTTTCGATTTAAGAATTTTATCGCCTTATAACATTTTTAAAGTTTAAACTTACCATCAACTGGTTTGTCAACTATTGTTGTCGAATTCATATAAACTCGTTTCGCTTTTTATTTGTTTTATTGATTTACTAAATTGCTTTTATATTAAGTGGAAAATTAAGATATGAGAGATTGAATGTATTCCTATTAGATTCTTTTCACTGGATGTATATCATTGTCTGATTCAAGTTTAATTGAAAATATATCAATTAAACCTTTATTCCAAAATGAATTATACTCAAACATTCGTAAATATTAACATTCAATGCCAGTACAATACGTTTTATACGAAATAAATTTACTTTTAGCGTCGCTCAAACTATTTTGAAATCCACACTGAGAAAAAAGTATGGTAAAAACTCCAGAATATGGTAAAATTTACCGTGTTTCTGGCTCCATAAGAACACCAAAAAGTTCGGTAATTTTTACCGAAGTGCTTTGGTAATGATTTTGGCAAAATTAAAAATTATAATTGCCTTATAATTTGTGGTAAAATGTTGTAAATGAGGTAAAATTTGGTAATTTTTTTCATGATACCTTAGAGCATGGTATTTATTTCATTAAATTTACTTTTCAGTTCTTTTTTTTTTTTTTTTTTTTTTTTTTACTAGATGAGTGGTAATAAAAACTATAATTTTAAAAGCCAAAAAACCGTTGCTATAGGAACAAAAAAATTAAAAAATGTGCTTTAAATACCACATTCTTTGATTTAACTTATCAGAATTATGTTTATTTTACCAGAATTTTTTTCCTCCCTGCACTTGTAAAGTGAGACAACTATATTGAAAAGAGTGTCATAGCGCTTAAAACTATGTTGTAATCAATATCATTTAGTCGAAACTGATGATACGCAAAAAAAAAAAAAAAAAAAAAAAAAAAAAAAAAAAAAAAGAAAGAAATTGTAATTTTGTTCAAAACCATATTTCAAGCTCTGAGTCTTAACTGATAATACAGGGAAAAAAGTGTTACTGTGTTAAAAGTTATATTTTAATCCATAATTATAAGTGAAAACTGGTGATACCATAATCTAATCCGTAAGGTCGTATGAAAACGATGGTAGTAAATGTACTACTACAGTCCCTGGCTAAATTATTAGACGCACTATAAGATTTTATGCAAAATCTTAATTATCAGGTGATACTACTATGCAGACTTATTGTTTTAAAAAGGCTTAAACCGGTTTACACCTGTTTATGTTCGTGTATCAATTGGTTAACATTGTAATGCTATACGTTAAAAATAAATACAAATAGGAAGTATATAAAAAATCTCTTAAATTAAAACCCATAACATATTTGTTTAAATATACAAAGTATATTACATATAAACTCTTGCAAGACATACAATTATTAAAAAACTACATTGCGTCTAATAATTTGGTCTAATTTTTATAATATACTAATATAATACCTTATATAATAAATATCCTATATTTATATAATATATCGTCTAATTTATCCAATCATCGAATTTATATTATATATCGTCTAGTTTAACCAATTGATACACGAACGTATATAAGTGCAAACCGGTTTCAGTCGCGTAAAAGCAATAAAGCTGCATAGTATCACCTGATTAATTAAGATTTTACATGGAATTTTATAGTGCGTTAATAATTTGGTCCAGGGTCTGTATACTCATAAGTTCAAAATTCATTTCAAACCCACATGCCAAGACTGATCGTTACGAGATCGTTATCGAGTTAGAAACTATTTCAAAATTCAATTATAATTACAAAATTACCAGACATTGTGAAGCTTCTACTAGTTTTTAAGTTCATATATCAAAATTCGTGGCATTGAAAGAAAAAAATTATGATTAATGTTAGATCAATTTTAACGTAATTTTTTTTAAAAAACCCAACACTGAAACTTAAAAACGGAAATCGTTATTGTTAGGGAAAAAAAAAAAAAAAAGACAACGCATTTCGGACAACTGTTATCTAAAGGGTTAACCTCTAACTTTTATTATGAGAATCATAGTATGATGCGCTTATGGTCTTTGTAGACTTGTGAATGTACATAGAAAAAAAAGTTACAGTGTAGTAATATTACTAAAAAGAGCATGAATTCTTACTAATCAGGATTGCGAAAAAAATTATTATAGCAATGAAACTTGAATAAATACAACAGAATGGGAATGAAATTAAGTAAAAGAATTAAATTTTTTATCGAACTGTCGTTTTGGTAATTATCATTAAATAATTTTGGTAATAAAATTGAAGTCCCTTGGTACATTTTCTGAATGTCGTTTCTGTAGTAAATTCCCTTTTTTAGACTACAAAAAAGGGGGAAGAAAACCGATGTGCATATACGAAAACTTAACAACTTTACAGTAATTTTCGGTTTGCTGGGCGAGAGCTAAAAATCACCAAAAATGTAGTCTTCCGCTTTTTTGTTTTGTTTTATTTATTTTATTTGGTTTTCAAACGCATAAAAATATAATAAAATAAAGTAAATAAAAATAAAAATAGTTGAATTTTGATGAGCCTGGCTAACCGAAAAGTACTGAGTTTTCCTCTTCTGCGTTTAAAACAAACTAAAACTAGTCAGCACAGATATTTTCTGAAATATTTATTCATTTTATAATGTTTTGTTTTCAAACGCCATTCTTAAAAATTAAATAACTAGTTAAACAATTATAACTAACGATTCTGGTTTGATATATTTTAACTTTTGATTCTTAGCAATCATGGATCAAACTGTTAAATTGCATTAATTAAAAGTCGTATTTTAAATACTCAACTTGCCAATAATTCCCTGTTTCTCTTTCAATGTTTATTTGAAATATAATAGCAGGCCAAATAAACACAAAGCTTGGAAGTTTAATACATTCGGTTTGAATCAATAAAGATATGAATTCCATTTAAATCGTCTGCTCCATTCAAGGGTAAAAAACACTTTAAGCCAGAAAGATAATATTATCTTAAACTCAACTAAATATATGCCGGAGCTATGACGCACAGAAGCATAAGCATTCGCGCTATTATTTCACGTTTGATGCATATTAAATTGTACTTTAAGGCAAAATAATTGTCGTCAAAATAATCTATTCCGGCTAATAGAACACTCCAGCGCGAATAAGTATTCCTTCGATATTCACGCAGTTTAAAGTTATCCATAACCCCCCACCCGCTCTTTTGTAATCCTCCAAAAGACCCACAAGGGTTGAGAAAAGGGATATTACGTTGCTTAGGTTAACTCCGAATAACTAATCAATTCGTTTTAGAATGAAGTATAAAGCGTTCAACGGGACCGATAAGTGGCTTCAGAAATTGACATTCTATTCAGAATTCTAGGAAGACCCTCCGAGGCGTTGTTGGCGAGCGAAAATTTCCCCTGACTCGCTCTCGTCTAAAGAGTTATCTATATTAACATGATAAAAGTTTTGATTAGGCTATTGACGTGGATTAGGTCTCTTGCCGTTTATGTTTGAAGAATATATCCAAACTCATTGCTCTTTAATTACCGATTTAATCAAGGAGTTGATTCAAATAAACTTTAAGTTGGGGCGATGTAGTTTTGCAGTTGAATGTAATTATTGTTCATAAAGATTTGATATACCGGTGGATTTTAAAATAGTTTGTAAGTTTTGTTTGTAAGTTTTAAGTTTAATTTTGTTTTTAGCATCAGTTCTTAAATTAACATTAGATTAATTCTTACAAGTTAGTGAATATATTCCTTTTTCTGAGATATTAAGGATTGTATAATATCAAAAGTATTATGGAATATGTTAAGTTTCTAAGGTCCCCTTCCTCCCAATAATTATCAAAATCAAGGGGACGAGATCGCTTTTCAGTATTGAGGATCTAAGAGATTTTTATAATAACAGCAATAGACGTTTATGTGCTAATAGCACATAAACGTCTATTGCAGTGGGTCAGGTCTCTCACCCTTTATTTAAATTCTTTTGAGTACCAGCGTTCAATATGGATGGTGTTTTCGACACTAGGAAGCGCTGCAGGCTGTATGCCGCTTATACTTCCGGGTTACTGTTTCCGGTGTATTTTAAAGCCATTTGGCTCACAACGTGATCATTGTGTTGAGATTCTTGCAAACATAGTATTTGAATACTTATTACTAAACTTAACCTTGCTCCTCGAACAATATGCTACACTAACGTGAGATGGTGCACAGCTTGCAACACGAGCAAACAGCAATAAACAAATGGAAAGAGGCCAAATCAAAACTGCCGAAAAAGTGAGTTATTCAAAATCTAGCAACCATGTCACCTTTTTTAACAATATATCTCTAAATAACGAAAACAAATTTTCATTTCAAACTCACCAGAATTACATAATAACATTAATATGTTATGAAATACGGCAGATTTGAGCTCAGAAATTATCTAATTTATTTCTTTTATTGAAAACAAAATTATCCGTTTGAAAATATCGCCTCGCAGAATAACATGGAGTAAGCAGCTGCAAACTTTCTAACCGGAACTAGAGCAGGCATGCAGCTCGAGATTCTTATTGTTTACATTTCTACTGAAAGCACCATCCATATTGGACAGCATTCGGTATATATTTTTTTACTTAAATAATATTTTAAGAATTTTTTTTTTTCTGTTTGCATGCGAAAAATTTTTTGAAACTTGTTGCCTTTTCTGCTTCAAACTGTAGAACTTGACAACTATCTGGTATTAAAATATTATACGGACACAGCAAAGTATATCTAAATTTTCATTATTTGATAATGATTATAGCATGTGATTTTTCTGTCCAATAAGAATGCTCGAAATGATAAGACGATAAGTGTCTTTTTCATACAGATAGAGATGCATAGAGGAAAAAATTATAGTCAAAGCTAACAGAATATGGTAAAAATTACCGAATGAATGGTTTAAACATCGTATATTTAAAATACCTAATTTTTTTCTTTCAACGAGGAATGTCATTTTACCATACAGTACGGTGATTGTACCAGAATCTTTTCCTCTGTGTAAAAAGTTTTATTAACGTTGAAAACAATAGTTTTATTTGATCATAAACAAAATAAAAATAAAAATTTCTCCATTAATTGAAGTTAATTATGGGTTTTTGAGTTTGACATCATTCTAGTAATATGCAAATGAATAAAGACGTTTTTATGTTTACCTCGTTCAACTCATTAAATTAATTTGCTTCAGTTATGAACGATCTGAATTACAAATGAACATACTTAACTAAAAAAAACAGTAAGATAATCTATTTTCTGTTTTTTCCCCCTCAGAATACTTTAGTGTAGCATTTATTAATGTATGCCGATAAAGTGCATATTTTTTTCCCTTCAAAATATTAGTTAAGCAAATAACTTTTTTAATATACTGCATTTAAGAATTATATTAAAGCAAAATATTTTCTCTAGAATAATTGCATAAAAAGAAAGCTAGCTTTTTATTTTTTATTTGCTTTTTTTTTTCAATTATGTTACAACAGCATTCCAGTTACGTTTATTACTATTATAAGATATTACGATTATAGGTATGAGAGAGCCCCTGTTATTGTACCATAAATAAAATGTTAACTTAAGTAATTTACAATTAAGAAAAAGTCAATTAAATAAATTATATTCTTTTAAAAGTAAATTATAGGAGCCATAGCTTTAGATTCATTAACAAATTTTCAAACGAAAAGGAATTTTCAGACCATATCGATTTAATGGTAGTACAAAAGCAAATATTTTTTGCAACATCACCCATCTTAAAGGTTATTCAGATTATAAAATATCAATCCGAAAAGAGTTTGCCGAGTATACGAAAAGAATTACCAGTACAGAGTCACGAAGCATAGGTAAAATCAGGAACAAAAAGTTTTTATTTGATTTTTGATGAAGAACTAAACATCGTGTAGTTGTTTTAACATAAATTCTACAGATATTTGTTATTTTTCAGGAACAAAAGTACACATTCAAGCCTAATTATTCTTTGTTGGAAGAATAATGAAGTTATGTCGGAGACAAGAAAAGAAAATTTCGCAAAAACTTTTAGATAACCATCCCTGTTCCACTAAAGATAAGCTAGGAGGAGAAAAAAAATAGATTATGAATCGGTAACCGATTATGAAAACTTACTAGGTCATAGAAAAGTGTTATTTAACGTAAAAATATCACTTTTAGTGTCTCTCATTTATCTTACATCAAGTAATTCGTTTAAAAACAGTCCGATACTTAAGTGTTGAATTAAAGATCTGAGTATAGATCGTCTGTTTGTCTAAGGTCTGAAGAATCAATATTGCGAGCTATTAGTTACAGAAAGGAAAAGATGTGACAAAGATTATTTTATTGAAGATAAAGTATTTATTGCAAAGCAAGAGGTTAACTTGTCCTGTTTATTGAAACATGTTTTGTTTAGTTTTTACTCTCTCAGAAGCAAAGCTCTACCATTTGGCGATTAAGCAATCCTGTTGTTGTTTTTAATGCCACTTGCGAACCAGCAAGACTGCTTCGTGAAATCAAGCGATTTTGAGGCAGAAGGTGCGTTTCTTGTTCTTCAGTGGCATTATCTATGGCTAAGAATTCGACTTCAGCCACACAGCCACACAAACGGACACGTCACTGTCCGTTTATTGAGCGGCACCATTCATACATGTATTTATTCATCCAAAGATAGTAATTTTGACCTGAACCAGAAAACGATTTATCTTTAATTTGGTACCAGTAGAGGAATTGATTTGATATGGTAGCACGGAAGACTTTATGACCCGACAGATTTAACATGCATCAGTCACCATTTACAACACAAGGAGTCTTCAGCCTCCGGGGATCAAATTTACGACCTCTTGGACACCGGTCCAACGTCCTACCAACCAGACTACAACGGCCAATCACTCTTTGAGTTATATTTCGTCAATTTTGAGAATAATGTCGTTACGAAATAAGGTGATCAATGCGAGCTCTCAAACATATGACGAAAATGCTTCCTTAACTCGAAATTTCATCGTATCGTAGTGCATTGCGGAAGATTGTTAACTATAATGACGAAACTGGAATGAAAACTAGAGGATCGAAAACAAAGTGACTAAAAAAGACGACTGGATGTATGGTGGTCAAGGAATTGGCTTCGTGCCAGGAAGATAACGGGATGGACCGAATCTCGCTTCGGGCATGGGAGTAATTTATTTCTCTGTTCTATCTGCCATTCTTGTGTTGCTAGTGCGACATTTATTAATCTATATGAAGGCTGACTATAAGGGGATTAAGAATAGTTAGATATTACTGGCACTACGAGACTTTTTTTTTTTTAGTAAAAAATAGAAAGACGAAATATTTCTTTAATTTTGACAAAATTTGTTTCCTGGAAGAAGTCCTGATAGGTATTCCGTTACTTTGACAAAAAATATACTCGGACCGTATACCGGGTAACGGTTTCGTCAAAAAGCGAAGGAAGTTTCGTGACATTTGAATATTTATTTTTTGCAGTGCAGTGGTGTAGTTGTACTGCAATTTTAAAAAGAAATTTTTTAAAAATATTTTCATGAACAAGAGAATATTTTTTTTTGTAGAACTATAGATAAACACTCGGTTAAGGATTATAATAATCGGAATGGTTTAAAAATCATCTCAGAAGACAAGCGTACTCTTGATTTAAATGTTGAGGAAAACTAGCCAGCTTCGAGAATTTTAAAGTGACATTATACGCTTTAAGTTACATTTAGAACAAAATCATGAAATTTTCCCGTGGTTATTTTTACGTCAATAGAACTCTAACTCTGTTCATGAGTGTAATTTTTAAAAACATTATCAGCTTTTAATTTATATGCTTTCATGAATAAGCACAAACCTACGAAATAAAATTGATGTTTAGTTACCAGCTTTTTTAAGATTTGAGCCAGTTTTTCAAAATATTTCTCTTGAATATCCTTTCGTTCGAATATTTTTTCATTTGAATATTTTTTCATTCGAATATCTTTTCATTCGAATATCTTGTCGTTTCAGCGTTGCTAGTAAGCAAAATATTTTACCGAATATTTTTGCATAAAAATAGTTTTCTTTGTGAAAATTGTTGATTCTGTAGAGCAGAGATTCTGCAATGAGGAAAAAAACTGTGGTCAAAACTACCAGTAACTAACTTAATTTCAAAGGCACAATACGATTCTTTACAACATCAAACTCCAGTTTGCCCTATTAACGATGCTAATGATGCTTAATGTATAATCTTAATCCTTAAAGGCCCGTAAGTTAAGTACACTTACCAAATATAATTATAACAATTAATTATGCTATCTATATATATATTTCTCTTACACAGCACCAAAAAAAAGCCTCATTACAACTTCCCGAATGGCAACGTTAGAAAATCGACCAATGATTGCATCTAAAAATGTCACATGCCAAATCTAGCTGAGGTGGCTCAACATATAGCGCTTTTAAAAACGGAAACAATAACCAGAGTGAGCATTATCAGGTTGTTAAATTCAGCTACGGCAAAAATAAAAATAAACAACTTAAAAAATAAAAATGCTGTTGCCAGCCATAGAATTTTTTGAAAGTTAACTTAGCAACATAAATCAAAATTATGATACCTGAGAGCTTGACGTAACAAATCCTTCAATTCTATAAGTGTTGTATCGCCAAATGCCCAAATTAACAATTGCAATTTCAAATTAATATTGAAATGTACAGGTTTAGAATTTTCTACAGTGAAAAGTTTTCGGAACTTCAGTATTCAAAAAAGTATACAAAAGCTAGACGTTAAGAACGTATCCAATGAGCGAGCAAAGCGAGCATTGGATTGCGAAGCAATCCGAAATGAACTGCGAAAGCATTTTCGGGGGTTGGTGAGCGCCAGCGAGCAGGGGGCGAAGCCTCCTAGTTTTATATAATCATATAAACATTTATAGTTAAATAAATAGTCAATGAGGCAAAAAAAATAGTAATTGAAACGGTTGATTTCTGTCGCGACATTTAAACCAAGAAATTAAAGTACCTTGGCGATTATATAGTGGCATTGGTCCATTAAGGGTTAATATAGTCTAACACATACCTGTACGTGTAAAACAAATTATAGATCTTACTTCCACAAAAACGGTCAGTAAAACATACAGTCTTGAGCATGCGGTCAGTAAAAATAATAATAATATTAAAATTTCTTCTTCATAACATTAAAATTTCAATAAAGGGCTGTGTTGACACTTTTGCAAGCCAAGCTCACCTTGCGAATTAAGTCAAAATGGAGGGGCGTCTATATTTGACAAGAAAGCACCTCAAGGGTGAAGATGCGACTTAGCTTTCCAGATAGATGACAGCACCTCACTTTCGAGAGGCCACTTCCACAATTTAGACTTGGATCTGAAGAGTACAAAAATTTTCACCAAATCTCTGTACCCATGCTTCTGCTCAGCGACTGACCACTGATTTTTGGAACACTGATATCGCATGTACTCGATTGGTCTTGGCAGCTTTCGAGGATCGAAAAAATGCCCCCTTCGGAATGAGGTCCGATGCTCTAATCTCTGAGCTACCCTTCAAATAAGTGAAATTCCTAAATATAATGTCTCTTATTCGTTTGTTACCAAGCAACTAGAAAGCGTTTCTTAATGACGAAATTTAATATGTTATATAACATAAATGTGCTGACAGGACAGTGTAGGGGTAAGAGAAAAGGCCTTGCATCAGAAAGGTTCTGGGTTTGAATCCCGAGCAAGGCATGGATGTTGTTTTATTCTCTGTACTACTTGTCGTTACTGCGGGAGCAACGTTGGTCCACCTAATATGGGGTCCTTTAAAGAATGGCCAACAAATCTGCTCCGTAAATGCCTGAATTGACGGAAGGTGTGTTAACACAGGTGGGCATTGGAAATAAAAAAAATAACATAAATGTTTTTCTTATAAAATGCCAACATTAAAATTTGCTGTATTAGATTGTTTTTACAGGCTAGTAGGACCTCTTGGACTACATATAAGAGAACATATTAGATTGTTTTTACAGGCTAGTAGGACCTCCTGGACTACATATGAGATGTTTTGGCATATTAAATATAAGTAGTTAATAAATCTGTCAAAGTCCAGCTTTGATTATATAACTTATTCTAAAACCAACTCGTTGCATATAGTTGTATGCTTAATATTTTAAAATAGATAACGAGTATGAAAACTGTTTTCATATTCATAATATAATATAGTCAGAATGCCTCGTTTCAACTATGTTTAAAATGTCTTTGAATTTTTCAGACACTACTTGAATTAAAATACTTTTTTGGTAGCTTATATAAATATAATGACTCTGAAAGTAATCCGTTTGTTTAATATCTGTAAATCCGTTTGTTTAATATCAGTGACAGATATTTAAGGAAATGACTTCTTGTTTTTTACGGTCTAATTTTTTTTTTATACTGTTATATATTTGTTTAAATCGAACTAAAAACATTTGTATTATTTTCTTGCAACAAAAGGATTTTTTTTGAATATCTGTATAGAAACATCTTAACTGTAATATGTTACATTAGTTTAAATTAAATTTGTAGGCTGTAATGTACTTTTTTAAAATTTAGCTCTCAGTTTTATTTCTTCTAAGACCCGTCCTAAAAAGTGAAAACAAATCATATGGCTCAGGGGATAGAGCGTTCGCCTTCCAATGAGGCGAACCGGGTTCGAATCCCAGTCGATACGAATTCCGCATCCGGCTTTCACTGACCACCGTGCTGACGTGAAATATCCTCAGTGGTAGACGGATCATGGGTTAGAGTCCCCTTGCCGTCAGGCTAACCGTGGGAGGTTCTCGTGGTCTTCCTCTCCATGAAACGCAAATGCGGGTTAGCTCCATCAAAAAGTCCTCCACGAAGGCAAATTTCTCCCAATACTCGATCCAGGAGTTCCCTTGTCTTCTGGATTGGGTTCAAAATTACAAGGCTACGGGGTTGAACATTAGTAGCCGTAAACCCATTAAGTTGGGTCGGCTGTTCAACGACGGTTATAAAATAAAATACAAGAGGGGATAAAATTAATTTATATCACTAATATAATTACAATTATAAATCAAGCTGAAAACGCCAAGCAATGAGTATGATTGAAACGGGAGATAAAAAAATAATTTGCGACATAATTTTTCATTTCTTGGCGAAATAAATATGACGCCAAGTTGAGTTCTTATATCCTTTCATTAGTGTCTTTCCATCTATCTTCCATTTGTTGACACTCGCGTCTAGAGACAAGTTACGTTTTCTTATTAAATTAATTCTCGGAGTCCGAGGCAAATTAAGCCATAACAGAAAAAAGTACCATAATTTATTCTAAATATTTGAAGATCAATAAATTTTGCGATGCTTGGTTAGTTTGTTGAGAATCGTTTGGAAGGTCCTAGCTTTACCTGTTCGTTCGGTCTGTTTGAATTTAATAGAACAATTTTTTGGATGACGTTTTGACGTTTTAACCGAGAGGCAATAAATAATGTAATATACTTTTCGAAAATTGCTAAAGTTGAACTCATTTTTTATACCATATTTTTGGATGTTGAATGATCAAAATTTGACATACGATAGATATTTTGAGCTACTTTCTTTTAATTTTGTATTTCCATTCACTTAAAATGGTTTAGATAACATATTTATTGTTTAGATATATTTTTCTTGTCAAAAAATATTATCTAAGTCAAACATTCTTTTTACGAACAGAAAGAAAAAAATGTAAAAAAATTATTTACGTACGGGAAACTTCTACAAATATTTCTTACATTATTAAATTAATTTATTTGAATAAAAGGATTAATGACATTTTTAAGAGTTTTCTGATGAATAAAATTTAAATAAAAAGAAATCATGTTTATTTATAAATAGCATCATTATATAAGTAAACATTAAAAGAATTTTTATTATTTAATTTAGAGAAAAGAAATACATTATTAATATTGTTAAAAGCTTAAAGAAAAGAAGTTACAGAAAGCAAAAATTTCTCTGTTTATTAATACACTGAATTTTCCAAAAATTGAATATGTTTGAAATCTATATATATATTTCTCTTATGCGGCGACAAAAAAAAAGCCTCATTACAACTCCCCGAATGGCAACGTTAGAAAATCGACCAATGATTGCATCTAAACATGTCACATGCCAAATCTAGCAGAGGTGGCTCAACATATAGCGCTTTTAAAAACGGAAACAATAACCAGAGTGAGCATTATCAGGTTGTTCAATTCAGCTGCGGAAATCTCATACTATTAAGCTAGGCAGAAGTGAGTAGTAGATCTCTATTTTAGTATTTTGTCGAAAGCGCTTTTTTTCACGAATTTATATACTACGAATTTATACATATAATTCTCTTACGTGGCTCCCAAATTTTGGCTGAAGTACTTTGTACAACTAAATAAGATTCTTTTCACAACACTTAAATATTTACTTTATTTTCTTCATTTATGGAGAAAACAGTCGGCAAAGAATTCTGTTAAAAAACATTTCGCTAAAAAAAGAACGAATTCTAAAAGAAATAAAAATAAACAACTTAAAAAATAAAAATGCTGTTGCCAGTCATAGAATTTTTTGAAAGGGAACTTAGCAACATAAATCAAAATGATATAAAAGCGCAACTAGATCAAAATTATGATACCTGAACGCTTGACGTAACAAATCCTTCAATTCTACAAGTGTGTATCACCAAATGCCCAAATTAACAATTGCAATTTCAAATTAATATTGAAATGCACAGGTATAGAATTTTATACAGTGAAAAGTTTTCAGAACTTCAGTATTCAAAAAAGTATACAAAAGCTAGACGTTAAGAACGTATCCAATGAGCGAGCAAAGCGATCATTGGATTGCGAAGCAATCCGAAATGAATTGCGAAAGCAGTTCCGTGGGTTGGCGAGCGCCAGCGAGCAGGGGGCGAAGCCTCCTAGTATATAATTATAAGTTTATCAAATAAAATCTAAATTTAAATTATATTGTAAAATTTTTTTTTAATTTTAAAATAACATTAGAAAATTTTAAAATAACATAAGAAATTAAATTTTTATCAACTTAAGAGTTTTCAAAACTAAGTTAAATATCCTAACTAGCTCTTCGTAGAATATTTAATACCAGAAAAAAGAATTTGTTTCACTTTTCATTAATAGCAAAGCAATTGCAAACTAAATTTTTCCGCCATTTCACTTTTATTTCAGAGAATAAAAAACTAATTCAAAGTTTGAAAAAAAGAGCCAAGAAAGCAAACTAATCGATACAATTTAAAAGCTTCTAAAAATTCCCTTTCTATTCAATTAGTTGACAGAGAGTTTCACTGGACTAGCAGCAAGAGATCATTAAATTATTCTAAAATAAGTTCAATTCAACAAAATTGAACTCCTTACTTTAAATTATTGTTCTCCGAATTTATGTTTGTTGCTTTGGCAAAATTTCAAACTAGTATGACTATATAAAAAGTCTTGTTTAATGATCATATTAAGTGCAAAAGAATCATGTGACCAACAAAATATCAATTACTAATCTAAAATGAGTTTATTTAAAAAAATAAACAATATCTTTTTAGTTTTTTATTTCTGAATTTCATGTCTGTTGCATTTAGGAAATTTCGTTT
This sequence comes from Parasteatoda lunata, assembly GCA_949128135.1. Classification (NCBI taxonomy): domain Eukaryota; kingdom Metazoa; phylum Arthropoda; class Arachnida; order Araneae; family Theridiidae; genus Parasteatoda; species Parasteatoda lunata. Next base: position 92,449,229 of record OX421975.1, read on the forward strand.
AATTATGACCTTATACAAATCATGATCAATGATCTTATAATAAATGACCAAAAGATTATCTGATTATCTGGAAAAAAATTCCTTAATTCATCATTCAATTCTAGTCGAAATAGATTTAATTTCAGTTTGTTGCATTAGAAAGGTTTCAATTCATAGGCCAATTTAAAAAACCAAGATAAATGATCAGATATTAAATTATAAGAAGGTCATTTAATTATTTAGAATGAAATAATCATAAACGTTTAAAACTTTTTCTTTATTTGAATGATTCCTGAATTTATGTCTGTTACATGAGAAAAGTTTCAACATATTACCTCTATATTAAAAATAAAGATAAATGATCAAAAATTAAAATCTAAGAAGGTCATTTAATTATGTAAAGTTAATTTATTCAAAGTGTTTAAAATTCTATCTTTATTTGATTGATTCCTGAATTTATGCTTGTTGCATGGTGAAATTTTCAAAAATCAGGATTAATTATCAAATTTCAAACTATGAGAAGGTCATGTAACTATTCAAAATTAATTTATTTAAAAAGATTAAAATTCATTATTTATTTGATTGATTCCTGAATTTATTGTTACTGCTCGAGGAAGGCTTCAACTTATTATGCCTAAATGAAAAATCAAGATAAATAATCAAATATTCTATTTTGGAAAAAATAAACAATGATGAATGAGCCTCCTAGTCAATACAAAAATTCACGACAAGATATTATATTAAATAACAAAGTTCATTTATTATCTGGAATGGATTCATTCAAAGAGTTTACATAATTTTCCTCATTTTAATAATTTCTAAATGTATGTATGTTGTATTAAGAAAATTTCAGCGTATAATGGCATCATAAAAATCATACCGAATGATCTTATAATAAATGAGGACGTAATAAATAATTATATGACCAACACAATATCATTAAATCTTTTTATGTTGACCATATAAAAACTCATAATAATTGATTAAATAATAAATGATAATATAATCAATTACCTTAGACAAATTTTTAAAAAATGAAACAATTTTCTTTAACTAATTCTTTCTTGAAACTATGTTTGTTGCACTAGGAAGATTTAAAAAAATTACGATCATGATAACGGTTATGATCATGACGAAGAATTATGATCATGATGATAAATTATGATCATAATGATTAATTGTGATTATGATGATCAATTATGTTCATGTAATCAATACTATGATAAGATATCACCTGACAAATCCGAATATCATTTAATTACTTACAGTTAATTTCATGATGGATAGCATGTTTACAGAATTTCTACCACTCACCCTCGGCTTTACGACGAAACACATTATTTTAAATTTTTATGTAAAAGCAAACAAATCAGTCTTAATTTCCTACAAAATTTCAAAAACACACTTTTTCTTTTAATGGTTTTTATACTCTATTGACTTTCTACTAATTGATAAATTTTAAATATTTTATAAAGTATTGTACTAGGTCAGGTTAAAACAAATTTTTCAAAATTGTATTTTACTTTTAAAAAGAAGTGCTTTTAAGATGGTTTAAATCTGGAAAATAATCAATTTTAGTCATTTTTTTTTTCGAAAATTTGATTTTTTAACTATGGTAGGCCAAAATTTTAAATTCCCATGTAATTAATCTTATAGTAAGTTAAAGACGTTGCAATGCCTTCAAAAAAGTAAAATCTTGAATCAGTATTGCTTTTATTCTTTTTCTGAATGCCTCATACATCATACGCTTTGAATAAATGAATAAAGACCCGTTAATGCATTGACTTATTCATTTAACTTTTGGAAATAGCAGAATAGTTTTAAAATTTCTTATAGACTTATGATCTCAGAATTCTAATGCAAAATGTCCTAAATACATTAAATCTTTTATTTGAAAAATTCTACTGCCTGGTAACTATATTGAATTCCATTAAATAATTAATGCAGGTACATTTTTCTACATAGCAAACTAATTTACATATTTCATTTTTCTGCTACTAATACTCGTCTCGTTACTAAACCTTCCGAGTAGTCTCCATTTATTCTTTATTATGTTTTTGTCCCCCATTTGTGATATTGATATCTGTTTATACATAAACTTTATGGAAGGAAGAATTCAACAAGTTATGTACTAATTATTAAATATTGCCATTCACTTAAACATGGTGTATAGCGTTGAAAGTAAAAAAAAAAAGTATCGCCTGAAAGCATTTTCTTACAATAGCGAAAAAAAAAAAAAAAAAAAAAGCTTTTACGAAAAGCGAAAAGGAATTCTATGACCTAATTGATTTGCGTCGTGAGAAATTAAATGTTGCTCTCTAAGTTAATTATATTTTGAATAACTAAGCATTTGGGTTGACTTTAAGATATTCTTAAATAGCGTGATAGAATGGAAGCAATTTTCCGTAAGCAATATCGTTTGACACTAAGAAAAAAAATATTCTAATTAAAATAGTTTCTCCGATAAGTATTTTGATGAAAGAAAATTAAATAAAAAGATACACTCAATAGACATAGGATATTCTATGTTTATTTTATTTTCGCTGCAAGGATTACAAAAGCCCATGAGGAAAAAATCATTCCGTTGCCATTCGTGGCATAGAAATTACTGCATAAGTTACAAAGAAGGGTTCCAACGTTGCCGTTATGCTCTTATACTTATCCGAATACATATTATTGCATAGAATATAAATTTGTGGAGAACTTATTTACACCCGGTTGTCGAAGTATCAGTCAAAATGGAAGCAATCTCGATTTCCCGCCATTCACTCGCGGTTACAGTGGAATGGAAAAATTCCATCTCTCTTCGGTGCCAGGTGTTCCGGAGGAATGCATTTGGATTTAGTATATATATTTATTTGTTCTTGTTGGCATTGCAGATGGAATGGAGCTTATTCAGTTACAGTTACAGAATTGTGTGCAGACTTTTCTTCTTATTTATTCAACCGTCTTCGCCAGCACTCGTTTTCGACTACTTCGTTACTTCCGCACGATAGCGCCATTTTCGCAAGGCGGAATCAATTTCAAATAGATTTAGAAGTGTTTTTACGGCGCTATATTGGAAATGTTTTTCACCTGAATTGCTTCGTCTTTTAAATCCCTTCCCCTCCGCCACCCCTGTCGTTTCAACTTTCAGATATTGGCAACGCGGAACTCCGATTTGGGAGGAGAAGGAATTCAATTTCGTCCTCTGTCCCCAGCACACGTATAACTTTAACGAAAGAAGATGAATTCTGGGAACTGAATAAGAGTTTAAGTGTTAAACTTGATGTTAGAGCAATTTTCACATACTTTTGACGTTATTTGATCTTCCTAGGTGTAACAGAAATAATCTTATTAACTAAAACTTGAGAATTTTATTTGCTCAATTTCAGCGACTGCTAACGGGTAAAAATTCTTACTGTCAGAATGTATTTTATCTGTATCTCTTAAAAATATATCCACTTTTTGTTTAGTTGAAATTGAATTTATATATATTCTTAGTACTCTACGTTACGAAATCTTTTACAATATACTTTCGAGCTTTTACAATCAATTTTGCTTCTCAATTATATGTTTCGTAATAAGGATCAAATCATTTTAGCCATTACAATCGAACTCCCATTATTCGAACTAACTAAACTAGATTTATCTAGATAGTTGCATATGCGGATATATGAATATTCTTTTATGAAAAAGCAATATTTCTAACACTGTTAGAGTTTTTATTCTAAAAATGACTGTAAAATAATTGGCAGCAATCTGTTCATTCAATTAACCGTAAAGTTTAAGGTAAAGAACATTTTTTTTACCTTTACGATTTTGAAACCGTTTACAACTAGTATGGTTAAAAAGCCATGAATACTAAACTATACGGTTTTATAAGAATTTACAATTATTTAGTTCCAAAGCTGAAAAAAAGAAATGTAGCAGGACATGGAAGATAGTTTTCTCTTTAAGTAATGGGCACTGGAGTTAGGTTGCAGTTGAGTTGTGTTTTATCAAAATTTACTGTGGAATGTGGTATAAGTAGTGTAACTGGTTGCTTCATGTATTGTAAGAGAAGGGAAGTTTAGATTTTTTCTATATTAAGCAGATCTTTAAGGTACTGTTATCTATGCGTGACCGAGAGTATCATATTCCAATAGTTCATGGTCACAAATTGGGGGGCGCAGAACACTGGAAACTCTTTATGTGTTAAAGAGAAGGGAAGAAATATTGTGAAGTCAACGCTTGGATTCAAACCACATTATGTTGCTCATGAAATTGACAGATTAGCCTCTCTAGGTTAAAATTTGTACCTAGCTGCATGGAACTTAATGGCTTCATTAAATAGGCCTAGTTCACTCTATAAAATTTTGGTTGTTTTACCGTATTAGGTTAACAGTTTGATTACCATCTTATTTATGGGTATTTGACTGTTTTGTTTGAATACGGCAGAACAATTAAATAAATTATTGTTCAACCATTTTTCCGAGATATTTCTAATAGAGTATGAAGAAAAAAATGATGCTTTTAGTGGTATATTCATTACAGAAAAAACAGTTTGAATTCATTCCAGTGTATTTTCAGCTCGTTTTGTTCCCACTGATACCTTGTAATTCGATTTATTTTCATCACATAAATTCTAACTTCCGAATACCGTGACTTGCTTTAAACTCTATAAGTCTTTCGGATAACTGAATTACGAATAGATGTGTTGCGCTTTATTAATTAATTCTTTTCTTCAAAAACATTTTAAGATTCAGTTACTTTAAAAGTTAAATTAGGAGCTAGAATCTGACATAAATAATGACGCTAAAATTTCTACATTTAAAAAAAATATTTTCAATGAGTGCGATGTTGAGTAATTTAAATAAATAAATAAAAATGAAAACTTTTTCTAAAAAAAGTCAATGCATCAAGTTTAAAATATTTATTGCTTAACAAGTGTTTTTCAATTCTATTTAGAATTCTCACTGAGCTTTCAATGTTTTTTATACTTATTAAAATTAAGTTCAGATACTGATTACGTTTCAGTCAATAAATTTTTTACTAAATTATTGATTAGAACTTAATCGCTGCAATACATTTTGTAAGTCCAGCGTGTAGAAAATCTTTTTATTTGCATTCTTCATCGCCTTGGAAACAAATACTTTTTTTAGACAGAGAAATTACATATGTGAGAGAATATTTTTTTAAATATTCCGATTTGAGAATCGCTTGAGAAGAGTTTAAATAATATATTCAATCAAGAGATTATATTTAGATATTTATATTTAGTTTGCGACAAATTATATAGGTGATTACAATAGGATACCTAGAAGTGACATAGTGTGGATATCTCGATCCTGATTGGTTATTGAAACGTGGCATTTGTTTACGTTAGCAATTGTTCTTTCTATTATATTTTGAGTAAGCCAAGCACATCAAGCATCAATTCTCTTAAATGATACATTCTATATTCTAATAAAAAGATTCTTTTATAAAGATTTCAATTCTTTTACTATATATTTCTTAGTACAAAGACAGGCACAAAGCCATGTAGAACATATACAAACTAATTATGCATCGAAGTTTCCAGGTATGCAATACAAGAATATATCACGGCTACTATAAAATGCATAAACAAATAATAAATCTCAGTTAAGGAAAAGACGTAGGCAAGAAAGAATAATATTTAAACAAATTCGATGTGAGATACTGCGATAGCTTTAATTAACTTCACGTTAATTAGCATTCTAACTTATGTGGAGAAACTTAGCTCAAATTAAACACGCCGTTTTGCTTATAAACGATCAGCTGGAGCTAACGTCATAGGTCACATGTAGTTTTGGTATTCTTCTTCTTGAAGTGCAAGTACCCAATTATAACATAAATTCTGAAATCAAACAGTACAATAGGAATTTTGCGACTGCGTTAAAATTCTTTGCACGAAATAAAACAATCAAATTGTTAATATCTTCAAATTGGCTTCCAATCACAATTTTGGATATTTATATAGCAATAGAAAATTTAAAAAAAAAAAAAACTTTGAAAACATTCTTAAGCGTTCTCTTCTATACCACGTGAGAAACTCTTCACGGGAAATACTCTTACATGAACATCTCGGTGCTCCAAAACTTTTTTTTATCGCCGAAAATACTCTTTCATCAACATCTCGGTGCTCCCAATTTTTTTATCGCCAAAAATACTCTTTCATCAACATCTCGGTGCTCCCAAACTTTTTTTTATCGCCAAAAATACTCTTTCATCAACGTCTCGGTGCTCCCAAACTTTTTTTTATCGCCAAAAATACTCTTTCATCAACATCTCAGTGCTCCCAAACTTTTTTTTATCGCCAAAAATACTCTTTCATCAACATCTCGGTGCTCCCAATTTTTTAATCGCCAAAAACACTCTTTCATCAGCATCTCGGTGCTCCAAATTTTTTTATCGCCAAAAGTACTCTTTCATCAACATCTCAGTGCTCCCAAACTTTTTTTTATCGCCGAAAATACTCTTTCATCAACATCTCGGTGCTCCCAAACTTTTTTTTATCGCCGAAAATACTCTTTTATCAACATCTCGGTGCTCCCAAACTTTTTTTCATCGCCAAAAATACTCTTTCATCAACATCTCGGTGCTCACAATTTTTTAATCGCCAAAAACACTCTTTCATCAGCATCTCGGTGCTCCAAATTTTTTTATCGCCAAAAGTACTCTTTCATCAACATCTCAGTGCTCCCAAACTTTTTTTTATCGCCAAAAATACTCTTTCATCAACATCTCGGTGCTCCCAAACTTTTTTTTATCGCCAAAAATACTCTTTCATCAACATCTCAGTGCTCCCAAACTTTTTTTTATCGCCAAAAATACTCTTTCATCAACATCTCGGTGCTCCCAATTTTTTAATCGCCAAAAACACTCTTTCATCAGCATCTCGGTGCTCCAAATTTTTTTTATCGCCAAAAGTACTCTTTCATCAACATCTCAGTGCTCCCAAACTTTTTTTTATCGCCAAAAATACTCTTTCATCAACATCTCGGTGCTCCCAAACTTTTTTTTATCGCCAAAAATACTCTTTCATCAACATCTCGGTGCTCCCAAACTTTTTTTTATCGCCAAAAATACTCTTTCATCAACATCTCGGTGCTCCCAATTTTTTAATCGCCAAAAACACTCTTTCATCAGCATCTCGGTGCTCCAAATTTTTTTTATCGCCAAAAGTACTCTTTCATCAACATCTCAGTGCTCCCAAACTTTTTTTTATCGCCGAAAATACTCTTTCATCAACATCTCGGTGCTCCCAAACTTTTTTTTATCGCCAAAAGTACTCTTTCATCAACATCTCGGTGCTCCCAAACTTTTTTTTATCGCCAAAAGTACTCTTTCATCAACATCTCAGTGCTCCCAAACTTTTTTTTATCGCCAAAAGTACTCTTTCATCAACATCTCGGTGCTCCCAAACTTTTTTTTATCGCCAAAAATACTCTTTCATCAACATCTCAGTGTTCCCAAACTTTTTTTTATCGCCAAAAATACTCTTTCATTAACATCTCGGTGCTCCCAATTTTTTAATCGCCAAAAACACTCTTTCATCAGCATCTCGGTGCTCCAAATTTTTTTTATCGCCAAAAGTACTCTTTCATCAACATCTCAGTGCTCCCAAACTTTTTTTATCGCCGAAAATACTCTTTCATCAACATCTCGGTGCTCCCAAACTTTTTTTCATCGCCAAAAATACTCTTTCATCAACATCTCGGTGCTCCCAATTTTTTAATAGCCAAAAACACTCTTTCATCAGCATCTCGGTGCTCCAAATTTTTTTTATCGCCAAAAGTACTCTTTCATCAACATCTCAGTGCTCCCAAACTTTTTTTTATCGCCGAAAATACTCTTTCATCAACATCTCGGTGCTCCCAAACTTTTTTTTATCGCCGAAAATACTCTTTTATCAACATCTCGGTGCTCCCAAACTTTTTTTTATCGCCGAAAATACTCTTTTATCAACATCTCGGTGCTCCCAAACTTTTTTTCATCGCCAAAAATACTCTTTCATCAACATCTCGGTGCTCACAATTTTTTTTATCGCAGCAAATACTCTTTCATCAACATATCAGTGCTCCCCAATTTTCTTTTATCGCCGAAAATACTCTTTCATCTACATCGGTGCTCCCCATCCTTTATATCGCCAATACAATTCAAAAATACAATACAATTGCACAGCAACTACAGTTCTGTACTTAAAATGTATTTAGTTTACCTCAAAACCAAAAATCGAGGAAACTGTACATAAAAATTTTTACAGTGAATTTCCAACCGTTTACAACTAGTATGGTTATAAAATCATGAATACAAAACTACGATTTTTTAACCATTTAGCATGAATTCAAGCCTGTAAAAATCACATTTAATTGGACATGGAAATTAGTTTTTTTGTTAGGTAATGGGCATTGGAGAGTGCAGAACTCTGAAGGAAACTCTTCAATACGTTGAAGGAAATGGAAGATACAATGCGGTGTCAATCCTGGGACTCGAACCCTAGTTCTGCCGATCATGTGACTGACAGATTAGCCCCTCCGCTATAATATGTACGCAGTTGCAGGAAATTAAGCGGCTTCATTAGGTGGGTTAAGTTGATTCGTTAAAATTCTGGTTGTTGAACCGTACTTGATAAAATCAGTTAATAAACGGTTTTTCTCACCATAATCAGTTTGATTACCATATTATTTATGGTCATTTGATTATTTTGCTTGAATATGGTAAAATAAAAGTAAAATGAATTGTTATTTAAGCATTTTTTCCGAGAAATTTCTAAAGGCTTATAGTATAAATGTTCACATTAATTTTTTTAACAGTTCATTTGACGCATTACATTTATAGTATAAGTTTTATCACTATTTTAAACTACAAAGGTCAAGCTCATGAAGGAAAATGTGGAGTACAACTGATTTTTGAAAAATCAAATCAATTAATGGGTTTGTTAACGTCGATCAAATTTTAAAATTTAAATTATTTGTCATATCATTGCGATTGCATTTGATTGCTGTTAATGCCCTTTTAATTGCAGCATAATAACAATGTTAAAGCATGTCATACAGTTATAATTTCAGAAACGTAGGCGTTGGAAAGTTGATAAGCAATTTTCTAAAAAGTCAAATTAAATACATTATATTAACTCTTGCTCTTCATGTATTTGAAATATAAATTTAACTGAAAACTTAATGTTCTCAATTTAATGTTCCCATAACAAATCAATATCTCTGGGGGTACTGGATTGGAGATCGATCGTTCTCTGATTCAGGTTAAAATTACGATCTGTGGATGAATAAATGGATGCATGAATGGGTCCGTCCTATAAACGGGTGTGACTTACGGTGTGGCAGAAGTCGAATTCTTGGCCATAGATGGCGCCACTGGAAAACAAGATAGAACTATTGCATCCCCTCTGCCTAAAACATGCATACGTCAACAACAACAACTGATAACTTAATTTGCTTATAAGATCATAATTATCATCATAGTTGGCCATACAGCCCAATGTGAGCCAATGCCTTCCTCTGAAGATTTCTCCATGCCGACTTCCGATTTATCTTTGATCTCGAATATTCATGAAAAATATTCATAAAACTTATAAGCTCAATTTAATTAAAACTTAATTTCCTTTCTAAATTATAAAGTAAGTAAAGTAGAGATGGTTTAAGTGCTCAAAAATAAGAGCCCATTCTCAAGTTTCATCAGACGTAAGAGAAGAAAATAAAACATATTTGTAAAAGAAAACGCAAATTTGCCTACGAAAGAATGGAAAATAAAATAAAAGTCATAAACTAAACTTGAAAAATCATAATAACCGAGAGGCAAATGAGAACATGTTACATTTCTAAGCAATATTGAGGATTGGTAAGGAGCTCATGTCATTAAAATAATAAAAAAATCGACATTCATATTAATTAAGAAAAGAAAAAATTCCAGAGCATCAAGATGAGCTGATATGACAGGAGTGAAAAGAATTTTAGAATTATTTTGCTTTTTCTGTTTTAAGATATCTTTGCTAAGTTCCTAACTTACTTATACTTATAAAATATTATGTTTACGTTTAATAAATTTACATCACATTTTAAAGATTTAAATATATAAATTTCTATTTTAATTTTTATCGAGTATTTTTATAAGAAAACAAAAAAAATAAAACAATTCAATTTTAGTTCATTATCCCAAATTAATTAAAATAAATATGCATCTGAAAAGTTTATCCTGAAATTTTTATCACCTCATAAAACATTTCTCTTTGCTTGTTACAAGGAGTATAAAATATAAGATCCTTAGAGACTAGTAACTTCTTGAAGCTGCAGCTATTTTTTACCGTTATTAGACATAGCATATATTTTTAACAATAAAAAGTAAATGGAATATTTTAATTTCATTTTAGAAAGAGAGCATTATAAATATAACTTTTGGTAAATCGATTTTTTTTTAGTCCATTAAACCCTCTTTGGAGGATATTTTTCCCTTTATTTTTCGGATTGATTGAAACTCTCTAAGGTGGATTTCGTTTTTATATTTCGGATTGATTAAAAGTCTCTAAGGGTGGATTTCGTTTTTATTTTTGATACTGATTAAAATCCTCTATGGATGGATTTCCTTTTTATTTTTTGGATTGATTAAAAGCCTCTAAGGGTGGATTTTGTTTTCATTTTTTTGGATTGATTAAAACCCTCTATGGATGGATTTCGTTTCTCGGATTGATCAATACCCCCTATGAATGGATTTCGTTTTCATTTTTTTTTTTTTTTTGGATTGATCATAATGATGTTTCTTGAATAAATTTTATTTCTAACTTTTGGATTGATTAAAATCCTGTGTTAATCAGTTTTATTTATTAGATTTATTAAAATCTTTTTCGGTTAGAGTTTCTTTTATTTTTCAGATTGATTAATTCTTCTGCGAATCAAATTATATTTAATATTTTGTTCTTTGTTGTGGATTGATTTTGTTACTATTACTTGGATTGAATAAAATCACCGATGTGGCGATTTTAATTTTCCTTATTGATTGATTACTCTCCCTTCTTGAATTGTATTTTTCTTTTATTTTTAAAAGCCTCGATTTATTTATTTTATTATGATTATTTTAGTTAATAAAAATTCTCCGTTGATCGTTTATTTTCCTTTTTTTTAAATTTAATGAAAACCCTTTGCTTGGATCTTTTTTGTTTTTACTTTTTGGATTTGTTAAATTCCTCTGTGATTTGATTTTGCTCTCATTTGTTTATACTATTAATTGAAATTCTTTCTGGATATATTTTATTTCTATTTTTTGGATTGATTAAAGTTCTGCGTGTATACATTTTATTTTTATTTATTGAATAGATCGAGATTCTTTGCTAATCGGAATATAAAATGACCTATGTAAGCAATACAATTTTAAATTCCTTTCGTTTTAATAGGATGAAGAACAAAATTTAGAAAATTGTATGTTTTACTTATTTTAGGCGGTTTTATGCAGATTGTGAATTTTCATTGTGTGTAACAAATATGTACACCATATTGAAAATTATTTTCCGTTAAGTAAAAATTTTAGTTACATTTCTGATTAGTATATGTATGGTTCTAACTTTTTGAAATTAAAAATTTATAATTTTAGCAAATTATTTCCATGAATCCCAGACTACAATTTCGATTACAATTTTTATTATATTAGTAATTTTAATTATTATTGTGATTAGGTTTTTATTTACATCAACACACATTGACATTACACAAATTGACATCATTATATTTAAAACATGAATTTTGTGCAAATATGTTAATTAAATTTTAATTTGTGACTTTTAATTTTAATGAAATCTATATTTAACTTCGCAATATTTCTAGCGACCACATTCCAATTCTATTCCTTTTTAGCCGGAAACTTTGAAATTCTATTATAAACCCACAGACATTATTTCTTTTCTTGTTATAAAATTAGCATAAATTATTTTATGTGAATTTTTTTAAAATAAATTTATCAAAGTTGGTTTAAACTTTTTTACGTTTTCAGTAATAATATACCCTTTTTTTATTTTCAAGTTTGTATCACAATATTCTCCAATATCTTTAAATAATTTAGATATTATATAAGTGATAAACCACAAGGAAAGGGAATATAATGACGTGTTGCACTTTTCTCCCTTTTATGATATTTTTACATCAAATTTTTTCTTATTATTGTTTTGAAGGAGGTACTTAAGTTTCCGAAATTTCTTCTTGATAACAGATCCACACACAAAAATATCTTATTGATTACACGGGAGTGTAGTTTATTTCACTCAAAATTCTAAAACCACTCCTCTCCTGCTTACTTCTACTTTAACAAATTGTATCCTGTATCATTTGAAAATGGGGTTTATCATTATATTCATTTGTATCAAAGAAATATTTTCCAATAATTCTTTTTCTTTCAGAAATTCATACAATTTTAAATTTTTATGTCGTTATCCAGAATTTTAAATAGTTATCTGGTGATATTTTCGCAATGTTTCCAGTACATTTCATAATTTTTATTTTGATATACAAAATATTACTGGGTGGGAGCTCTACTATTTGGCACAGATGGGGCATCAGTGTCCCTTTTAAAAAAAATTTTCTGGCTCTCTAAGTACACGTAAAAATATTTTTGGAATTTTTAATTTTACACAGTTAAAATTTTCATTCTAAAATTATGGTAAAATAACTGGCAGCTGTCTATCCCTCCGATTGACCGTAAATTTTACGGTGAAGAACATTTTTTTTCCTTTATGGTTTTTTAACCATAGCATTTTTCCAAAATGTAGAAAAATATAATAATTACTTAACTAGACATAGTAGCTCGGCTTTCCGTAAGGTAATGGCCATTGGAGAGTACCGGACACTGTAAATTCTTCACGTGTTGAAGGGAATGGAGGAAATATTGCAGTGCCAACACTAGGATTCAAATTCCAGTTCTGTCGGTCATGATATTGACAGATAAGCCCGCTCGGCTATGATATGTACGCACTTGCAAAGAACAAAGTAGTTTCATTAGGTGGTTCTAGTTGGTGCTATGAAATTCTGGCTGTTTAACCGTATTAGATGAAAGCAGTTAATAAACAGTTTTTTCTCATCATTAACAGTTTCATTACCATTTTATTTATGGTTATTTGACTGTTTTGATTTAATATGGTAAAATAATCGTTCAATAAATTGTTAATTAACCATTTTTTCCGAGAAATTTCTAACAGTGTACAAAACTAGTGTAATAGCTACTAAAAATAGCTCTTTGTTCAAAATATGAAATTTAAAAAAAAAGTTTGACATTTCTTTTATTTATATTTAAAAATTTATATAATTAATTTTATAAATTAAGGAAATTTCAATGATGAATTACTGTATATCTTAGATCTAAATAACTGAAAATAAATACAAAGTTGAAAAATTGTTGTTTGGAAGTAAGCCATGTTTGGAAGATTTTAATTCTAACCCAGAAAAAGAAACTAATTTTTCTTACTCTATTTCATAACCATAAATTAATAAAAAGCTAAATACGTCGTTGTTTCTAATTTCTCCAATTACGATTAATCTCCAATTCAATACCCCCAGAGGTATAATTTGTTATGGGAACTTGTCTGATTTTGTGACCTGACCTACTACACCTACTACAGGAGGAGACTTTGGCAACTCACGACCTTTTGGACATGGACCCAATGTCCTACCAACCTGGCTATCCCCCCCATAAAGCCAACTATATAAATATTAAATGCTAGAGATATAAATATGAAAATGCTGAATATTTAATATAAATATTAATAAAATGCTGTAATATATTACACTTATTTTGACCTAAATTAATACAAAGTATTGAGAAAAATTTTTTTTAATGAAAATTCTTCTACATCAAAGAGTAAATTGATTAATTTAAATATAAAAGATTCGAAATAAAGAAGCTTGAAATTCAAAACCTATTTGAAAAGAACGTCCAACATCCCACTAAGTGTCGGAAACTGTTTCTCGTCAGAAAACAGTTTTCGACAGGGTTGAAGATTCATGGATGCCATGAAACACTTTCCACCGGTGATGAAAGTGTCCAATATGAAGCGGCCTCAGAGAAATATTGAGACTACTTGATATTGATTAGCCATCGACTCTGAGGCAATTACGACAGCTTGATACGGTCAGCTGCTCTCTATCAAGCAGCTCGTCCTCAGAATTCCATTCAGAATAATTAAAACATCTCAGGCTAAAAGTAGTCTATTGATTCTTCTCTTCACTTTTATGCACTGCTTTCGTAGAGGATAAACGATTATTAAAGCTTTAATGGATTCACTTATGCCTAAATGCTTTGCTGAATTAATGAGTGAAATTTTATGTTTAGATTTATGGGCATTGGATGTTAAAGTTACACTGTAAAAAGTTCCATATCAAAAACTAAAAATTCCGTATCCGTATTCCGTAAAAGTACCGGTCCTCAGTGTGCTGGTACTTTTCACTCTAAAATCCATTTTCAGCGGAACATGTTGCGAAACAAAAAGTCTGATATACCTTAATTTTCTTTGTAATGATGAGAGAAATATCTCATCACTCTAATTAAATAAATATTACTGAAAAAATTACAGTTTACTATATTGCGGTAAAAATTGAGTACACGGATGACGCACCCAAAGTACCGTAATTTGATCCCAAATTTATTACAGTGCACAGTGAAGAAAAAAAAATTATTGTTTTATAATGGTAAATGTTTTCAATAAATTTGACACTTGACTAAATTCAAATCAATTTCATTTGAAACAATAAAAAAAGTTCAATACACACTAAGTACTATGGGGAAAAGAAGGAAATCTACGAATTCCCTTGAGTTCACTCGCAAAAATCGGAATCAAATTACAGTAAAAAGCACCGACACTGTAGGTGCCGGTACTTTTCGCCGTAAGATCTATCTTTACTGGAACATGCTACGGAACAAATAATCTGATACACCATAATTTTTACAGTAATAATTACACCAAAAGTCATTTAATTAGTTTAAATAAATAAATATTGCTGTAAAAATTACGGTATAATTTTTAAAGTAAAAATGGATTTTGCGGATAGTGCATTTAAAGTGCCGGTATTTAATACTGTAATATTATCCAGAATTTTTTACAGTGTATAGTAACGAAAAAAAATTAATATTCTCTTTTTAACTTATTTTAATGATTATATCTTGCCTTATAATGGTAAATTGTTATCAATGTGTTTGATACTCGACTAAATTTAAAATCATTTTATTTAAAACAAAAAATCTCTTCACTTCTTCTTCACACTAACTATGGGAAGTATGAGTACTATGTCAAAACGCCAGGCTGATAACTAATACAAAATCTACGAATTTCAGTGTGTGTGATTAAATCAAGGTAAAAAAAAACTAGCCTTATTCTTACTCATACTATTCTTCGTCTATGTTTCTATGTTTATTCTATGTTTTACACGATTGTTGATATCACTGTTTGCATTTAAAATAAAATTGCTTTGTATAGGTCAAGGCAAATACGTATAGATATTTAATGTTTTGTTCGAAATTATTTAGCACTATCTACTTAACTTAAATTAAGAAACTAAAAATTAGAACTGAACAATAGTGGGGATTTTTATTCTAAGAAGTAGTCCGTTATCATTGAGTTTCCGTGAAGTAAAAATTAAAAAATTAAGATATCACTCGATTTAATGATAAAGTAAATTTATTGCATAAAAATGAGCTGTGAAATTGTTATTTTTAAATCGGCTTTTTGGAAGAAATACTGTCCTGAATTCGTTTTTTAGAATAAGTACGTATTCCATTTACTTTCTATTATTCTGATATATTCAGAACCGCCTATAATCAACGCAAATTTTCCGAACAAAGCGATATGAAGAAAAAAAAGAAAAGCTTAACGAAATGTATTTAGTCAGTTAGGATAGTCTTTTTTTTTTAAAAAAAAAAAGATATGAAAAAACTTGCAAAAATTAAAGAACATTTTTAAAGTAAAGTAAAATTTTTAATTCTATCTTCGTATTTTCTATTATAAATGAGATAAAATTAACCATATCGCTGGTTCAAAAGTAAAACGACACATCTCCAATTGAGTTAACATTGCAGATGTGTCGTTTTAGTTTTGAACCAGCGATATATGTGAGGGTATCGTTTTGATAATAATAAAATAAAATTGTTAGTATTCCCATTGAGCCAGAAATTCGGTACACTTTGCCATCTTCGGGTAATTTCAACCATACTTTTTTTCTCTCAGTGTATAGAACTAGGAAGTTCCTCCCCCTGCTCACTCCGTTCACCAACCCCAATGCCTGGGATTCTCATTGAACTTTGTCTTTTACTTAAAAGTCGAAATAATTTTTAAAAAATATATAACATTTTGTTTTTAAAATATATAAACACTTAAATTTTATGTAAGAACATTTTGTAAACTTGTTAATATAATAGAATGAACGATAATTGAAAAATATCAAAAAATAGCTTAAATATAGGAATATAAAATGTTTGACAGAATATAAGAAGTAGTAAATGAGAAGTAATTTTATTTGTTGCTAGCTATAACAATATTCCTGTACATATTTCAAATTGAAAATGGTTTAAATCTCTCTTGAGTAATTTATATATATATTTTTTAAAACAAAATTGGATATTATAAATATTATATTTTATGTCAGGCAATATCTAATCTCTTTCTCTTACTTTTTTATTTTATTTATTCAATTTTTTTGTTTCAATATTAAGTCAAGTGCGAGCTTATTAAATAATATCTCGAGGGACACAAAATTTTCTACAACAATAGATAAATAATCATTATTTAAAGCAAAAAAAGGTGTAAAAAATAATAAAGAGCTTAAAATTGCAATTTCTTTCAAACAAATTGGAATTTCGATATAAACTCGCTTTTAGAGTATGATTGAAAATGGATCTTTCGATTTTAACTCTGTCGTTGCATTTTAGTAGGCGATAAAACCAGCCGACATAGTTTTTTTTTATTACAACATTATTCTCAAATCTTTTTTTATTTTTTATTAACAGTTCATAATTCTCAAATCTTGATTTTTTTTCAATCCATTGTGCATTCCTCGCGCTATTTTTTGTAACATATTCGTAATTTAAAGTTACTAATCCTGGTAGGTTTACGCAGCAAAATAAAAAGTAACGTAAAGCAAAAAAAAAAAAAAAAAAAAAAAAAAAAACAAATTTAAATTTGAGAAAAATAAAAAATTTACAAAAATCACATACAAAAAAAAAAAAAAAAAAAAAAAAAAAAAGCTTGCGTTCAGTTAATGTATAAAAACGGCCCATTCAGTAAGTGATCATTATGATCAACTCTGAAGTTGCATTTCTGTGGTCTGTAGAGCAACCCCATGGCATTTTCCGACAAATTTAACAGTTAACTCGCAATAACTACGGAATATGACATTTCTCCATGTACTCCCTGAACATTTTTCTGTTATTTCAAGTTTCTAAGTCATAAACACCGTAAAAAACTTAGCGTTCTTTCACCATTTTTCTTATTTAATAACACTAAAATTATAATTACGGTAAGATAAGATACACATAAGAGTTAGTTAAGCTATTTTTACAATGCGATATAAAATAAGAATCATTAATTTAGAATACCTATCTACACTAGTTCTTAAATTTAGTTTGTAAACCAAACATACGCGTAACACAGCATGGATATTAAGACGAATTCGAACTAGGCTTAGCAGAACAGAAGCGGATAGAAGTTATACATTATGAAATCATTTAATACAGTTCCCAGAGATTTAAAAAGTAAAATAAAAGTAGACAAAGTAAAACAAAATGTAACGTTAAAATAAAAACCCAAAACGGAGGTGGCGTTTATGTTTTTTTCCATAAGAATAGAAATACAAAGACAAATTTATCCTAAAATTCGACATTGAGTGGCAACACTATTAAATTTGAATATCGCTGCTAACCTGGAATAAAGTGATTCTCCACTCAATGTTTAGGTTCGCCAGCATCATATTCGGAGAGATATTCCACTACAGTTTTACTGTGTGTTTTTACGAAGTAAAATAAAATGTGACGTCAAAATAAAAACCCAATCGGAGGTGGCGCTTATGTTTTTTTCGTAAAAACAGAAATGCAAAAAAATTTTTCCCTAACATTCGACATCGAGTGGCAACACTTTTAAACTTGAATATCGCTGCTAACCTGGAATAAAGTGCTTCTCCACTCAATTTTTAGGTTCGCCAACATCATATTCGGAGAGATATTCCACTACAGTTTTACCGTGTAGTTTTTACGAAGTAAAATAAAATATAACGTTAAAATAAAAACCCAAAACGGAGGCGGTATTATGTTTTTTTTTCATAAAAATTTAAATACAAAGACGAATTTATCCTAAAATTTGACATGAAGAGGCACTACGTTTAAACTTGAATACCGATAAACAAAACTTTAAATGCTTGAGAATTCTTATACAAAAAAAATATGGCGCATTTGTTTTTGTTAAAACAGTTATGTTTTGATTTATTTTTCACAAACAGTTCGTGACAAACATAGAATAGCAATTGGAACATTTTAGTTTTTGACATAAATCGATAGATAGGGACTTTATGTAATTGATGACGCGTGAATTTGTATCGAAGCTGGAGATTTGGTGCTTTTAGCTTGTCTTTGGCATTTTGAAAAATGAAAAGAGGTTTTTACCATCTTTTTAGCTGTCTTGAATGTGGAGTATCTTGTGAATTCAACTTGAAAGATTGTCTTCCTTTGGGAGATAGACGAAAGGACGATAGATTCTATTGTAACGATACATCAGAAAATAAAAGATTTGGAAACATTTGATGAAATAAAAGCAGCCACGATTGATGTGGTTTTGAATGATTTTACTTTTCGTATCATTGTTTGAAGGATAAAAATTTCACTTGTTTTTAAATCAATTTTTATAAAATATGTGATTTATAAATAAAATTTAAAGCTGGAACAAACGAGAAAATTCGTAGAATAATATAATGTTCAATGTTAAATGCTTTATTTTATAAAGATAAGAATAGAAAAATAAGCAAAATCTCAGTGTAGTACGTTTAAAAAAAATTTAAAATTATAAATTATTGTTATACATGATTATAGATAAAATTATAAACAGTTCAAGTATTAATAATTTTAAATACTTGAAAATTGCTTATATTATAAAAAATGTGTTAAAATTTAAATATAAATAATTTTTTTTGCATTTATGCAAATACTTGATCTTGCCTAATTCGGGTACGGGAATTTCTAAATTTAGTTTTGCTTCTAAAATTGCAGATTTTTTTAAAATTACATTTCTAGTCAAATTTGTAGAAATCAAAATCGCTATACATAACTTGGACGCGCGTAAATGCTGCGGCAAACTTCGGGATTTAGGGCACATCATCAGAATTAAAATTACATAGGAACCCATGTCACCACTAGAGGCGCTTCTCTGTTATGTGCTGATCAGAAGCATACGAAGAAACGGTTCATAATAGGGAAGCGCCCCTAGCGACGTATAGCATTTCCGGGCATGGGATCCTATGTAATTTTAATCCTGATGATGCGCGCTATCTCCCCTAGAAGTTAGTCGTTACATTTACGCAACCCTCTGTTATATAAAATGTTTTTAAACTTGACATTTCGACAAAAAGAATGCTAGAAATGTCAATTTAAAATCAATATAACTTAGAGATAGAAACCGGTTGCAGATTTGACGTTAATGAGCCGATTTCTTTTTCTACTTTCTATTTCTATGCTCTATTTCTATTTTCTATTTCGTCTTTACATTTGCAACGTTTTAATGCATTACCTGCATATTTAATGCAACGTTTTAATGCATTACAAGCTAAGTTTTGTGTTTTACTTAATATGGTAAATAAATGCCTGCTTTATAACAATAGGGTGACAAAATTACCTCACACGGCCTTATAAGCTTTAAATTTCAACACAATCCAGCATAAATTCAATTACAAAAAAAATTACATTTAGTAATTATTTCCCATTGTTTCAAAAGTAAGATATAGAAAATTAACTATTTACATAATATACATAAGATATTTCTCCACCTATCTATCTAATTTTAATTTGAAATAAGAAAATGAATAAATAGAACACTAGTAATTTACATAGCTTTCAACAGAACTCTTAAACAATCATTCCCTATTTTAATACTAATTTTATTTCTATAAGATATCTTTTCTAAACTCTTCAGTTTGTATTAGATTTCAAAAGGGTTACATAGCTCAGCGAACTTCCTTTTGAAAATTTCGATAAACATTCCGTAATTTGAATTCCTTTACCGTCGTAGTTTAGGATGGTATAACGAAGAAGAGACTTTGAGTTTACATACTTCAGTTGCCACCGATAGTTTTCGGGTAGATTTTTAATTGAGTAGCGAAAGGGAGGCAAATGGGGTGTAAATGCCCGTTGTTATTCAACGAAATTACATTTAGTAAAAGATGCGGGTTGTTCGAAAAACATATGATAAAATGATGGTGCAAAAATATTGCTTTTTGATTTTCATTCACTGTTTTAGAGTTTTATATTAATACTAACCGTCTTTGGCTACCAGCTTAGTCACAGTTAAACTTAAATGGTAACCAAGCCGAAAGCATTAATTTTTCAAACCTTCTTCAAATCGCAACAACCTAATAACGAGATAGAAGGCGCCACCAGATTAGCTAATTAATCCATATTCTATAGTTCATTTGACAAAACACTTCTCAAACACAGTTTAACCCTAAGGTCCATTA
Organism: Parasteatoda lunata; assembly: GCA_949128135.1. NCBI lineage: Eukaryota > Metazoa > Arthropoda > Arachnida > Araneae > Theridiidae > Parasteatoda > Parasteatoda lunata. The sequence continues at coordinate 92,469,889 of OX421975.1, forward strand.
GATAATGAAATTCCTGACATAACCTTTCTCCAATGTTCAGTTAAATATCCTTTTTACGGTTTTGAAACAATGCTAATCGTAAATGGTTATAGAACCGTTTATTTTTGTATTAACGAATTTTTGACCATACCAGTTGTAAACGGTTTGAAAACTGTTGAAGTAAAAAAAAAAATTCTAACCATTAACTTAACGATTAAATGGATGGGCAGACTACTTTCGTATATTTTTCCATAATATTAGAATGAAAATTCTAATAGAAAAAGCATCTCAAATTATTACATAAATAATGTACTGAGAGAAATAAGAACTTAGGAAAATTATTTTAAATAAAGACAAATTGACAGCCTAATAAGCTTCTGTTGTCTAGAGACAACACTTCAACTAGTTCGAACAACTTGATTGTATCATTAAATCAGCAACATAGATAAAAAGGAAAGATAACACTTTCTTTGTGAATTGAAATTTTTAAAAAAAATGTATAAGGAAAAATAAGTACAATATTAACTAGATACAATAAGTACAAGCTAGATAAGATAAGTACAATATTAACTTCAGCTATAATTTGTATTTCTTTTTGGTTTTGGAGGAAGAACAATAATTTTAAATAAGTGACTATAGGCATGAAATAATCTCAGACAATATTTATTGTACTTTTTATTTCAGAAAAGGAATACACAACATAGTATGCATAGAACATGAAACACGATAAGACGACTAACTCGTATAAGTGTATAGTGTTTTTCGCCAAATATTGCGTAACTAAATCATTCTGAAACAGATATTGTTATCTAAATATTTTATATATAATAAGATGTCTTTTGAACAATAGTATTTACAAATGGTTATAAGAGTAAACGGCATTATTTTGCTTAGTTAAGTACCTAAATCGAATGATTCGTTTCATTATTCGCAAGTATACGTATTTTTATTATGTATACGTTAAGTACACGTTACTAAGAAAGACGTTTTAAGAAGAATATAGTTGTCTCCAAGAAATTCGTCCCATCTGTAACAAAACCCTTTTTTTTTTTTTTTTTTTTTTTGCTGCATTGACATTGATCCACGAATTTGAAGCAGACGATGTAACGTAATTGGAAAAGGAAATGATCTCTTTTCAAACTATACTATATTCTATTCGAAGTTTTACTTTAAAAACTTTTTCAATTAGGAAACAAATGTAATTTTCGCCATTCTGTTACATTTAAGTTCCAATTCTTTTTTTAAATGATTTGAAACAAAAACATGTAACATATATTAACATATAACATATATACATATATAACATATATATTAACATCCATTTCAGAATAATAACTTTCGAAACAAACATTCATCTTAAAATAAAACTGCACAATTTTAAATTTAATCATATGAATAAATTAAAATTCTATAGTAAAATCCTTTTCACTTAAAATTTCATTTATTTTTACTTTATTAATGATTTATTAAGAATACGTATTTTAAAAAAAACTTTTTATTAAAGAAATTAAGTAATTTCATCTTTTAAATTTTTACAACCAGAATAGCATATGACGAATAAATGTATATATAATGTCGCCAAATCGCACAAAAAAACATTTTATAATCAGGAAAAAATAAAGAAAATAACGAAAGAAATTAGTATTAGGAAAAGATCAGATTTCTAAAAGTACCAAAACGTTAAAAACCAGAAAATCTTCTATTTAAAAACGTTAAAAAATTATATAAATTACTCATTACAAATTAAGTTAACTGCAAATTTAAACGAAACAGCTTTAATTTATTTCTTAAATTTATTTATTTGCGCGCATGACATTTTTGATGTAATTTTATCTAAATTAAAAAATATGAAAAAGTTTTGAGCCTCTAAAGCAAATTTATAGCTCTTCTAACATTATATGAAAGATTTATTTTGCTTTTAATGATCTAAATGAAGACGAAAATTAAGAAAGTTTTTAATTGTAACTCAAGGTATTTGAATAAAACAAAGTTGGAATTAAATCGACCGAACAGAATAATTTTTTCTTTCTTAAAACGAGCGTTGTATCTTTTGTACACTAGTGATTGTAGATCATTATTATTATTTAACTGAAATTGTTTTTTTTTTTAATGTTTATTGCATTTTCTTCCATTTTTAACATTTATGTTTTTATTTCATTATTATTTTTTTATATACATCGTTAAACAATCGACCCGATTTTGAGCTTGAGACTACTAATGTTCAACTCCATAGCCTTGTCATTTTGAACTCAATCCAGAAGACAAGGAAACTCTTGGAGTATTGGGAGAAATGTGCCTTCGTGGAGGACTTTTTGGTTGGAATTAAACCCACATTTGTTTTACATGAAGAGAAAAACCTCGAAAGCCTCCTATAATTAACCTGATGGTAAACACACTCTAACCCATTCTACCGCTAAGGATATTTTACGTGAGCACTGTGGTCGGTACGAACCGGATGCGAAATACGTATCGCACAGTCATTGCTAGGATTCGAACCCGGGACATCTCATTGGGAAGCGTATTCTCTATCCCCTGAGCTACCACGATTCCTTAAAAATAATAAATTAAGAAAATATGTGTACTTTGTTTATATACACATATACAAGATGCGTAATTTCCCTTTCGCCTTTGGTGACAGCATATTTAAAACTAGCAAGTAAGTAACAGAGTCTGACTCTAGTGTAAAAGAATTTGACTCAAGTGTAGCAGAGTTTGAAGTGCAGAGAGAATAAATGAGTCTGAGATTTACAGAGTTCAATACTAGGGCTGCAATTGTTACTTGGTATATCTGATACTTACATTTTCTGATATTTTCTCCTATTTTAAACACTTTTAATTAATTTTTGATATTGAAACCATTGAGACTTTTTGGGAACCTTGCTTTAAGTTAATATTATTATTACTTTACAATAAATATGTTTCGATTTTTACATTCTTTTATTGCTTTCAATTCTTTATACTCTGTTTGCATTTTAAAATATTGTAGTTATTTCATAAAAATAGTGGCGAGCAAAAACTTCAGTTTGGCAAGTATACTTTAAAAAATTTTAGTCTATAGAGTTACCACCAATTTTGATATCGAGATGAAAAAAAGTTTTATAAAGTCCATGTAGTCAAATTTTTTTATTTACTTTTTCACTGATATAGTTTTGCTTATTTATTTATTCATTTTTTGTTTGTTTGTATACTGGCATAACATGTTTTCATGCGATTTAGAATTGATTTATGCCTTCATTGCAAAAACATTTCGTTTAAAAATAAGCATATTTTTAGTAATATATTCGCTAATTTTTTCAGAAAATCGCTTCTGAACCGTTGTGGCTCAGAGGATGGAGTGATCGCCTCCCAATGAAGTGCCCAGGTTCGAATCCCAGCAACGACTGGTCGATACGAATTCCGCACCCGACTCGCGCCTACTACAGTGCTGATGTAAAATATCCTTAGCGGATTATGGGTTAGATTCCCCTGATGCTACGCTAGTCTTGGGGCTTTTCGTGGTTTTCCTCTCCAAGTAACACAAATGCGGGTTATTTCAACCAAACTGTTACCCACGAAGGCAAATATCTCAACATCAAAACTGGTGGCATTTTTTTTTTTTTCAAAAATTAATATTCTGCATAAAAATGAAATTTCATGTCCTGCTTATAACTATGATTGAGAGAATACAAAAGTACTAGACTTTTTTTGTGGTTGATTAAGTGTTTCTTTAGCACATTAGTCCAATATTATTAATATAATTTTAGTCTACATTTATTACTAATTTATTATTATCATTAGACAACATTATTCTTATAGTCTAATATCATTTTTGAGACTAAAACTATAGAAAACATGAGAAAACTAAAACTAACTTAAAATTCTTTTAAGAGACATTATTTTTATTTTAGTTCAAATGAAAAAGCTTAAAACTGATATCATTTGGAGTAATATTTAAACCTAATTTTTTTTCATATAATCTCATTTTTGAATTAAACTGTAATAGTGAAAAAAGATTTTTGGATAATATTTTATTATTTATAATAATTATATTTATAATAATTATATTTATAATAATTATATTCATGATATTGCATTTAAATACAATATGATTCAAAACTTATTACATCCTCATTGAAAATATATTTAAACATATGCACCTGGATATTTAAAGTATGAAAAATTAATAAAATACTTTCCATTCTAAAATTTCAGGACTTAATTTCTTTAGAGGAACACATTTAGATTGACGTTATACAAAACTGCATTAAAATAAATGTTTTAACTTTTCTTTTATAATATATTTTTCATGAAGAAATAGGCTTTGAACTTGTTTCGGTTGCATAAGTAGTGTTTTTAACTCCTGAGACCCAGAGTTCAATGCACTGAACTACATATAGTATAATTTTATCACTTAATTTTTTTTTTAAATTCTGTTTTATGACTTTACAATGTGATTGTCTATATAAAAGCATAACTTGATTAATCCTGTAAAAACTGTGTTGTACTAACTATCCGTACATGAGTTTGAACAACCCATAAAAATTGTGCCAAGTAACATTCTATTGCTGGTCAACACTAAATTAAAAGGAAACTAATTTAAAGGGTGCAATTTAAATCTAAATACTTAAAATTGTATAATATTACACCAAACTCTCACGCTTTTACATCATACGAGAATTATTTGCACTTCCAAAGCACCACAAAGTTAGATATTAAGAAACGCCAAAGCTTGTTATCATTTTAAACGCTGATGTTTATCAGCAGAGACGAAAATTTGCCATTAAATTTACATGCGTGTTTCAGCTGGGTATTAAACACAATTACGAGGGTTGCTATTTATATTTCTGGCCTTGGCAACAGTAAGTGTTGCTAGGCGACCGCAGACGATTTTAATCGAAAGTTTGATATTTTTAAACATAAATTCAGCAGACGATTTACCATTATAGCTTCATTTGTGTTGTTGACAGTAAATTGAAAAGTTCTTCTCTTTCAAAAAATGGAATTGAATCGTGAACATTTTCGTGCCATTATTTTTCATAACTTTCGACGTGGATTTTCAAGACAAAAATGCTTCGATGAACTTAATTCTTTATTCAGCGATAAAGCGCCATCCTACAGCACTGTAAAAAATTGGTATAACGAATTTAATCGTGGTCGATGTTCGATCCAGGACGAATCCCGTGCAGATCGTCCAAAATCCGTTGTTGTGCCAGAAAAGATCGATGCTGTGCGTGAACTGATAAAACAAGATCGTCATGTGACATACCGTGAGATAGAGGCGTCTTTGGACATTAGTATGACTAGCATCAATAAAATATTGCATGAACATTTGAGCGCAAAAAAAATTAGTTCGCGTTGGATCCCGCATAATCTGACAAACGCTTAGAAAAAGGCTCGTGTCGATTGGTGCAAGGAAATGTTGGAAAAATACGTTCAAGGTACATCAAAGGCTGTGTATAACATCTACACAGGTGACGAATCATGGATCTATGCATATGAGCCGGAAACAAAACAGCAATCAACTGTATGGGTCTTCCAAGACGAGGCAAAATCAACAAAAGCTGTTCGAGGAAGAAGCACATCGAAACAAATGATTGCCTGTTTCTTCGGCATTAACGGTCATGTGGCAACAGTGGCGTTAGAGCAACGCAGGACGGTCAATTCTGAATGGTACACGACCATTTGTTTGCCAGAAGTCATCGGAGAAATTTTAAAAAAGCAGAAGAACAGGCGAATCATTCTTCATCATGACAATGCGAGCTCTCACACATCGACTCAAACAAAGGCATTTCTGACGGAGCGAAAGATCGAACTGATGGGTTATCCGCCGTACAGCTCTGATTTGGCACCCAATGACTTCTTATTCCCACACATCAAAAATAAATTACGTGGACAACGATTTTCGACCCCCGAAGAAGCGGTTGATGCATTCAAAACGCATGTTTTGGAGATACCTTAATCGGACTGGAAAAAGTGCTTTGAAAATTGGTTCAAACGCATGCAAAAGTGTATTGATCATCATGGAGAATATTTTAAAAACAATAAAACCAATTTCGATCCTACATATTTGTTTTTTCATTATTAGGCCAGAAATATAAATAGCAACCCTCGTATATTCTAATTTTTAAATTTTTGAGATCTGTATTAATCGATTTTATAATGTGTAATTTCTTTCCGCCTAGTTGGAAATTGTCTTAATATTCTGTCTGCGTGTGTTTACTATGTGTGTGTTTAATTTACGACCTAATTTTATTTTGAGAATAAGTGTATATATGCATTCTAAATTCCTGATTCTTTCTTTATATTCTACTGTAAAAATAAACTTTACTGACTCTTATGAGTATCTTATCTATCTGTAATTAAAACTTTTAGTAATACTGAAGATGATGGCAGCTACTTTACTGTGAAAGAAAATTGGTGTAGTAAAAGACTAAATCCAAGAGTTATGTATGGCATTTCACTACTTTAGTGTAAAAGAACATTGGCGTAGTAAAACACTCGATCCAACAGCTATGTATGGCGTTTCACTGTACCACTTTTGTATAAAGTAGTTGCTACCATTTTTGACATTGTGATGCACAAATTTTTTTTTTTCATTTTTTTACTAAGTTTTTAAATACAATGAAAAATTATTAGAAAGTAAGATTTTAGATTGAGGTAGAAACTTCTGGATAGTTTTATGACGTATAACTAAATCGTTAGAGTTCACTATCAAATTGTGAGAAAAAGTACAATAAAATTATAATACAATATACAAGAAATTATGAACATTATATTTATCGTAATGTAATAATTGAAAATTACAAGGAAATAGTTGATTGAGTTTAATTAATTGAATATCTTTAAAAATTAGCATTTAATCGCATTGCGGAGTTTACATTTCCTTTCTTCTACGCTAAATATTTCTAGGCAAAAATAACTTTTTTCTGCTATTATTTAAAGCTCGGGTCTCGTGAGAATTTAATAAAAAAATCTTGTTTCAAATCTAAACAGAGTTTCAGAAGTATCGAAAGTTATTAGTTAAAGATACAAATTAATAAAAAAATATTTCTATTTGATATCCGAATATTTTATAAAAATTATTACATAGTAATTCTTGCATAAAGTATGAGACAAAATAATTTACTACAAAATGAGGATTAATGTTCAAATTTTTACACAGATTTTTTTATGCGTACATTTTAATTGAGGTTTAAATTCGCTTGAAATGTTAAAAAAAAAAAATTTTTTTCATTTCTAATTATCGTCACAAGTCTTAAATTAATTTTACTGTTAAAATTTATTTAATTAATTCTGACATTTTAACAAAACAATTGAAAACAAAATAATTAAATTATCTTGAAAAACACTTTGAAAAAAAATTACTTTACTTTAAAACCGAGTTAACTGATATATGAAAAAACAAAAATGATGATTAAAATAAAAACATTTTTTAAAATAGCTGACAAGTCATTTTCATTCCATGTTTTTTTTTCATAAATATTAATTAACAATTAGTTATATAATAAAGAAAGTTTAAAGCACGCTCATCGGTTGTCAAACGCTAGAATCTTACATTATTTTAATCTCAGCACTAAGATCAATGTTAGATCACAAGATAAAATCATCGTAAATATTTTTTTATTCATTCTTTTATGAGGGATAACTATTTTTGACACTCATATAACCATTGCGTTTAATAAAACACTTATTTCATGCTTGTTTATGCACGAAAAACCACCATGAGTAAAATTAATAAGAAAAAGTAGGATTCACTTGTTTTTGATATGAGATATGAAAAGTATGATATAAAAAAATTCTCACTAAAATAAGATCTTCAAATATTTTTCTTCCTCATAAGATACATTTTAAGCTATCCGACTAAATAAAAATCGGCAATTTCGATTTTTCCTTCATTATCCATATTTTCTTCGATTTTTATAACCGTAGTTGAACAGCCGGTCCAATTTTGAGTTTACGATAACGATATGTTCAACCCCATAGCCTTGCAATTTTGAACCCAGTCCAGAAGAAAAAGGATATTGGTAGAAATTTGCCTTCGTTTAGGACTTTTTGATGGAACTAACACGCATTCTCGTTACATGGAGAAGAAAACCACGAAAACCATCCATGGTTAGCCTGACACGAAGAGGATTCTAACCCATGATCCATCTACTACTGAGAATATATTATGGCAGCACAGTGGTCGGTGTTAGCTGGGTGCGGAATTCGTATTGACCAGCCATCGCTGGGTATCGAACCCGAGTCACTTCATGTGGGGGAGGGGTGAGCGTTCTGACCCCTGAGTCCACGAACTTTGATTCATTTATTATGTTTATGCTTTATTGAGTTATGTTTTGAGTAGATCTCCAAGAAACTTTAAAATTTTTATCTCCGATTTTTAGAAATGATGTTAAAATTGTTTTTTCGTATGCTGACTTATCAAACCGAAAGAGGAAGGTAACTCCCAAAGACGAAAATAAAATGTTTTCTGTTATGTTTTGAGTATTTTAATATTTTTTTTATTTGATAAAATTATATTTTAAAGACATGTAAAATTCTTTTTCAAAAATTAATTTACGAACAGTTTTTGAGTTTGGAATTTTCTTGAATTTAAAATTCATTTTCTGAGGAATGCTGATTTCTTTACGCTAATAGACATTACAAAAAAAGTTTATTATAGAATTCTTTAAAAAAATGTATGTAAAATTTTTACAACTTGTTGGGGATGTTTTAAAATAAAAGCTAAGGTCTAAGTCTGAGTTTTGTATATTTAACAATTTTTAAGTAAGAATATTTATAATTTTTTTAAAAAATAATCAATATTAAACAAGATATTTAGTTCTGTTTTATCCTCGTTTTTTAATTAGAAGATTAGAAAATAGAAGTTAAAATTTTAGTTCAAAACACAGGTACTCTCAATATTCATATAGAAAAAAAAAATTATTCAGGAATTTATGCATAACGATTTGTTGTAGAGCTGTTAGAGTGACATGAAAAATGCGTAGTTTTTATGTTCAATTTCCTTTATTTTTTAAAAAATATACTTTATTAATTTTTAACCTTTGTTTTAAATTCTTAATTTTAGCACCACCGCTTTTCAAACTTAAAATTTAAACTTTAATCTAGATTTAAAAAAAAACATTTGTGGAAACCAGTCGGATATTTTAATTAAAAAATAAAGTTTTAAGAAAGATTTAAAATATCATGTATAAATACTTTAAAATTTTTTAATATAAATTAAATAAAGTTAGATTATAATATTTTGAGCAACAACTTTTTTGGAAACTCAGTTTTTTCAATATTTTCAAATATCATTTTGAGTCTCTTTCAGCTTTTTTTTTTCCTCCGCAACTATTATTTCAGATGTCTAACCTTTGTGTAAAAAATTCCGAATAAAATTACTGTAAAAAAACCGGTACTTTGAGTGCATCATCAGTAAAATTCATTTGACCGTAAAATCCATTTTTAATGCGATATTTTATACTGTAATTTTTACAGTAATATTTATTGAATTAAAGTGATTCAGTGATGTTTCTGCAATTATTACTTTAAAAATTATTGTATATCAAATTTTTAAATCACATATAACATGTAGCACCGTAACATGTTTCAGTGAAAATTAATTTTTTGGTAAAAATTGCCTGCACCCATAGTTCCGGTTCTTTTTACCGTAGTTTGATCCAGAATTTTTACAGTGCTTGCTATCACAAAAGTTTCAAATCTATCACAACTTTAAATTCGGCACAAACTTAATGAAATCTTCTAAAAAAATTTTGAAAATCATAGATGATTGATTAACATAGATATCAACAATAATAAAATTGATTAAAAAATATTACTTTGAAAGATTTTGTAATAATTATAATTTTAAGCATTTGAAAGAATGTATCATGTAATATTTCAAAAAAGAATACATATTAGAAATTTCAAATTTCTACCCTTTCTTCGATTGAAAAAATATCAAAACATTTTCATTAAGTAAATTTCAATTACTTCAACACGTGTTACTTTTAATTTCATTGAAATGTGTATCAGAGTTTCAGAATTCATTGAAGCTTTTAATATTAAAGGATTAACTCTGAAACTAATGACCATAAGGATCAAATATATATATGGGGAACCAGCATGATCACTGCAGCATATATAATTTGCACTGGAAAGCAACGGCAAATTGCAACATAAGGTGTATCTCCATTTAAATAAGCACATTATCTACCATGCTCATGCTATTCACATTACCATGAGAAGTAGTCAAGAGTAATTTTGATGCCAAAATTTAATACAAATGTCGCCAAATGTGAGAAATATATATTACAGATCTAAATGAGAAGTTATTGCATATTTGCTATAAAAGCGTTTAGAAATGCTATACAATAATAAAAAAGTTAGATGTAATGTCTTTTTGAGTTAAAATTGTATCGACATGAAATATAATTATGTATGTAAAGGAGATGTTAATTTGCTTTAAAAATATTTCATTTATTATGATAAATGTTCAAATATAATATTTAGTTAAAAAAAACTAACTTTTTTCGTCATTTTACGTGACAAAATCGTTATTAATATCTTTTTAAGCAAAAAAAGCTCTTGAATATTAAATATTAAAAGTTTGAAATAATTTTTATAATATTATATCCGCAATCAATTTTTTGTTACATTATTAAATAAAATTGCACAAATACATTGAATGTATTAAATAAAAAAATACTTGAAATAAAAATACTATTAAGTGTGGTAAATGCTTATTAAATATATAAATTTAAATTCTTTACACGATTACTAATTAATTAATTATTTAACATTAGCATTATTAATTATTGATATGAACAAAATTGTTAAAATAATACGAATAACTTCTATTGTAAAAGCTACAAAATAATCATTCATACATAGTCGCATTAATACATAGTTGATTTTATTATTAAAGTCAAATTTGGTGCTAATTTTTAAAATTGATAATAATGGGCTAACACTTTTTTAATATATTAAAGTAATCAAAAATAATCTCTGCTTAAGTAAGAACATTATCTAGTACGTTCAATCTGTTCACATTACCATGGCAAGTAAGTGAAGAGTAATTTTGATGTTAAAATTTAATACAACTATCACGAAATGCGTTAAATATATACTACAAATATATATGAGAAGTTTTTATATTTGCCATAAATGCATTAAGCAATATTAAATAGTTTAAAAAAATGTTAAATATAATATCTAATTAAGTTAAAAATTTATCAAATAAAACAAAATTATGCTTGCAAAAAAGATATTAATTTGTTTTAAAAAATATTTCATTTATTACGATAAATGTTCAAATATAGTATTTAGTTAAAAACTAACTTTTTACTCATTTTACGTGACAAAACATTAATATCTTTTTAAGCAAAAAATTACTCCTGAATATTAAATATTAAAAGTTTGGAATAATTGTTATAAAAATAATCTCATGTACTTAAAACTAAGTGATAAATTTTTCATTTTGAGTGAATTCATCTCTTACATTTGGTCTAATCAAATATATTTTATTCAAACATTATCAAGAAATTATGCTTTATAAAAATTAAAAAATAATTTCGGTCTTACTTAAAATGAATAATTAATTATCAGTTATATGTTTGTTCTTACGTGATAAAGTTTAAATTAAATGACTATAGTACTGGAAAAAATTTTTATTTCTTGAAATTATTTTTTCTAAATAATTGAAATTTCTTGAATAAGTAATTATCTCTTTTACATGTAGTAAAGAAAAGATATTAATTACCATTTAATGAAAATTCCATCTAGACTCATTAGGAACACCATGGGGCAATTTTTTTAAAATTCTTCCGGCTGTTTATCTCAAGTAAGATATAAAAAAAATCATAATTAAATAACACAAAATTCCCAAACGTATTAAGTAATGCATATTTGAAAACTTAGGAACTTAGCTTAAGTAATGCCTATTTATAACAAACAGTTTTGTCAGAGTAAAAACAAAGTGTGTGTAAACTAAGTCAGCATAGTCGTAAAGGATTGAGGACTAGAATACTTCATTTTCAAGTTATAATTTCAGAATAATGGAAATATTTATTATCTAAATAATGTTTGAATGTTAGCTTATCACTTTGATAAAACTTTTTATAAGTATAAGAACATTGCCATTTTTTTAGTAACCGATGCCTGTCTCTCATGTTCAGTAAATTAATATTAAATGTATTGCTATAAGCTAAACATATGTAAGGTTCGCATACGTTTAATTTTATCACAGAGGAGAAAAGTTTAACTTTTATATAAAAAAGGTGGCAACAGATTTGATACGTAAATAGAACGCTTCGCTTTAACATATTTGTCGCTGTTTATTATGTTTTATTAAATACTTTTTTAAAATATCTTTTCGCTTCTTTATTATGTTACATTTATACTAAATTCCTTGTCTTTCAACCTTATTTTATACATAAGATTCTAATTTTAAAAAATTTACCCTACAAAATTTAAAATCACAAACGTATTTTTAAACGCGTCTTTTCCTTTTTGATTATATCTGAGAAACTCAACAGTTAGTATAATGCAATGAAAAAACAGACGACACTGAATAACCTTTGATCTCATAATTGGATCTATACGTTATAGATCCATTATTATCTTTGGAGAAACGAATTTTATAATTATATGTAAAATATTTTTAATTCGCTTAGAAAGTTCTCGAGATATGACGAAATACGCAAAAAAAAATAAAACTAACATTACGAGGAAAAAGCTATGTATCTCTCTCCTGACGAAACTATGAAACCATATTTTACAAATTCTGACTCCCTATCATTTGGAGATAAAAAAATCCGAATCCATTGAAAAAAGGTTACATTTATTCAGAGAAAGTACGGTTTTGTGTCTGATTTCGTAACTTAAAATATCGTCTGCTTTAATTAATTACATATTTAAAGGTCTCCCCCTTGAACCATTAAAATTGTGTACCAGTACGTGAACATCAGATTATTAGGTTATTCAGGGTGGTCCGTTTATTTATTTATTTATTTTTGGTGCACTATACATCTCTGTCTATAATAAACAAAATTTTTTCTGTATATATTTTCGCTAATAAATTCAATGAAAACGGGCGCAGCGATTTGGATTCGTTTTTTTTTTCTGCACTGTAAAAAGTTATAGTGCATAGAATACACTATTTTTGGTGTTAAGATAAACTAAATGCATTTTTAAACGCAGAACTGTAGTTATCGAACAATTTTTTAAAAATAAAATTGACAAAATAATTATTGTTTGAAAGCATTACGGTGAATATATAACTAAAAATGTACTTAAACAATCCCAAAAAAAACTTAAACGATACATAGTAATTACTCGACTAAGAAACTTTATCCGCTTCAAAAATATAGAGATTGAAAATAACAGTTGAAATTTTTTAAGCGTTTAAAAATAGGCACACATTTTAATTACTTTTGCTTTTTCTTATACACGTCTGGCAAGTCTTGAAAATGAGTCCCCATTTTTTAGCGCTTGAAACATGCCAATCTGTGTATCCAATCCAATTTGCATGTTTTTAAAGTCAATGAAGTTTTTTAATCAAGTATAAATGTACTTGTTTTTAAAAAATAAATGTACTTGTTTGTTAAAAGAAATAGTTTTGCAATGCATCCATTAAATTGATTTGAATGCGCATAAAAATATGTGTTGTCAGTAAACAAATAAACGAAAAAAGGAATAAATAAATATATGAAACTTCAACAACGAGAAAGTAAATAAAAAATTTGACTACGTGCACTGTAAAAAGATTTAGCTCACCTCAATATCAAAAATGGTGGCAACTGTACACCAAAACTCTTTACAGTGTATAGTTATATGGGGTGGTTTGTAAGCAATAACCAGGTTCGTGTAGTTTGAGCATAATATCGAAAATATGAAATTCCTTTGTTAAAGCTCACTCCTTGATGGCTTTTAAATGGCTATCACTGGTTGGTACGTCGTTTTTAGTTACAAATTGCTGATATTTTTTGGATCATTTGCGTTATTTTCCATTCGTCTACATTGAGTTGTTTGTAAGCAACTTTGAAAAACGTGTTTTTAATTTGTTCCAAGATATTAAAAAAAAATTGAAGCGGATAAAATCTCGAGAATAGTTCGTTGAGCAGACAAAATTTCGAGAAAAAAGAAATCCTTATTTTGCTGAGCAAGCCAAATCTTGAGAAAAAAGAAATCCCTAGTTCGCTTAGCAGACAAAATCTCGAGAAAAAGGAAATCCCTAATTCGTTGAGCAGACAAAATTTCGAGAAAAAAGAAATCCTTATTTTGCTGAGCAAGCCAAATCTTGGAAAAAAAAAAAAAAAAAAAAAAGAAATCCCTAGTTCGCTTAGCAGACAAAATCTCGAGGAAAAAGAAATCCCTAGTTCGTTGAGCAGACAAAATTTCGAGAAAAAAGAAATCCTTATTTGCTGAGCAAACCAAATCTTGAAAAAAAAAAGAAATCCCTAGTTCGCTTAGCAGACAAAATCTCGAGAAAAAAGAAATCCCTAGTTCGCTTAGCAGACAAAATCTCGAGAAAAAAGAAATCCCTAGTTCGCTTAGCAGACAAAACCTCGAGAATAAAGAAATCCCTAGTTCGTTGAGCAGACAAAATTTCGAGATAAAAGAAATCCCTAGTTCGCTGAGCTCAAAGTTAAAATGCTGAAGTATACACGCGTGCTTGAATCAAATACGCTAACATTAGTTATCAAAAATTAAAGACTACTATCTTCAACCGTTATAGGTAATTTAAAAAAAAAAATGCTTTTTCTTATTTATCAGTGCGCATTCTAATTTCAAGGATCTTAAATTTATGAAACTCTAATGATAAAACTTTTTTCTACCAAGCATTAATAAAAATAATTATTCTTTGATATTCTTTTCAGACGAAAATTTTTACTTTCCCAATAATTCAAATTCAACAATAATCACTCAAATTAATGGATTAGGATAATTTTATTGAAGCATCGTGGTTCAGTGGTAAATGTAAAACTGAAGAAAGTAAGTGTAGAAAAAAATAATAAACTGCTTGCGCTCAGCGCCATCTGGTGCTATAAATCTTAATTGATAGTATTCACAATTATTAACACTCCCCACTTGAACTCCTCCGAGTTCACCAACATTT
Source organism: Parasteatoda lunata (assembly GCA_949128135.1). Classification (NCBI taxonomy): domain Eukaryota; kingdom Metazoa; phylum Arthropoda; class Arachnida; order Araneae; family Theridiidae; genus Parasteatoda; species Parasteatoda lunata. The sequence goes on from OX421975.1 coordinate 92,484,947, forward strand.
TAAACATAAAAATAAGACAATTAAAAAAAATAACATTTAAATGCAAATAGTTTTGAAATGCAATGCAAAAATTCACTTGAAAGAAAGAAAAAACATAAACTATTAAAGTTTATCATTGTTCATTTCAGTCATTGAGTTCTAAAGGATAAATAAGCTGTACTGGGCGCTTATATTCGCCGTTGGATTTGCGAATAAGGCAAGATCTTACAAGTCCATCACGCCCTTGAAATACTTTTGTTATAATACCTATGTCCCATAGTAGTTTTGATTTTGTGGTGCCCTCCATCAAAACCACATCTCCCACTTTCAAACATTTTGTTAAGTTAGGAGAAGTAAAGTTGTGTGCAGATCTCAAATTAAACAAATAGCGCTCCTTCCAACGCTTCCATAAATTAGCCAATAATGTAGCTTGGTATTCTTTTCTTTTTATAAGAACCTTTTTGGTGGATTCTTTATGGATGGTTTCAATGAAATGGGCTGGATATTCTGCCTTTTCTTTTCCAGGAGTTAAAAACTGAGATGGGGTAAGAATTTCCGGTTCACCAATTTCGTTAGTGACGTAGGACAAGGGTCGAAGATTAACGATGGTTTCTATTTCAGTCAATAAAGTGGTCATCTCTTCAAAATTTAAAAGAGCTTTTCTAAGTATTTTCTTTAGAGGCTCTTTGACACTTTTTACCAATCTTTCATAAAATCCTCCCCACCAAGGGGCAAGTTGGACGATGAATTTCCAGGATATTCTTTTAGCTGCAAGAAAGTTTTTGAATTCGGAATTTTCCAAAATATCAAATAATCTCTGAAGCTCTTTATCGGTACATTTAAAAGTCTTGGCGTTGTCGGAGTAAATTGTATGACAACCACCTCTTCTGGAGAGAAATCTTCTGAATGCGAGCAGAAAAGTCGAAGTAGACATGTCTGTGACTAATTCAAGATGTATTGCTCTCGTGACTGCACATGTGAACAAGGCTATATATGATTTCTTTATTCCATTTTCACCCTTGATGTAGATTGGTCCGGCAAAATCAATTCCGCATACAGTAAAAGCAGGAGTTTCACTAATTCGATCTTTTGGAAGCTGTCCAGTCATTTGGGTAGAAGGTTTGACTGTGTATCTGCGACAAATCAAACATTTCGAGACAACCTTTTTTACTAATTGTCTTCCTTTAGGTACCCAAAATCTTCTCCGAATTTGTACTAGAGTGCTCTCTACTCCAGAATGAAACACATTTTCATGTTCTCGCTTGATGAGCAACTCTGCAAATTTAGACTGTCTTGGTATGATTATAGGCTTTTTCTCATCATAAGAATAATCTCCTTCATCCAATCTTCCTGTGATTCTCAGGATACCTTTTTCATCAAGATAAGGAGCTAAATGGAAAATAGTAGAAGAAGATGGAATAGGCAAACTAGATTGTAGAGCTCGTATCTCACTTTCAAAGAATTTTGCTTGAGTAAGCTTTACTAATGTATCTTCAGCATTTCGGAGCTCTTCTGCAGTCAAAGTGTCCATATTCGGCTTAACTTTCTTTAAACAGTTCAAATATCGCTTTACCCACGCTATGATTCTAACAACTTTTTCGAGGTTGCTAAAGTTAGCGATATTTATCAACTCAAGTTCTTCACCATCTACACATTTCATAACGGTGACTTCTTTTTCACGATACTCAATTTGTTCATCATTTTCCTTGAAGAGTTTCAATTCTGGCCACATTTCGGTCGGAAGGGACAACCAAGATGGCCCCTTCCACCAAATGTCAGAATTCTTTAATATACTCATGGAAGCACCTCTACTAATAAGATCGGCAGGATTGTCAATTCCGGGGCAGTGGAACCAGTCCTTAGGTTGAGTAATCTCTTGAATTTCTTCCAATCGGTTACGCACAAATTGTTTAAAACGAATGGCAGGAGTTTTTATCCAACAACACACTATAGAGGAATCACACCAAAAGAAACTATCACACGGAATTTTTATGGCTCTAGTAATAGTTCGAAATAATCTAGCAGAGAGGAGGGCACCTAGTAGCTCAAGTCTTGGTAATGTAATCCTTTTGAGGGGCGCAACTCTACTTTTAGCTGAAACAAAACATGTAGAAATATGCCCATCACTAGTTTCTGATCTGATATATGCAACTGTACCATAACCCTTTAAGCTGGCGTCAGAGAAGATATGTAACTGTGAACTTACAATTTCTTTGTTACCTGTTTCGAAAAAATAATAACGCGGAATTTTCAAATCATTAAGTTCACCGAATTGTTTACATATATCGCGCCACTGATTTTCTATGTCTAAGGGTAGCTCTTGATCCCACTCCAATCCGCTTTTCCAAATGCTTTGAACTAGAGATTTTAGAAGCATTGTAAAGGGTCCCAAAAATCCTACTGGATCAAAAATACGCCCAATGATTTTCAAAATAAATCGTTTTGTTATTTGTCCTGTGTCTAACAACTTTAACAGATATTTGGACTCAAAGTAAAATACATCTCTTTTAGGATCCCAACAAACTCCTAAAACTTTAAATGGAAAGCCTGATTGACCTAAAGATTCCTTTTCATTCTGAACATCTATACCTGCATTCTTCCATAATTCACGTAATTTTTTATCATTTGTTTGAAATTTTCTCAATACCATGCCCGCATCCCGAAATATTTCAACACAATCCGAACTTATTTGAAATGCTGTATCTGTACTGTCACTCCCCCCTATGACATCATCGACATATACCCTTTCATTTAGTAATTCATAAGCAAGAGGCTTTGATTTTGCAAACTTTTTAATATGTTCTTTAATAGTTGCCGCTAAGAGAAAAGGGCTACAGTTGATACCAAATAATACGCGGCAAAATCTATAAATTACTGTAGACGAATCATCATCGGGGTCATCTGACCAAAGAAATCTTGTGACATCTCGATCTTCTTCATTAATTCCTATTTGTAAGAAAGCTTGCTGAACGTCCCCTATAAAAGCAATCTTGTTTTCCCGAAACGCTAGCATAAGTTCATAAATATCGGGGTATAAATTTGGCCCAATATACAAACAGTCGTTAAGAGACAATTCGTTTTTCTTATGTGCGGAACCGTCAAATACAATCCTTAATTTGCTAGTTAGTTTGTCGTTTCTTATAACCGCCCTATGAGGTAAATAACATTGTTTATAAGTTAGGGGATCAGTGTTTTTAACTTTCTCAATTATCCCTTCATTTTCGTAAGTTTTTATAACTTTCTTATATTCTTCAAACAAGGATTTATCATTTTTAAATCTCCTTTTTAATTTGTCAAACCTCTCTGAAGCCAGCTCAAAGTTATCATTTAACAAATGTTTTGTATTAGGTCTCCAGAGAAGTCGTACACTATACCTATTATTTTCAAAATGCAAATCAGAATTAAAACCTTTTAACAATTCACTTTTATTTTCAACATTTTCTTCGTTCATAGTGTTTATTCCTAGTCCTTCAAGGTTCCAAAACAAAGAATAATCAACATCAGATATTATAGTATTATTTACAATCCTACTTAATTGGCAATTATTCATGAATTTCCCTTGAACCACAAAACCAAATAAACTATCGGTTGCAACGAGTCTTTTTCCCAACCTTAAAGACGTATCAAAGATTACGTCATGTAGGAAATCGGCGCCGATCAAAATGTCTACATCAGCTATTTCTCCGGTATCCGAAAGAAAAATATTATTTTTCCTTGCTAATTTTTTAATTCTCTCATGGGGTGCGGCTATTTTCCCACACGTTATTTTTTCTACTACGAATGCCTCAATGCAAACATTTAATTTTTTATCGTTTTTGTTCTGAAGATTCACTTTCACTAAATCGTAAGAACACCCCTTGGAAATTTTTTCTCCAAAACCGAAAACATGCAACCGTTCAGTTTTAATGGTCCTGAGGTTCAACTCATTACAAATATCACGTTTCAAAAAACTGCGATGGCTACCAGAGTCATATAAAATTCTAACCAACTTCTTTACATTACCATAAATCAAATACGCTAAAGAAGTCTGTAAATAGATCATTTCATTTTGTTTTCGCCTCGAAACACATGAAGCAGTAACGGATGCCAAAGTATCGTTTTTCTCTTTCGACTCATTATTTATTGCTGATTTATCACAAATTAATTCGCTATGCGGTTTCTTACATAATGTGCAAATACATTTATTCCAACATTTTTTTGATGTGTGGTATTTCTTTAAGCACCGGAAACAGCGAAATTGATCTTTAAGCATTTGTTTTTTTTCTTCGATGGTCAGAGAACAATCTTTTGATTCGTGATTTTTGGAATTACAAAACAAACAAAATATATTGTTAGATGCCGAAACTAATGCCGAGGAAGATGAGAATTTTCGATTATAATTATGTTTACTATGGCTCTCCGACCGTTGCTGTGTTTCGAAATGAACACTTAGTTTTTTAGAACTATTAGACAACACATGTGAGGCTTCTCTACATTCTACCTCTTTTCTAATAAATGAAATCAGTTCATCAATATCAAAATCTACACTCGATTTTCTATTTTTATTATAATCTAAATTTAAATCCTCTGGTAGCTTTTGTAAAATAACAGGACAGAGTAAATTACCATAACTACCTTTCGTTACATTCATTGATTGTAAACTGCGAATGTGAATTTCACATTCGTCATAGAACTTACGTAAAGCTTTAATATCATATGAATTTTTTACAGAATTAATGGATAAAAGTTTATTCATATGACTACTAATAATTAAATCTTGCCTACCAAATCTTTCGGTTAGCAACTTAATAGAAGAATCATAATTACTTTCAGTTAATGAGAACCCAGCAATTGCACTCAAAGCAACTCCCCCTAAATACATCTTAAGATAATTAAATTTATCAATTTTTTTAAGACTCTCATTACTATGTATAGCTATGTTATAGCTATTCCAGAAACTGTGCCACTCACAGGCATCACCAAAAAATTTGTTTATCTCCAATTTAGGTAATTTAACGTTAGCAACGTGCGAGATATTTCCATAAGTTATATTTTCTTGTAAATCATTGTTACCACTATTAACCGTTACTTCCTGTCTTGTAGTCTGGCTTTTCAATAAATATCTTTCGATTCTGCCTTTATAAGCCACTACTCGATCTTGATACTCTTGACTTTGTATAATTTCACTCTCAAATTCATCGCTCTTTTTAAAATGTTTTTCAATATCCAAATCAAGAGCCTTTAAATTTTCATTTTTTTCAACTAACTGATTTAGTGAATCATACAAAGTATCATAATCAGGAAGTGTTTCTAAGAACAATTTGTCTATCTTATTTATCAATTTCGTAATCAACTGTCTGATTACAGCTCGTTTCGATTTTAATTTCTCAAAATCATCCATTATAAAAAATAAATAGCTCGCACGTTACTGCAATAATAAATCCAAATGCATATATATTTAATACAATGACATATCAAAACAAATTATTACCGACTTCACGGAGACCAAAACAAAACAAATGTTAACTTACTCGCTTTCATGCAGATGGCCTATTTCCCGGCCGATGCACCATAATTCAAATTCAACAATAATCACTCAAATTAATGGATTAGGATAATTTTATTGAAGCATCGTGGTTCAGTGGTAAATGTAAAACTGAAGAAAGTAAGTGTAGAAAAAAATAATAAACTGCTTGCGCTCAGCGCCATCTGGTGCTATAAATCTTAATTGATAGTATTCACAATTATTAACACCCAACTCTTAAATACATCATACAATTTATAAAAAATATTCCAAATGTTAGATTGCGAGAAGCCCAAACAGCGGTTAGTTGCTTACACAAACACACATAAAGTTTTATGTTTGTATACTCACATTTAAGGCTTAAATCAGCTGACTCTAAAATCCTGAATCTAAATATTAAGAAAAAATTTTCAATAACAAGTATTATCCTGTCAACCTGTCAACACTCGCGAAAATGTACAACTCCTTTGACGCCATCACAATGAAAAGCAATTTCCAAAATAAATATTCTAAAACTTTACATTTATCAAAAAATAATAATACCAAAAAAATCTAAGTTTAAAAATACGCAGTAAAAAAGTGTAATAAAAAGAATCAAAACAAAGTAAAAAAAACTCTTTTTAAATAATAATTACACATTGAATTATTCTTGAATCTAAACATTATTATAAATCATTTCGGTGGCCAAACGGATATGCAACGGAGTAAAAAAAAACAGTATATTTCAACCAACACCTCTTAGAAGAAAGAAGGCCTCAGCACGGATCAATTTAGTAGTCTGTCATAACAAACATAAACTGCGCAATAAAGGAAAAATAAGAAAGATGTCATTATGTTTAGACTACTAAAGAATGAAATTTCTTGTTTGAGGTAACCCGTGCTGAGGCCTTCTCTTTTCTACGAGGTATTGTTTCTACACGCTTAATATAACTAACTCGCGGAGTCAAGGATTATACTGTAAATATAATAAAATTTGAGGTAATTGGCGCAGAATGTACCTTTTGGCTATAATGGCGGTCTTGGCGAAAGTGGTCGAGGGGATAACCCTAAAGTATTGCAAGAAATATTTCCCCTAGGCTTAAAAAGGTTAAACAAAACTGATTAAAAAAAAAAACATTTTAATTTCCAATTAAACGTGTCATACGAATGTAAGTAATTTGAGTACTTCAAATTTTAGTACTTCTCTATTAAGCTGATATATTTTATAAAAACAATTATTTTTGCTCTTAAATGTATTATTTAGTGTTTTAGATCAGCATATTCTTTTAGCTTAAAACAAATTTTAAAATTTAAATTTCGTTTTGCTTATGCGAAAAAAAATATTTGCTAATGAAGTGCATTGGTTTGTGATAGAAGGTTTTAATTACTAAACATTAATAATAGCAAATGAGTGAACAGTTTAATTTTATCAAGTCGCTAATTTATTTAATTTTCCATCAAAAGAGACATTGAGCTGATAAGTATATTTTTTTGTTTAAAACTTTAGCATGCGTTCCACTCATTATTTTCATTACAAATTCATTCCGATACTCTTTCACGTCAAATCTGAATTATTTCTTGAAACACCCAATATCTGAAAGTACAAATATATAAACAGCAGAAATTAAATCCACTCTGACTTCAGAAGTATGAGTTTATACATACATATTGAATTGCCTTTTGACTGTACGATTTTAAGTCTCGAAATTCTATTTGAATGCTACTTGAAAAGGCAGAAATGAAAATTGTTGGCTGGAAATGTCAAGTAGTAAATAGTTTTGAAAATCAAATATTTTAATAATGTTGTAGATGAAATATTTGATTGTACTTCTTCAATTAAAAGCATCAAGTAATAAAGAAGTAATATAAACATATGTATTTGTTTTGAAGTGTAGGGGAGAGTGGGGTCAATTGTAACATTTTTTACTTAACTATTTTTAATTAACAAAAAATTCAATATATTATTAGTATTAATTGACAGACGAGTAAAGTAGGCTATCCTTTACTAGAAAAAAAAAATAAATACCTTATTTTAAATGTTATTATATTAGTTATTAACAATTTTTGATAGTCGTGCACTTGTTACAATTGTCCCCACTTACGGGGTCAATTGTAACAGTTCATAAATTCAACTAAAACATAGTTAATTATACATATTATCATAGTTGTGATATATTTTTTTATTGATCAAAATAGTAGTGACATTTTAGGAGTAAAAATAATAATGAACAGAGACCTAAAGGGTTAAACTTTTAACTTTAAGGGGTTAAAAATTTTAATTTATGCTGTGAAAGGTGACAAATAAAATAACGCACATGCAACATAATATAAATGATATAGGAAACTATTGGTGGTTCTTAAAGAGTTAAGTAATGGTTTGTAAACATAAGATTATTTATTTTCAGCTGTTACATTCGCCCCTTTACTTATTGTTACAATCGTCTCCAAGACGCCATTTCAGCTCCATTTGTTAAAAACAATGCTAGTTAATTAACAAAACTAATCTTTTTTTTTAAATGTTAATTAAGGTGTCCACTTACATATTCGGTTAATAATTTTTATTTGTTTAAACAAAATTACTTTGTTACAATATAATATTCTAATACTAAAAAAAGTACTTACGTAGCGTGAAAATATCTTTTGTGATGTAACTCTTTCAAAAGTACATAAAAATGGTTGCCAGCAGGGGTTTACATGTAGATTTATTAAATACACCTTGTGCGCCACCTACGAACCAAATCTAGAACCCGACACTCGAAATTTTTGCTCTGTTACAATCGTACCCTGTTACAATTGACCCCACTCTCCCCTATGCATTAAAGTTTTAAAACGTTTTTGTACTATTTTAAGGTGGTTGGTTGTCCTAGAATGTTCACGTTAATGCGCATTTTTCTTTTACTCAGAGACTTCCTATAGTTAGTATTTTAATATTAACTTTCAAATTTTATGCAAAATTCTGCTTCATAATTATCAAAAAAAACGCACATAACTTATTTTCGTGATGATTAAAAATTTCAATACCTATTGCTTAAAGATTAATTTTTAATCAAGAAGACCAAAAAAAAAATGAATGAAATATTCTTCGTAGCACAGTTCATAAATTAAAAATTTTCAATGAGGCATTTCACCGTCTTTTTATTGGTTTCATGAAAAATTAATTTTAAATTTAAAATTGGATGGAAGAAACTTATTATGTAAACTTATTTCAAACAAAAATTTAAAAAAAAATTTTTCATTAATTTTTTCAAAAATATTACAAGCAATTTTTTCAATTACCAATTACAAATTGGGAATAACAGTCGACATGTATCAAACGCTAAAACAGAGACGACACCCATTTTCAAGACTTGCCAGGCGTGAGTGAGAAAAAAACACAAAAGTATTTTAAAAAATAAATCGTTAAGTTTCTAACGACTAAAAAAAAAAACTAGAAAAATATAGGTTATAAAGAAAACTCGAAAAACCACATTATTCGAGAGAGAAAGAAGATGAAAACAGAAAAAAAAAAGAGAAAAAAAAAGAAGAAAAACAGAATGAGAGGGGAAAATTAGTGTGGAATGCATATCCATGTGCAATGGAGAGGTGATGAGGAACTAATATCGTTAGCTAGGGAATCAAAATTCATATGAGTGAAACAAGATTCCAGGGCATCAAGATTAGCGGATATGACTGGCGTGAAAAAAATTTTGGCGTTGTTGAAATTGAATTTATGTATAAGATTCCAACAATGTGTAGGTAGCAATTTATGATTTCTCGTATTCTTGATAAGGGACATATCTTTAGTCTTCTTTAAGTCTAAATTTTAAAGCGCGTTCAGTTTTTCCGATGTAACCAAGATCGCAATGCTCTGTGGTTTAACACGTCCGACAAGTCTTGAAAATGGGCGCCTATTTTTGAGTGCCTTAAACATGTCGAATGCTATTTTCAATTGGTAATATTTTTGAGGTGTTTTTCATCAAATAATATCTTACCACTAGAGTTTATTAGGATTATTTATTAAATTAAGAAAATATTTGACTGATTTAATATATGTCTTCCGACTCTGATACTACTGATTCGATTGAATCGATTAAAACTATTTAAAAAAATTTATACAGATTTTAAGGGATTTTTCTCCTTTATAAAATTTTTTATAGTTAGAAACTTACATTAAATCGACTAAAAAAGAAGGAAAAATAATAATTCTGTATGGATTCTAGTTCCCATGATAAATATATTATAGTTTTCTCTTTAAGATGCAATAACTGAAAGAAAAAGAAGCATTGGTTATGATAACTTATGCTTAAACTTAAAATTAAAAGTAACAAGTTTTAATTAGAACTCTTTTATTACTGTAGTTTTAAGTTAATACAAAGCTTCTGAACTACGTTTGACTAGTCTAGATACCTGTATACCGAACCGATATAAAATCCACTAGTCCAGTTGATAATTAGTGAGAAAAAAACTATGTTAAAAAGTTCTAAACGTAACAAAAACTTTTTATTTTTTAATGAAACATAATTTTGTGCATCTGTTAATAGAGAAATTAAAAATATTTTGATTTCGCCCTAAAAAAACATGTGACAAAACAAAAAGTTTTATTTGCTCAAAATTTATTTAGAGGGAGCTCAAATTCTTGTTATAATTGTTTTTTTAGTAAAACTGAATTTTAATTAATTTAATAAATGTTTTATATTTCATATGGAAATCAAAATAGACACTTGTATATTCAAACATTTTAAATTTTTTTAAAAATAAACTGAAGAATTATGGAAAATTTTTCTTACTTATAAAATATATTCATGCAAATAATTTTAATCTTACATTTGGCACGTTTTCAACATTTTTGGAATACTTCACGAAAGGTTGAATGAAGCAGGTGCTATATTTTTCAATTCAGGAATTTATATCGTAATGAATTATTCATACCTGTGTTATTCATGTTTAAAACCATTTAAACTCAGAATAATTTTTGCTTACAAATAAATCTCTTTTTCATCCCTCTACTTATAAAATATTGCAATATTTTTCCGAGTCATTTTTAAGCATAGAATTATAGATTTATCTATGTAAGAAATATTTTCGAATTTAATGAATTATTTAACATTTCTTCGACACATCCTTTAAACCTGTTTCCTTTTAAAAATTTCGACCATTTTTTTTTATTGTCATTTGTAGACAAGCCGAAATTTTCATAAATTTTACTAATATATGTAATTTTAACATTTTATGGAGGAGATTTTAAAGCTAATTGTTTGAAATGTCTGCATGACTAATTGGCAAAAGCTTCAATAAATTTTAAGATTACAACAAAAAGTTTTAATATCATATTAACAATCTTAGAACTATCGTTTCAATACTGAAGCATGATATTGGCCATTTAAACCATATTACAGTGCAATTTTACGACAAATCGATGTTTTAATTTCCTTCCATTGTTTTGATTCTTATTTATATACGTGCCTCAATTTTCTTAAATTTGACTGAAATATATAGTTGTAGCATTTTATAGCGTGGTTTTTAAAGTTCACTGTTTAAAGCAACTATATGATTAATTGACAAAAACTTCAATACATTTTAAGATTTCAAAAAAAAAAAAAAAAAACGATTTAACACCGCAATTATTCTCTCTGAATGATCGCTTTAATGTTGAACCATGATATTGGCCATTTGAACCATATTAAACTAAACTCAGCGGCGCGACAGCCCATAGAGGGCCAAGGCCTACTGTGCCCATCTCAGTTTTCTTGACCTTGGGCTCTGGGGTGCAGGAGCAGATGTTCCGGTTAGGTGGTCAGCCGAACGTGACACCCCCAGTATTTAGTTCCCAAGTAAGCTTGGTACTCATTTATCGACCCACTGAAGAGATGAAAGGCTGAGTCAACCTTGCCCGGCCCGAGGATCGAACCCAGGACCTGTGGCAAGGGAGCGCGAAGCGCTATCACTCAGCCACCGGGCGTCTTGAACCATATTACAGTGCAATTTTACGACTTTCCAACCATTGTTTTAATTTCCAATCTTTTGATTGTTATTTATATACGTGCCTCAATTTTCTTAAATTTGACTAAAATATATAGTTGCAGCATGTAATAGAGTGGTTTTCAAAGTTCATTGTCTTAAACAACTATCCAGACAGAACAAAACAACTCACAGAACCCAATCCAGAAGACAAGGGAACTCCAGGATCAAGTATTAGGAGAAATTAACCTTCGTGAAGGAGTTTTTTGATGAAACTAAACCGCATTGTTACATGGAGTGCAAAACCATTAAAACCTTCCATTGTTATCCTGACGGCAAGGGGACTCTAACTCATGATCCGTCTACCATCGAGGATATTTTACTTCAGCACTGTGATCGGTGCAAGCCGGGTGCGTATCCACCAATCAATGCAAGGATTCGAACTCGGGTAACCTCATTGTGAGGCGAGTGTTTTATTCCCTGAGCCACCACGCCTCTTGGAATATTGCAAATTGGAATTGGAATACTGCAAATTGGAATATTGGAATATTGCAAATTAGATGTCTTAAAAATTATTTATATACAAATAAAATATGATAGCTTTAATATAATAAAAATAAATTTTAATTTCCCATTGAAATCATTGATAGAGTTTTTAGAAATAAAAGTTGTTATCAGAATATTTCGATGTGCGTGTAAAAACAACTGTAGTCACGATACCGAAAAGTTCTTTTTTTAAAAAAAATAATTCCAAATATAGATGGGAAAGTTATTTCTAAAATTGCAATGAATAAAAGTGTAATTTTAACAAAAATGATAACAAAATAAGACAGAAAATTGAAGCAATGTAACTAAAGTAATAAATTGCATTTGAGTAAAGCAAGACAAAAAAAGATTTATTACTCCTAGAAAAATTTGAAAATTATTCCAAATAACATAAACTTACGTATATTTAAAAAGGAGAACACAAATTTGAAGATTTACTAATTAAATGCATAAAAGTAGTTACATCTGAATTTATTTTATGCACTAATTTTTCAGCATAATTAACAGTTTTTCTAATGCGCATTAGAAAACATTCGTATTTCGAAAAAATTCTTTTATTCAATTATTGATTACTGTATTCAAGTATTGATTTCTTTATTAATTGAAAAAATCTTCATAAACTTTTTTTTTTAAAATAGTAACAATTTCTTTCGATATTTTCATTATAAATATTTGTACCTTTTCTCTTAAAAAGTAACGAAAGTATGCGAAAAGTACTACATTTCAAGTGTAACGAAACACAAGTATAAGTTATTCTGTTACATTAGTCTCTTAATAGGGAAAAAAAAAGTATGGTCATGCATGTTCTTAAACTTACCATTTTTTGCTTTAAAAAGAAACGAGCTGTTATTTTACTTACTTTTTAACTTCTTCATTAAATTATTCGCGACAACGTATTTTGTGATCAACATGCGCTCGCAAAACATTTGGTGAGACAAGTTAATTAGTTCGCTGTCACACTAAAGTAACAAAGCTGAGAATAATGTCACTTAAGGAATATTATGTGGCATTATCAAAACTCCTCTTCTTATAAAGATTAACAAATGTTTACGGTCTAATATAGATTAGTTTCCAGAGAAAAACAATATTTCTTTTTGATTTATGTTTTAAATTCAGTATTAAGTGTTATATGTCTAATTATTAAAGAGATTTTTAAACAAATATTTAGAAATGGGTTATAATGAATTAGCAATTTTTTGATATTAAAGCAATTTTAAAATAATTTTTTTTCAACCGCTGCAAATTACTTTACAGCTTCATAAAAGTGATTAATTTTAAGTCTGTTTTTAGCCAAATATAAAAGCTTTTGGAAACTCTACAATATGGCTAAATAAGGCTCTACTATATAAAACATTGATAAGGGGTTTTCCACAAATTTAATTTTGAACTATTAAACTAGATTTATTAAAAATGACATCGGTATTTTATAGTATCACACCCTATTAAATTAAATTTTATTTCACAAGTTTTATTTTCTAATCCCATTACATTTTGTTATATGGACCATGAATTTAGAATAATATCATTTGTTATGAAATTTTGTTTAAAGATACAAAATGAAAATTGTAGAAAACCTCTTGTCACTTGAGTTTTCAATAAAAAAGTACAAAATCTACTTTGAAATTTGCCAAAAACTTTTTACATTTTCAACATATACTAATCGGACTTTTTTCATAAGTTACCAAATACGATTCTAAAAAAAATTTTGAATTTTTTTTTTAATGTTCTCTGCACATGCGTAATATGAAAGGATTACTTTAAAATACTCATCTCTTGCGCAATTATAACGATTTTTTTTCCTATACTAAAATGTTAAATTTTTTAATTTTTTTTTAAAAATATCTGCCGTTATAGTAGGAGGACGTAAGTGAAAAAAAATAGTATTTCATAATAATGTCCTTATCTCCATGAATATTTAAGCTAGGTTTATGAAATTTTGTGTAGTTATTTCATATGGTAATCAACTCAATTGATATGAGTTACAAACTTATCCCTGTATTTTTCTTTTTTTAGCATAGAGTGTTTAAAAACATTCTTTTTCCTCTTGATTTGTAATTTATTGCCAGTTCCTCAAACCTCTGAAAATCTTAAACTTTATTGATATGCATGAGAAAAGTTTTAAAATATTTCTCTAAGTATTTCTTGTTTCTTGAGGGACATGAAAAAAAATGAGTTAGTATAGAAGTGTCCAACCCATATAGATATATATATATATATATATATATATATATATATATATATATATATATATATATATATATATATATATATATATACTATATATATATACTATATATATATATATATATATACTATATATATATATATACTATATATATATATATATATATATATATATATATATATATATATATATATATATATATATATATATATATATATATATATATATATATGTTACGCTTTGAAAGCATAAACATTGTAATTTCGTAGTGTGGCCGGTGCTTCTTAAAAAGATACAGGAAAATGCAAGAATCATAATATAATTTTATTAAAGTAAGGGCCAGAGCCCCAGAATGCCAACCTTACATGCTGGTAGATAGATAGAGAATAGCACAATTGACCTTGGAAAAAGGGTTTTTATATCTTTCTGGACATATATTTAAATATTAATAGGTCTCAGTAGCGTGGGACTGATCAATTTCCCAAGCTACTAAAGCCATATCATCACATTTTTTGAGATAATTAGATTCAATATTATTACTTTCTTGTGGGAAAGGTTTTAAACGTTTGTGCGTTAGATACAAGTGCTATTTATGGATTAGATTTAAAATATAATTCTTTTAGCATTACATAATATTCCGACTTATCTGTTACGCTTTGAAAGCATAAACATTGTAATTTCGTAGTGTGGCCGGTGCTTCTTAAAAAGATACAGGAAAATGCAAGAATCATAATATAATTTTATTAAAGTAAGGGCCAGAGCCCCAGAATGCCAACCTTACATGCTGGTAGATAGATAGAGAATAGCACAATTGACCTTGGAAAAAGGGTTTTTATATCTTTCTGGACATATATTTAAATATTAATAGGTCTCAGTAGCGTGGGACTGATCAATTTCCCAAGCTACTAAAGCCATATCATCACATTTTTTGAGATAATTAGATTCAATATTATTACTTTCTTGTGGGAAAGGTTTTAAACGTTTGTGCGTTAGATACAAGTGCTATTTATGGATTAGATTTAAAATATAATTCTTTTAGCATTACATAATATTTATATATATATATATATATATATATACTATATACTATATATATGTATTATATATATATTTATATTAAAAATATAATTTATTTGTTAACAATAATATTTCTAAATATTAAGAACTTTTTTTATTGCATATTGAGTTGAATATGAAAAAAACATCTTATATTTAATTTTTATTGCACAAAAAAAAGCACATTAATAAACGCAAATAAAGCAGTTAAAGATTTTGTAGCTGTTTCCATGCATTAATTTTACCGTGGAAATGGTTAAAAGAAACATACTAGCTATACTTAAAGCGAAAAAGAAAGCTAAATTACCAACCTAAAGGTATAATATTGGGTGCTTAATTTTCATAGTTTTCCTAATTTATTTGTCACCTCCTCACAAATATTTGTAATTTGAAAAACAGAAAGGACCATTTATGTTTTTGCTCTTAATCCAATGCTTGTTTACAAAACTCGCAGCGATAATTAAACATTCTCTAAGTAAATTCATGTAAGAAAATTGTGTCTCCATACCGGTTTTTGTCGATACATTTTGTGAAAAGAGTAAATGAGTGACCTATTTTTTTCTTTCCATATTATATAAAGCCTTTCACACACCAATGCCTCCACTTAAATTTCTCCAAAAATTTTGTTTGATTCTATTGAACATTTAGGAAGTTATAGCAACAAAAAAAAAAGAAAGAAAAAGAAGAAAAAAAACGAAAGGTGAAAAAAGTACTTTTTTTTTATAAAAATATCCGTATTTCCTTAAATTTTTATTCTAGGTTTACGGAATTTTATGCAGTCATTAAAAAAGGAATTTAAGTAATCGATACAAGTTACCAGCTTTTTGCTTGATTTTCTGGCATAGGGTGTTCAAAAATAATTGTATATCTTCCATACCTCTGAAAGCTTTATATCTTATTGCTAAATATGAAAATTCGTATGAAATAAACTCCTCTAAAGTTGCAAAATGATGCTTTAAGTACTTGAAAAATGTGAAAAAAAATATCAAAAACTGAATCTTCGATCATTCTAGGGAAGAGTATATATATATATGTACAATATATCATATATTGTACCCATCACCAATTATTTAATTTCCTTTAACTTGACAGTGAGTTTATTTTTTTTAATACTTAATAATGATAATAATGATTGTGCACTCATAAAATATTAAATCGTTTAACATTCATTTGAAATTTTATCAATAAATATTTAAAGACTTTAGTGCTCATTACTCCGCGGTGTACTATTATTTTAAGGTAAAAAAAAATTGAGTTCATTATACACTGTAAAAGATAAAGGATCAAATTACGGTAAAAAGTACCGACACTTAAGGCATTGATATTTTTACCGCAAAATTTTACAGAACTAAAATAAGATATTCCGTAATTTTTACAGTAATATTTAATGTAAAGTCGCTGAATTACTGTAATTAAATTAATACTGCAGCAAAAATTACGGTATACAATTTTGCGGTAAAAGTAAATTTATGCTGTACTTTGCACTTATTATGCACTTTTTACTGTAATTTGATCCGAAAGTTTTTATAGTGTACTTATTAAGAACTGTAAACTACTTCTAAATTTGGAATAATAATGATAAGTAAGAGAATATAAACTTTAATTTAAATCCCCTAAAACAAGAATGCCTTATGCATTTATTTTGAACTTTACTCCACTACTTGACATTGTTTACTTTGAATTTTCATTTTCCTATTTATGAAAAGTGTTTGTGCAAATATAATACGCTTTTACATATTTGTATAGTTTCTAAAATAATTATTTGCAGGCATCGCTGTCGATAACTCCATACATTAAAACTATAAAGGATTACAATAAATGTTTTCAAAACATTAACACAGATTAGAATGATTTTAAAATTATATTTTATGCGTGGGAAGTTAATCTTTTAACTTCTGTCATTGATGCTCAAAGCTTTAGAAGTTCATAAACGAACTCTAATTAATTGAATTGAAACTGATCTTATCGTTTTTAACACAAAACAGTTCAGATCAAAAATAAGAAGAAAAAATTATAGTATTTATAACATTTAGTTGTGTTCCAAGTCATCTACAAAAGTCCAAAAAAACAATTTATTTTTCCAGTGAAACACAGATATTATTGCTAAATACCAAAACTCCTTTTAGGACTTAAATTCATGTTAATCTCATAAACATTGAAAATATATTTTTTAATATTTTAAATGCTATAACGTCGAAAAATTGAGTATCTCTTTTAGAGATAGATTATATATATTAGTAATAAAAAACGTACCTATTACACTATTAAAAATATCCCGTAAATCTTCGGGTTTTAAACCGGCAGCTTATGTTGGTTGTGCAAAACCGTAAAATTTACGTCCTAGTCTCAACGGTTTTTTACTAATTAATAGAATTTAATTAATTAGTTGAATTAATTAATTGAATAGAAACTGATCTTATCGTTTTCAACACGAAACAGTTCAGATCAAAAATAGGAAACATTTAGTTGCGTTCCAAGTTATTGTCAAAAGTCCAAAAAACAATTATTTTTCCAGTGAAACGCAGATATTACGGTACAAAAACTCCTTTTAGGACTTTAATTCATGTTAATCTTATAAACATTGATAATACATTTTTAAATCCTATAACGTCGAAACATTGAGTATCTCTTTTAGAGATAGATTACATATATTAGTTATTAAAAATGTACCTATTACACTATTAAAAAAAATCCCGTAAATCTTCGGGTTTTAAACCGGCAGCTTCTGTTGGTTGTGCAAAACCGTGAAATTTACGAGGTCTAACGGTTACCTATCCTAAACGGTTTTTACCATTAAAAAAAACAAGTTTTTTCCAAAAAAAATTACCAAAAAAGTCCGTAATCGGAAATTACGTAGTTTGACTAACTGGGAAAGTTTGATGGAAAAGTTTTTACAACAAAAATAAATCTGTGGTCTCAACAGATTCTCATATGGGAATTCACCATTCAATTTAATTCTCCATCTCAAATCATCCAACTCCAGTTTTCTCTGGAAAAGTACTCACATCAAATATGAATATTTTAAGTTGGCGGTATATAGACCAATCATTGCTGATATTCGAACCTGGGTCACTTCATCAACAGGCGCATGCTCCGTCTCCTGAAAAACTGCGGCTCAAGTGTTTTATTAAGAAAAAACTGGGGCAGCGATAATTTTGCTTCAATAGTGTATCTATTTGACAATGAAGCTGAATCGCAGTTTTATTTATATCATGTTTAAAAGCATTAACTAATTGCTAAAAAGTGAAAGCAAGTATATATATAATCGTAAAATGATTGGAGAAATGATAAAATTAAGAAAAGCAAAACCTGCAAGGTAAAAATTAGAATTCTAACTTATGGTTTTAATGTGCTTGTGATTTGTGGTGAAAAACAGAGAAACCGTTAAATATACGGCAAAATTCTTAAAAAACAGCGGATATTTTTTCCAGCGTAGAGACTAAAATCTAAGCAAACATAAAACGCGTCATTAAAACCTAATTCCACTCAAATTTTAACTCATAATTCCATAAACAGTTAATTTCTGTAAATTATACTAACGCCGATATTTTACCCTTTTTCAGGGATTCGGCCGTACTTTTCAGATAAGTACTCTGTTGAAGATTGTAGCAGACGATTATTTTAAAAGAACACAATTTAAATTTCTGAAGTCATATTTAACCAGGTTTGCAAAAGCACGAAATTAAAAAAGCACATATTGTGTTGGTGATTCACGTTTTCTCTTTGTTTTTTAAAAGAATCAATAGAACATTCATTTTCTTCTTTTTAGTTAAACTTTCTTGTGTTTTTTCGCACAAGGTGAGATTTTTTCGTTAAATTAAACATTAAAATTTTATTTGCCTTTTTGTTTCTGTGCTACATTTATGCTTTTAATTTAGTAGATAAGAATGATAGGCTCTTTTATTTCGGTAACTGTAACATACTCAATGCGAGGCACGGTAAAAGAATTATTTAATAGTAATTATAAAACAGATATCTTACTTCATCAATTTACATACCTCAAAATGGTTCCATTTACACAAAAAATGGAACATTTAATATTAATCCTTTTAAAAAGAATTTTAGAAACAAAATTTTATGTTTCCAAAATAACAATTCGAAAACATTAATGCAACATTCGATTATGAATGAGTATTTTAAGTATTATCTTTAAACCCTTGCTATAATATTTTAATTCATTTTAAATCTTAGAGAATTTCATTTTAAATCTTGCTGCATTCTAATATTAATTAAAACATATATATTAAACAGTTTTTAATAAAATTAAAAAAAAATTTAAGAAAAAATGAAAACACTTTTTTTAAGGTATATTTTAACATTAATATTTTAATATACACGGAGGAAAAAGTCTGTTAAAATTAATGTTTGGCATCGACATTTCTGGCAAAAAAAAACCATAATTCTAGTAAATAAAAGCAAAATATACAGTATTTTACCTATTTATTTCGTAATTTTTCCTTTCATATGGTAACAGTTCTCCGGAAATTCTGGCTTTCGAAATTACAGTTCTTATTATAACATAATTAGTTAAAAAATATAAAACTGAAACATAAATTTAACCAAATAGATGGTTTTTATGCCATGTACAAAAATATCATGATAAAACTATCAAATTTTACCACAATTACCAAATTTAATCACATATTGTAAAACCATATTTAATTGT
This sequence comes from Parasteatoda lunata, assembly GCA_949128135.1. Classification (NCBI taxonomy): domain Eukaryota; kingdom Metazoa; phylum Arthropoda; class Arachnida; order Araneae; family Theridiidae; genus Parasteatoda; species Parasteatoda lunata. The sequence continues at coordinate 92,504,798 of OX421975.1, forward strand.
AAATTTTACCAAAATATTAACCAAAGCGCTTTGGTAAAGAGCTTTATGATGATCCTATACAGCCAGAAACACGGTACATTTTACAGCGTTCTGGTAATTTCGACAATATTTTTTCTCAGTGTAGCATGTTTAATAAAAAGTTCAAAAATCACAGGGAATTCTATTTTTTTTTTTTTTTTTTTTTTTTGTTAGAAGAAATAAAATGCATTCTTTATTTCACGATATATCTAAAGCAGGAAACAAATGACAAAATCACAATGAGTAAAAAAAAAAAAAAAAAAATTCCCTGACAACTAGATGAAAGCTTAGAAATACAGCGCATTTTATTTTATTTTAATACCTTTATATTTTCCAATAGCATTGACAATAAATTATTTATTTTTCTCTATTGATTCAAAAACCTATAGTATGATATTCATACTTTAAAACGTTCCGTATTTTTAACTTTCAATTGATATACAGACTACAGATTTCAAAATAAAGCAATTTTACTCAACTCAACTCGATCATTTTTAGTGGTGAAGATGTATTTTAACCAAGCGTTTCAAGACTTATTTATTAGCTGTCACTCTTTTATTTCTGTAGAATTCAGCTCTCTCTACCAACATTATGTGTCTTTTGTGCAATAATATTATTGTATAAAAGGCATTTTTTTAAAATGTTGGTCATTTTACTAATTTTATTTTATTTTATAACCGTCGTTGAACAGACGACCCAATTTTGAGTTTACGACAAGCACTGTTCAACGCCTTGATCTTGTATTTTTGACCCCAGTTTAGAAGATAAAGGAACTCCTGGATCAAGTATTAGGAGAAATTTACTTTCGTTGAGGACTTTTTGATGGAACTAACCATTATTAGCGTTACATGGAGAGGAAAGCCACGAAAACCTTCCACAATTAGTCTGACGGCATGGGGATTCTAACCCATGATCCGTCTACCACTGAAGATATTTTGCGCCAGCACTATGGTCGGTGCGAGTCAGGTTCGGATTTCGTATCGACCAGCTATCGCTATGATTCGAACCCGGTGCACTTCGTTGGGAGACGAACACCATGAGCCACAACGGCACCATATTATTTAATTGTAGTAACTTATTTATGCATAACTACATATTTTTTTAAAACGCCGGGATGGCACAGTTGTTAAGACACGGAAATGTCGTTGCTAAGGCCTGGGTTTCGATCCCCGGTGGTGACATGAAACTTACTAAAAGATCAGATCGATGGGTACCTACTTGTCTGGGATGTATTGGTAATCTGTGCGCAATTCTGAATGGATTGCTCCATTCAAACCATTGTTCACAAAATTTTGCTGCCTTAACCAAAACGATACCCATGGCTGACATTAAGCTGTAGTGGGAATGCTTTACTTTTTACATAATTAAATCACTGGTACACTCGCAGAAAAATTTGTTCAACGATAAACCATAATATTGGCACTTTGTGGCAATCTTAATAAAGTTTACCACTTTATTAAGATCAATACGAACCACGTTCCTGTTCATATTGATTATTGGTATCGCATTATAATGTTTAGAAAATAGGATATCATAGTTAAATTTAGAGCCATATTACATATTAAGGTTACAGCAAATTTGAATCACATTACGATTCAAGACCCTCCAAAATTTCTATCAATTTACCTACATTTTACTTATTAGATGGCATTTTTTGAGGTATTGAAATTAAAAATTAGTTTTATTGAAAGCATACGGTTATTAAAATTAAATGTAAATAAATCTGGTACTATAAGTACAAAATTTTTAAAAAAAATTACGGATGTATCTAACGCAATAAAAAAAATCAGAAAAATTATTTTATGAAACAAAATAAAAATTTTGACCTGATTTATAAAATTTTCTTGAACTGTCATTAAATGTTTCGAATCTTATAAGTTTATAATTTTAAGTATCATGAATCATAACATTTTATTGGGCTTTCATTAAAAAGGCTTTCAGTTGTGTCTAGTTTTTATAAAATAATATATATATATATATATATTATTAATTTAAAAAACAACCTAAAGAAACTATTTGTTAAAAACAAAATAAATAAAAATTAATAAAGAGAATGAAGAGAGATAAGCTTGGCTTTGCAGTCTGAATGTTTCCGAACATAACTCAAGATAATAATCTCATTCATTACAATGGTTGTCAAATCCATCAAGTTGACAGAAATTTTCCTGAAATTTCTACTTACAATGATTTTAAATTCAATCCTATCGTTTTGATCAAAACTAAAGATATTCATAGCCGATCGAAACTAATTGTGCTTTTATAGAATTTAAGACATTTTGCAGAATGATTAATTACATGCACATGCAAACATGAATGTTCAAATTTTTATAGATATTTTTAAATGTTAAAAAAAAAAAAAAAAAATAGTTATTTTTTTCCGTAGATTATTTTTTTTATGTTTAAAGCAGCAATACTGGATGAAAATAAGAATATTACTAATACTAAATAATAATACTTTTTTTTTCATTCCCTAAGTATTTCATTAATAATATTATTGACTAATTTCGCTTTTTTTTATTTATCAATTATCTTCAAACTCTCCACCATTTAACATTAACTAACTTTAAATAATACGTTCATTAAATAGAAGTTCAAAATATATTCAGAATAAAAATACCTCTGCAAAATTATTTTTTTTTAATATAGGCAATGAATTTTATTATAACTAATAACTATAAGAACAAAAGAAATAAAAACCTGTTGGAAGCAAATGGTAACCAGAAGAAATTATAATATTTAAACTTTTTCCCAAAAGAATCGAAAATTAAATCTGAGTTTATATAATAAAAAAAAAATTTGTTCTTTTAATTAAATAAGTTTCAATTTCGGTGTAACAATCTATTTATAGTCAAGGAACAAAAAATTTTGGTGAAGAATCGCCACATTATATTATATTATATTATATTATATTATATTATATTATATTATATTATATTATATTATATTATATTATATTATATTATATTATATTATATTATATTATATTATATTATATTATATTATATTATATTATATTATATTATATTATATTATATTATATTATATTATATTATATTATATTATATTATATTATATTATATTATATTATATTATATTTACGTAAATCATGACTTCTTCGTTAGGTTTTTAAAACTTAATGAATTATTTTGAATGCTTTAACAAGTCCTCAATAGTTAGAATAAAAGATTTGAAGATCTTTTCAGAATGCCAAAAATCATATTTCAAGAACTTGTCAAAGGGTTTTAAATTTCATCCATCAGGGGAAAAAAACTTATCCCCATTCACGGTAACTATTCTTTGAATTAAGTTAGAAAATAATTCACAAAAAATTCATTTTTGTTTGTTATTAGAAACATTATTTGTTAACAGCAAAAGTAGGTTGTCACTGTGAAAACAAAACACGCATTGCCAAACATAAAGTGTAAATAACTCTTGTTTGTTTGAGTTGTCGAAGTATAACTACTTTTGTCACTAAGTTGCAATGAATACAAATTCGGTGAATAAAAGCTTGAGTCAGGCGGCGTGAAGGGCGAGAAACCGAACTAGCCAAGAGGCTTAACAACTCTTTTGTGAAATTAGACGTTTAGCTCTTTCTGGAATCGTCCTTTACAGCTAAAGAGTTTTAAATGATACATCATTCTTTATGAAGTGTTCATGACAGCTTAACCTTCAAGGGAAGTCATTATGCAGAGTTGTGACAATTTTAAAGAGGCACGTTTTAAGTTTAATTTTTGTTATGATGGAATTGCACTTCTCTTTAAAATTTTGTCGAGTTGTAGAATAAAAGGGAACAGTAATTTAAAAATTGTAAATAAAACTATATTTTTTATCTAATATATATATATATAACTTTTGTGTCTAAATTCCATATTTTTAAATTTTGATTGATTAACTTGTGGTAATTATACAAATATGCAAGGTTGACAAGAAAAAATTTTCCCACTTTAAAAAATGCTATGGATAGCGTAATTTTGGTTCAAAATTGGTCAAATTCGATCGGGAAATTAATTTGGCATTTGCTAAATAAAAAACTTTAGTATAAAAAACACAGATAGGTGGCGTTGCAGTTGACTTAAACATATTTAATGAGTATAGTATTACACGTGATAGTATTACAAATAAATGAAAAAAAGTGATGAAACTTTTCAATGTGTTCATTAGTGTGATCTAATCACAGAACTATATTTTTAATAGTAGCTACGAAATTCTGAATTTTATCAGTTGTTCTTTCTGGCAACGTAGAATCCATAGAATTCGTGCAGAATCCGTTGTCATTTTATGCACATAATATTGCCGATACGCATGCTCTGTAATGCAAATGATGTTTCATATTTTTTGCTCACGTTTTATTAATTTACTAGCCGCTTAAGGCGGCCAGCTGTCCGCCACGCTAAAGGTTTTAATAAATAAAGTTTCTTAAAACATAGCAGGAAATCTGAAGATTAGTGGACAATTCTTCTTTCGCGTTCTTCAGATGTTTCTTGGGCCCTAGCACTGCTAGTAGAGACACGATCCTCTTCCAATCTTCTTTGACGTTTCTCAGGTGTTTCTCGGACCCTAGCACTGCTAATTGAGACACGAACCTCTTCTAATCTTCTTTGACGTTCCTCAGGTGTTTCTCGGGCCCTAACACTGCTAGTTGAGACACGATCCTCTTCCAATCTTCTTTGACGTTCCTCAGGTGTTTCTCGGGCCCTAGCACTGCTAGTTGAGACACGATCCTCTTCTAATCTTCTTTGACGTTTCTCTGATACTTCTTGGGCTCTAGAATTGCTTGTCGAAATTCGGTCATGTTCCATCCTTCTTTGACGTTCCACAGACGTTTCTTTGGCACTTCTTCTTCTTTGAGAATCTCTTAATATCTTTTTCTTTGACAAAATACAAAGTTTTTTGGAAGGCGGTTCTGCCATTACAGTAATCGGGTTTTTAAGAAGTCAACGAATACTTTAAAACAACAATTACTATGAAAGCAAATCATGAAACTTCAATATTAAAATCTAAGTGCTTACCTGCAAACTGAAACTTTCTGAAAATAACTAATTACATTTAATAAAAACTGTTAAAATAAAGAATAAAAAAACCAAAGAGATCCAAGGTAAGTGTGATCGTTCCTTCAAAAACAATTAAATTCCTATTTTATATATTATATAGCTACAACGCTTAAGAAAAAAAACTAAAATGCTAAATACATGAAAAGAACACGAAAACGAATAAATTTTTTATGGTATCATTTTCTATTTCTATATAATTTTTTATGGTATCATTTTCTATTTCTATATCGCTACAAAAATTATCGTCTTCGCTTAAGAAAAAAAATAGAGCGTGGAAAGAAGAAGAAAAACTTATTATAACAATTATGAACAGCGACAAATATATCAAAGCGAAGCGTTCTATTTGCGTATCGAATATGTTGCCACATTTTTAATACAAAAGTTAAACTTTTCTCCACTTTGATAAATGTAAACTAATGCCAACCTTACAATTAAATTATTAATTCCTTCGTATATTATTGGTTTAAGTTGTCGAAAATTAATATTTAAATTGTAAGGTTCGCATTAGCATACATTTATAAGAGTGGAGAAAAGTATATGCATTTTTTAATAGTTTTTTTAATATGGTTCTTTGAAGACGAAAAAGCATAGATTTTCTTACAAAATGACTGATAACTAAAAAACTAATCCAAATTTTTGAAAAAGAAAAAAAAATACTTCTTCATTATGTCAAAACACAATTATGTGCCGGGTTTCGTGTCTGGGCGAGACTTCTGGGGCGATATATTGTGATTACAAACACACACACAGCCGCGTTTATTATTATGTATAGATTTATTTGACAAATATCAAACCATCATGTTTCGACTTGTTCATGTTTCGAATTTCATCTGATTTGGAACAATGAAATACATTCTAAAGCTCTCTGAAGTAAAAATAAATTATTTCTTTCTGTGCCAATAAATTAAGGGCTCAAAGCAATTGAATAGTATAACTGCACTTTCAAATTGTGCAAGGGAGAAATTTTGACAAAGAAAAAAGGAACTAAACGGGTTTTTTATTTTTTTTAGCTATTAGATGTCTCTGCACACATCTGTGAAATTTTCTAGTGAAACTCTGAAAGCTTGCAAAGAATCTATCTAGCAACAATGGCAAGGATTAGCTTGTTAAATATACTTAAAATCACATTAATTACCAGAAAATATTTATAACAAAAACGTATACATTTTTAGGTTTGAAATTCTCTAATGATTTGTTCTAAGAGACGTGGTAGCTTAGGGGAAAGAGCGTTCGCCTTCCAATGAGGTGAACCGGGTTTGAATCCCATCGATGGTTGGTCGATATAAATTCCGCCACCGGCTCGCACCGGCCACAGTGCTGACGTAAAATATCATCAGTGGTAGATATGTCCGGGGTTAGAATCCCGAATTTTTAGCGAACGTTTTGTTAATAATTTTGTTAAAATTAACAATAAAATATAGTTTTATAATCTGTGGTAAAATTTAAAATTTGGTAATTTTATTATTATATTTTAGAGCAGGACATAAGAACCATTTATTTCGTTTAATTTACATTGTATTAACTAAATTTTATTTTAAATACGTCGTTGAACAGCCGACCAATTTTTGGGTTTACGAATACTAATGTTCAACTCCGTAGCCGTGTATTTTTTTACCAATCCAGAAGACAAAGAAACTCCAGGATTAATACCCCCAGAGGTATTGATTTGTTATGGGAACAAGGAGGACTTTGTGATCCGACAGATTTAACGTGTATCAGTCACCATTTACTACACCGGCGGGGGTTTCATTCGGCCGGCGGGGATCGAACCCACGAACTCTTGGACATGGGTCCAGCAACCTACCAACGATGCTATCCCGGCCTGTATTAACTAAAATTTAATATTTTGTATCAACTAAATGTGTGGTAATAAAAACTATAATTTTAAATACCAGAATTTCCGGAAAACCGTTACCATATTAAGCACAAAATTTACCAAATTAATGACTTAAATGTTGAATATTTTGATTTTATTAACCAGAAGTTTTTAAACCAGAAATTTTTTTACCAAACGAAATGGTAATTTTACCAGAATTTTTTCTCCTTGTAGAGTAAGGAAACAATGACTAATTCCACCCCCAAGGTGGTTAAGGTGGTTATCATCGGCTAAAAGAGAGTATTAACCTATTTTCAAAAATTTAAATCAAGTTCTAAGTAAATTTTTCTACCTATCTTTAAATTAAATATTAAAATTGAACAAAATAATAGAAGCGTTTTTAAAAACTGTAAACATCAAAAAGAAGCTTTTTCTTCATTGCAGATAATTTGTAAATGCTTTTTTAAATTTATTTCTTTATAAATATTTTATTTGATAATTAACACAGTATATATTACTTTAATTCACTGGATTTGACTGTTAGGGTATGAGGAATTTGTAAGAATAGCGATTGGAAACAACAAAAACTTTAAATTGGTGTAGTTAACTCCTCTGACAGAAATCAAAATTATTAAAGTAAAAAATCATTTTTAAACACTTCACGAAACGTAAATATTTAGAATAAAAAAAAGGAGAAATGATTATGTAAAATAGTATGAAAATTAGTTTGGTTACAATAACATTTAAATTCTTTCGCATCCGTAGCCATTTCTAAGTATCCAAATGAAACAGGTAAATGAAACAGTAAGTATCCAAATGCAACTAAAAAAATTGATTGATTAATTAATGAAAAGGAATAAAATATGGCATGATTTATTTTAATTCATTATACTGCATTTATCTGTTCTACTAATAAGAATAGAAACAGAAAAGACTCTTAAAACTATTATTCATTCATCGCCTTTTTAACTCTTCACCAAATTATCAGTCAGAAACTGTTTTAAAAAATGTATATCAGGTATGAAGTTGATAGTAGATTATAATGGGGAACAATTTTTTTTTCCTGTTGTACGATCTTATTTACTTTCATATCGTGTATTTCAAATTTGTAATCGTTTTCTCTCTTCAAGTGCCAGTTTTATTTTTTTAATGACATTTTAGTCTATTTTTGTCGAAATGTGACAGTTTAAAAACGTTATATATAGCTGGGGTTCGCATAAATGTTGATCCTAACTTCTGAGGATTAGGGCACATCATCAGGATTAAAATTGCATAGAAACCCATGCCCGGAAATTTCGTCCTACGCCGCTAACAGCGCTTCACAATTCTGATCTGTTTCTTCGTGTGCTTCTGAACTGGTCATAATAAGGGAAACGCCCCTAGCCATGTATAACGACATTTCCTGGCATGGGTTTCTATGCAATTTTAATCCTGATGATGCGCATTAACTCCTCAGAAGTTAGGCCCAACATTTATGCAACACCCTGATATATATATAACGTTTTTAAACTTGTGCTTCTGACAAAAAGAATGATATTTTTAAACTGGCAAAAAATTAATAAAAAAATTTTACATTTCGACAAAACAAAGTGGTATTTTTAAAATAATTTATAGCTTTAGAAGCAAAACTTATTATAGATTTAAAATGCCGATACCCGAATTAGACAGTATCACGTATTTGCATAAATGCAACAAAAACTCTGCTACCTAGTGTTATTTACAGCGTGGAGAAGATGTATTTAGAAAAAAAGTACAATACTAAATATTCCAAAAATGTACTAAAATATTCCAAAGCATACTATAATTGTCTGTACATAAAATTAATGATGAAAGGTTTGAAGATCGGAGAAGCAATGTAAAACACCCTATTTTTAATAAAAACAAAATTAAGCTTATTTTTATAAAAAGCTGGCCTGTGGAATAGGTTGTTGAAATGTTCTACCGATGAGTCGAATGTTCGAAATGTTCAACAACGACTTATATTCAATCACTGTAAAAAGAAGTATAATAAAAACTACCAAAATATGGTAAAATTTACCGTGTTTCTATAGCTCTATGGGAACACCAATAATCTCGGTAATGATTTTGGTAAAATTAACAGCAAAATAACATTTGATAATATAGGTTTAATTTTGGAAAATGTTTTAATTTTATCATGATACCTTACAACAAGGAATAAAAACCATTCACTCGGTAAAACTTGCTTCTCAGTTTTTTTTTTTTTTTTTTTTTTTTTTTTTTTTTTTTTTTTTACTAAATGTACTGCAATAAAAACTAAAATTTTGAAAATCGGAATTTCTGGTAAGCCGTTATCATACAAACGAAGAAATTACCAAATGAATGGTTCAAATACCGTGTATTTTGGTTTTTAATACCAGAATTATGATCAGAAATGACATAATCATACAGTATGATAATTTTACTAGATTTTTTCTTTCTTTGTGATTAAAATTTCTAAGAAATCCCAGAAAAGTATTTATAGTATCAACTAAATCTTAATTTCAAGTTGCATATTTCTATTTGTTTTATGTACGGTTAAAGAAAATGGCATTGAATTTATAATAACATATTGCATTATGAGTTATGGATTAGAAAATAGATAAAAGTATAACTAGGAAGCGAGAAATAAGGTTAAAAAAAATGAGTGAAGTGGAAAAAAAAGAGTTTTTAAAAACATATTTATTAAAAATATTGACATACATCGGGCAAAACAATTTAAAGTAAAGAACTGAAAATTATGATCTCATACACATGCTGGCACATTCATAATCGTCTTATGACAAAGAAAAAAAAGCTATTACATATGATATATTGAAATAATTCAAATTTTTTTAAAATTAACATTGTAACTTAGCTAAATAAATTTAATTCAATAAAGAAATAACTTATTAATAATGTCGACTTTTCAATAATTTTCGGTGTTCTTTATCAACAGTTAAGTTAAACATAAGCTCAAAAAACCTCGAGTTAGATTAATTTTGTGGTAAGTAGCAATTTAAATAATTGTTTGTTCTGATAATATTTTTGTATATTATATTATTCATTCAAATAATATATTCATTTTAATAATAATTTTTGTTTTCATAATTACAAATAATTGTTTAAATAATTCTCAAAAAATCAAAAACTTTTTTTTGCCTCCTTAAAACTTCTGAACCTAACTTTTACCTAACTGAATCGGAGTCAAGCGAAATTTTCCATCATTAACTCCAACTCACACGAAATTTTCCTTGACTCCTGGTAGCGAGATTAAAATGAAAAAAGAAATTCGAATTATAAATTAAATATATTTTTGCTACCAGAGTACTAAAAAATTTACTCTATTTATTTCGAAATTGCTTTTATTCAAATACCAGTAATTTATAAACTGTCAGTAAGGAAAAATATTTTGCAATTTACAGAAAAATATATATATTTGTTTTTAAAAGTTGGCAGCGGTTTGTATAAATATTTTTTAAACTCCACTGCTCAGAACGGTCTTATAACACCTTCCTCTTTTTATTATTTATTAAATGTTTAGAAAGTTTCGATGCACAATTATTAAAAGAAGTATAAAATGACTAAATCTTTTCTCCGAGAGAAAATAAATAAATTATTTATTCAATAATTTTCTTATAATGCCTTTCATATTACAAATTTCTTCTGTTATATGACCTGCAGTTTATAAAATTTTACGACATACATTATATACAAATTTATTTTATAACATTCAAATATAATTTACAAATTTTAATTAATATTGTTTCTAAATTTGTTTCATAAATACATTTCTTCTATAACTTTCTTTTAAAAGTTCACTGCGCAACTATCATTATTTCATAGTATAATAATTTTATAATTCATTGTTTCGTATCATAATAATTTTTTCGTATTACAATCATTTTATATAAAAAGGAGCGTGACATTATTTTTATAAACTTATTTTTATTTTCCATACATTTTCAACCCTTTAACGCAAATGGCCACCGGTGTCTCTTTTTTCTGATGCTCTAACTACCAGTAAAAATATATTTTGGTATTTTTTACTTATAAAAAACAGTTACAAAAAAGTCTACTAAGTTATCGAAATTATATTTGTACTGAAATATAAAATCCAAAAAAAAAAATAGTTTAAATAAAAAAAAAAATTTCTCATTCATATTCAAAAATTTATCAATAATGGATTTTGTAAATTAAAGAAATTTCAATGATGAATTACTATTTCTCTTAGATCTGAATAACTGTAAATAAGTGCAAATTCGAAAAATTATCGTTTGGAAGTGAGCCTTGCATGGGAGATTTTACCCCTAACGCAGAAAAAGACACCATGCTGCATTTTATAACCATAAATTATCAAAATGCTTTTTTTCACTTATTTTACATAAATTAATACAAAATGATAAAATGAAAAGTAAGAAAAATATGTTTAATAACAATTTTGTGTCAAAGGGCTAATTTTCTCCAGGACAAATGAAAAATAACTAACTGATCAACTTGTCAGTTGGTTAATAAATAAGTAAAAAACAACTTAGCAAAAAACAAAAAAAAAAATTGTTTTACTATTTTATCACGGAATCACTCATACAATGTTTAAAAGCTGCACTAAAAAACACATGCGAAAATTTTAGAACTTCTTTGTTAGTTGTCAGATATCAGAGAAAGAACGTTGTGTATTTGTCACTGTATATGTTTTTCTAACATAAGCGAACCAACGAAAAAGAATAATTGAATGTTTTTTGTAATAAGCCATAGATAATCTAAATTTGCAATATGAAAAATATGGGATCTAATTCAATTTCATTTATATTCAAACTTATGTAACTATAAAAGTTTTCCACCCATGCAATAAAGTGTTCCTTTCCCATGAAGAAACTTTCCTAAAATATTTCGAGGAATTACGAATCTTCCAAAACTATTGTCACTCAAAAATAATTGCAATGAACGTTAAAACTTACCGACAATGAGTAAAGAAAAGATAATTAAGAGATTCTGGGCCATCCCTGTACAATCTTATAACTCCCCATGCATGCGTCTACGGATAATCGTTTGCGCTTCCCTCCATCACACGACAAATTTCGCTCCGCCTGTTTCTGACGACAGCGCCATCTTTCGACCGCCCTTGAAATTTCATGTCTCGAATCAGGAAATGCGCATTAGTATCAGTAGGTTGAATATCATCTACAACGAGACTGCTCTCTTAATATGTTTAGAAGTAATTGTCTTATGATCCTGCCCTCATAGAACACTAAATAATGATTTCCCGTCAGCTGTAACCATGTTTTTAAGTGGCGGTCTTTTGAAATTATAGCTGTTGTTGAATAGAAGTGTTAATATCAGAATCACCTAATTTAACACACCGCGTTTAAATCAGATCGAAAACAAAGTGACTTTATTTCTTCCTATTTATCTTTTATTTTATAGGGCATATTTAACGCATTACTTGTTCAACAAAAGTAATCCTTATCAATTGGAATACGTTTTATTATCCTTAACTCTTTCCTCACATAACACAAAAGGTCACGTTTATGATTCAGAAATATTTCGATTACCCATTAACATAACATATGTATGCTTTAAAAACTGTTTCTGCAATGTAATCTTGAATTTGTAATATATGAAACGTTTCTGGAACCAAATATTTTGCTTTAGTAGTAGAAGATGCAACGATGATCCCAAAAAAAAAAATAATAATATTTAGGTTAAATATTGACAGCTCATTTCTGCGTCTCTTTATATGTAGCAGTCAAAACGGCATGTTACTCATAAGTAATTAAATATTAGTTACAACAGCAATTAGTCATTTTTAAGGCATTACTCGTTTAACAAAAGTAATCCTTTTCAATTTGACTACATTTTATTATTTTCTCTCACACACAAAATGTCAGATTTATAATTCTGAAATATTATACCCATTAATAACTGTTTCTGTAATGTAATCTTAAATTGGTAAAATAACGAAACGTTTCTGGAACCAAATATGTTGTTTCAGCTGCAGACATTTGGTAGTAGATGTCGCAACGACGACATGTTCGAAAAAAATATTTATTTTAAATATTAACAATTCAATTCTGTGTCTCATTTTGTTAAGTAGTCAAAACGGCATGTTACGCATTAGTAATTAAATAGTGGTTACTATAACATTTAGGTATATTTAACGCATTAGATTATTCGTTTAACAAAAGTAACCATTATCGATTCGTAAACATTTTATTAACTTTCACTTTTTTTTAGCACAATTTCACATTTATGATTAAGAAATAGTTCAACTGGCCATAAATATAAAGAAATTTGCATATGCTTTAAAAAAAGTTCTCTGTGACGGAATCTTAGATTGTTAATAAATGAAATGTTTCTGAAATTAAATATTTTACGCTAGTTGCAATTGCTTGGTTGAAAAGGATGCTAACGTAAAAGAATGCTTTAATTAAATATCAAATGTTTCATAGCTGTGTCATTTTATTTTAAGTGGTTGAATTTGGACGTTACGCGTTTAATTGTATAATAGGGTCAGAATTAGTAAGGAGGTATATTTATAGCATTACTAGTTTAATAAATGTAATTTTTTTTTCAGTTTGAAATCATTTTATTACTAACCCTCACTCACCTGAAACAAAGGTTATGATTTATATATAATTCGATTGCCCTTTACGTAACAAAACCTATGCATGGTCTCAAAACTGTTTCTATGATTTTAAGCCTGTATTCGTTAAAGCCTGAATTTTTTCTGGAACCAAATATTATAGTTTTTTTTAAGCAAATGTCTGAGAATGAAAGTTGCAAAGGCAATTCGAAAAGAAATGTTTATGTTGAATATTAATTGCATTAACAAGGAGACGACTGTCTATTTTTGAAGTCTAAAATTTAATATAAATTTTTAAAAATAAAATTTGAAATGGCTAACTTGGAGATATAAAAAAATTATAAAATTTAGTCTTCTTTTTTCTAATAATTCCCTTTTAAACAATAGTTTTTAATTTGTGTATTATAATGACATTTAATCGATGTATTACATAGTAATGTTCACAGACAAATATATTACAATACAATATTTTGAAGTGAAATTTTTTTGAAATATGTTTGAAACTTGAATGCTTTTGAAACGTAACTAAAATACTTTAATATTGGTTACAGAAAGTAGATTATTCTGAAGACGTTAAGTTACACAAATTCCGTTTTTTTTTTAATAATTTATCAATCATTTAATATAAAATCTGCAAAACTTCGATTTTATTTTTTAACATGCAAGTATTTCCTTTTAATAAAGTGAAATTCAAAAACGTATTCATTTTCCATAAACAATTCTTTTAATTTAATCCACGCTTTTAAATAAAGAAGAACCAACTAATATCTACAAATGTAAAAATCTTATTCAGAGGTTATAAAGAGAAATAAAAAATACGAGTATACAAATAAATAAAACCTGTACAATATGTAGAGCAAAGCGTAAAGATGAACACAAGAAAAATTTTACTAATAAATTTAACGGTAATATCTGGATTACTACACTCACTTCTAAAAGTTAAACCCAGAGAGAAAAATATTAATTTCTGGAAGCCAATCTGTAATGAAGAAAGTGCGGAGATAAAATAAAGTATGCAAATACCAGATAGCAGACAATCACGTCAAAATCCTGTAAAAAAAAAAAATAATAATAATAAAAAAATATGTAAATCAAGCAGTGGTGAAATAAGCTGGGTTTATAAGGGTTTTCCAATGGTTAACGGTGTTTAGAACAGAAACAAAAAGTGTTTTGAGCAGAAACCAAAGTCTAAAAGATGTTTAGAACATCTTTTAGTTTTGTTAAACTTGTTTCTCTGGCTACCAGATGACGAATGGAAGATTCTGAACGCACGCATTGAAGCAGGACAGTCTATCATATTGCTCTTTTCTTCGGTTTTCATCATTCCGTCATTTAACGATAATGGAAACAATTCTAAACCAGCCAAACAGTTCTCCAAACACCTGTAGCCGATCGTCCAAACGTTACGACCTCCGTGAAAGATCGATATATACTAGCAAAGCAAAATCTAAGAGCGACTATGATTAAAACGGCCATTCGTAGGATATCTGCCACTACTCTTCTCCTAAGGCAACGACATGAAAGAACTGTATGTGCTTATACACACATTATAAAATTTTTATCAAATCTTATGGAAAACTCAATCTTTAGAATAAAGTGTGTGTGTGAACTGAGTTTTGTAAGGAGCTTTAAAGTAGACAGTTATGTCTTTCGCATTTTCGTTCAAATTTCATGTGGATCGCTTAAGAATTGCGAATTTGTATACAGTACATATATATATATACACATGCATAGCACATACATACATATATATAAACATTCTGCTTTTTATATAGAATATAGATATTTGACATGAGAATAAATTCAGAACAAGATAAATAGAGAGAAGTTAAAATATTTAAATCACATTGTAGTTTAATTTAAGAGCCAAGAAAAATGTAATTTGTCTTCATCAACACTCGGCATCCTTTGTGAAAAACCTCCAAGCATTTTATCGAATTAAAATAACAAAACGATTAAAAAGATTATTTTAAATAATTTTAAAATTATAAAGAAAACGATAAATTTATCTTCCAGCTAAAACCGTTATAACAGGAGGGGCGCTGTATACGTTAGAACAAAAAGCGTTGCCATTTCCCACACTTTGGAGAAAAAAAAGGGGGGAAACGTATCTCTCCGTTTAAAATGTGCTCTAACATTAGAGTGAAAACTATTTATAAATTTCAGTGTATTTAAAAACCTTTGATACGTCCTTATGATATGCAGCAAACAGAATCATCAAATAATCAGAATTTTTATTTGAATTTATCTACTGGCATTCGCTTAAGAATAATTTTTTTACAAAATTGCACGATTAATGTTTCTTAATTGAAAATAAAAAATAAAAAAATTTTAACATTTTTTTTTTTTTTTTTTTTTTTTTTTTCGTTAAAATCAACTTCTTGCCTCTCCTCTCAGAGACATTAGAGTGATTTATTGGACTCCCTAGAGTAATTATGACGTAGCAATTTGAAAGAAAAAAAATCGTGACATGGTAATTACTTTTGCAAAACTATTGATGCCATCAATCACTTACATATTAATTTCCCTAGAAATGTTATTAATTCATTACGCTACAAAGACAAAGAGTTTAAACTAAAATTAAAAGTATGTATGATAAAAATACAAGAAACTTTTAAATTGCTTATGAAATGTCTGTAACTCATAATTAGGTATTAGAGTTATGCTACTTATTTGAATAAAAAAATTCAAACATTTTATATTTTCTGTTTTTTTTTTTTTTTTTGAGAAACCAAGAATCCCTTATAAAAATTGTTTAGAAAATTCTAGACAAATTAAAAATGCTGCTGATTTTACAAAACTGAGAAGATCTTGCAATTTAGTAAAATAACTGCGGTGCTCTCTAAATAATTTTAATAATTTTCCTCAATTTCTAATTAAATTTAATTATGGTTCAGTTGGTTCGGAAAGTTTTCTGCTTTTTAGAAACCATGTGAAATATGCTTGTAGACGAATCTTAAAAAAGAAAAAGAAAGAAAGAAAGAAAAGAACATTTATTCTTATGAAGCTTTTTATTAACTTAAAAAACATATTAAAAATCTATTACAATAATAATTGATAAAACTTGAGAAATTAATATGCAAATCGTCTAATCGCGATGCACGAATTCGGGACCACAAAAGCAACCCTTAACCTTACCGGTCGGTACAGGGAATACCCGAGACAATGGCACCCAACCGTAAAAAATATCAGCGTTGGGTACACTGGACAAATATATACCGAGCGCGGGCAAACTGCCTTGGCAACTACAGTTTGTAAAGAGAGATTTTGAGCGCTCTGATTGAATTTCTCCGTAAAGCCTTCTGTGACGAATGGCTATTTCATTTCCTTCTGCTATGTTTGTTATTTTAAGCATGGAGATATTTCAGTACAACTACTTTTCTTTTTGAAACTTGAAATGCCAGTTTTTTAGCCTGAGAAACTGCCATCTTCATTTTAAAATGAAATAGAAATTATTTCATGTAACATTATTATCCTTAGAAGCCAATGCTCTAAATTTAGAAGATTGCAACAAGTGGGTAAAGAAATTTGAGGAACTGACAAATATGAAATGGTATTCCAGAACTTATTATCCTTAGAAGCAATGTTCTAAATTTAGAAGATTGCAACAAGTGGGTAAAGAAATTTGAGGAACTGACAAATATGAAATGGTATTCCAGAACTTATTATCCTTAGAAGCAATGTTCTAAATTTAGAAGATTGCAACAAGTGGGTAAAGAAATTTGAGGAACTGACAAATACGAAATGGTATTCCAGAACTTCGAAACCTCATGGACAAAGATTCTCCCATAATGCATCTAAATTGCATGGTTTTTAATTAGAAACTTTTGTCCCCCCCCCAGCTTGCACATATAATAAATTTAATTTTGAAATTCAAAGGCACGATGTGCTCTAGAAATTGATAATTCTTTGTTATAATTTAATATTACCATTCCTTCAAAAGCTCTTTTTGCTTAATTCTTCAGTTTTTGTTTCGTTTGTTTTGAAATTGTTATTATCTGTTAATTCTATTTAAATATTAATAAAAAAAAGTTTCATTTCTTTATGTAAAGAATGAGTCTGTATAAGTTTTTTTTATTGGTTTTGTTAATTTTCAGTAGATTTATTCAGCACGTGGCGCCTTCTTATATTGTTGTAGAATTCAATGAAAAAGTCTGCATAAATAATGTATGTAAATCTTAGAGTTTAAAATTTATTTCAAATGTTTCCTCGTGTCAGTTAAATATTCATTTATTTCAAAAATTGTTTTTAGGAAACAAAAGAAATTAAACTAAGCTTTATCTCTTAAAATCCATACCTATCCTTTCATTTCATATATTTATTTAATTTGTTAATTGCTCAACTTCCATAATATTCAAACATCTGATTTCGATTTTTTGCCTGAAGATAGAAATGCATTGAGAAGTGGGAATAGAAAATCTCTAAAATATTAATAATAATAATACTCTCCCACTTTAATACATACTTTTATTTTCTTGTAACGTGTGACACTTATTGTAACTTGTAAACTGGTTATATGCTACTCGCTTTAAAATAAATTTTATTAATTATAAATGTTCCATGATTGTTTTCGGCTGAATTACAACGTTTTAGAATATTTTCCTCTAAGATATGATAAATTTTGTCCAAATAATCAAAAATAATTTTACTACACTATTTATATGCATTTTAAAATCACATTGTAATGAATTTAAACTGAAAATGCATAGTTCTTATTTGTTTAGTTCAGCAATCAAGCTTGATAAATTTAAGTTAGAAATTTTAATTTCTAGCTTAATTTTTTTTCCAAGTTTTTTTTTCTTCTAAGAGCATAAGGAGATTCATAATACTATTCAATTTGAATATTAATCAATTCTTATATTTATTATATAAAAGCTAGCCGAGAATACTTAAAAAATATATGCTCACAATTTATGTTGAATAATTAATATTATGCTAATTTGATGTTTTACCAAAATAATGTTACTTATACCTTGCATTTACCCGAAATCCATAATATTAATATTAAAAAATATTATGCTGAAAAGTAAAAAAAAGAATTTAAAAAGAGAAGAAATAAAGAAAACATAAGAATAAAGTTTAAAGCAAACTAGATTTCAATAAATGTTTTATTATTAAAAGACCATTGCTGACGCTATTATTAACGAGTGTAAAAAATTTTCAATTCGCTTAAAAATATCTCGAGATAAGGGAAAATACGAATTTAAAAAAAAAAAAAAAAAAAATTAACATCCAAACTTCTGATTACTCTCCCAAACTATAGGAAAAATATTTTCCAGATTGCGGCTACACCCTACATATTAGGGTTTGGGGGTCAGAAATTCAAATCCGTCGAAAAAAGATATTTTCATTCAGAGAAAGTATTTTTTTGTGTCTAGTTTTGAATATCGTCTGCACTAATTAATTAGTGTATTTCAAATTACCCCTTCAAATCATAAGATTGAGTCAAAAAAGGTGATCAATAGTTATTCAGAGCAGTCTGTTTAATTAATTTATTTATTTATTGAGCACTGTTCATAAGACATCGCTTCTCAGTTATAGAACAAAACCCGCTATTTTCGTGTTTAATATGATGAGTACATAGACAACAAGTATAATTTCGATTTTTAATTTTTTTTCATATTTAAATTAAAATTGTTTATATATTTATTTATTTTAATTATTTTCTTTTTAAGATTTCTGATATAAAAATGTGCAAACAATTCTTCTTCGACAGCTTCCCATACAAAGATTCAGTGCAGATAAACTGCAAAATATGCTATTTGTGCATTCATTCTATATTTGTTATAACTGTTGTTATATCTAATTATATAACAGCCTTAATGCTTATAACTTATTTTCACATTAAACTGATCATAACTTGTAACTTAATGGCAGCTTATAATGGTTATAATATAATGGTTACATATAATGGTAACTGTAGTTATAACCTTAATGGTTATAACTTATTTTAACATTCAATAATTTTATTATTGTTTTGAAATCAATTAAAAAAAAACTCTCCATAATATTTTCGCTTTATTATCCACCTCACAAAATTGCAAATAAGTTTAAAATTAAATTAGATTCAAAGAAAATTATTCTTTTACTCCGTAGCAAGTTAAGAAAAGACCATCACGGTATATAAGTTTAAGTAATCATCTGCGACTGTATACAATCCGTTTTATTTTATCAAATTATTTAAATATGCTTTCAAAATAATATAAAAGCTTTTAGAAGTTAAAACTCGTTGAGCAGAAATTGAATTCGTGATATCTCTTATGATATGAATCATAGAATTATTAATAAAGGGTTATAGTTTCGTAGTCTTACTGGAATCCAACATTTGGTTACTTATGTCGATAAATAAGGAGAGCATGCGGTCTTGAAAAAGAAACAACTATATGACGTTGCAAGAATATTGGGTTTGATTGGACCACTAAAAAAGGAGCGTCTTATGTTTGCATGTTCTTAACAAATCAAATGCGAGATAGAGAATTTTTTTTTTTTAAACTTTTGTTTTGCTGTAGAATAAAATCGTCTGCAAGAAACAATATTATTCTTTCATCTGTTTCATTAAATGCGAACAGAAAGACGAATAGTTGTTATGATTCTTTGATATCACTTTTATTAATTCTTATTAACAAAGCAATAATTTTTAGTCAATAAGTTTTATTTTCCACATTTCACACGATTTAAGAAAGCAAGCAAAAAGAAAGCTGTGCAACGTCGTTTCATGAGTTGGCAATGTTGACAGACGTTCGTGCTGGGAGCTTAGCTATTTGGCGTGCTCTTAGATGCAACAGGCTTTCTCCATAGGGATAATGGTTTTTTGTTAACTTGCAACAGAGTATAGAATTATTTTTACTAAAATTTTCGCTGAATATTAATAATTACTGAATAATTTATTGAACAAGCTAGCGATTTAACTTATTACGTTTCGAGTCGAAAAATTTTTTTGTTATCAACCAAACGCCTGTTACGTTAACCCCTTCCTTCTCGCTCCCGTGAAAATGACGGGGTGAGGTTTCGCCCTCTATTTCTCGCTCCCGTGATATTGACGGGCTGGAGTGTTCAGTAGTAACGCGCCAATAAGAATAAACCTAATTCATTTCTTTTGCTCGGGAAACATTTTATTTCTCATTTTACACACCAGATGGCAGTATCAGGATATTTTTAAGCTAATTGTAGATTTTTAGATTATTTTAAACTAGTTGCAGCACTAATCAAATACGTAACACAAATACGAAAAAATAGGCACTTTTATGAACGTTTTCTTGAAAATTAACCGATCGTTAAGAGGTTGAGTAAACTAATAAAATAAAAATTTTTAAGAAATGTACGTTTTAAGAAATGTACGCTAAGAAATTTTAAGAAATGTACGCTATGACTTTCTCTTTTATATATAACTAGCGGCCTACGGCGACCAACTGATCCGCTTACACGAGCTCACCGCTTCTCAACAAACATGGAAATGAGAGTTGCGATGGCTCAGGGGATAGAGCGCTCGCCTTCCAATGAGGTAAACCGGGTTGGAATCCCAGCAATAGCAGGTCGATACGAATCCGCATCCGGCTTGCATTGATCACCCTGCTGAAGTGAAATATCCTCAGTGGTAGACGGATCATGGGTGAAAGTCACTTTGTCGTCAGGCTAACCGTGGGAGGTTCTCGTGGTCTTCCTCTCCATGTAACGCAAATGCGTGTTAGTTCCATCAAAAAGTCTTCCACGAAGGCAAATTTCTCTCAATACTTGATCCAGGAGTTCCCTTGTCTTCAGGATTGTGTTCAAAATTACAAGGCTACGGAGTTGAACACTAATAGTCGTAAACTCAAAAATTAGGTCGACTGTTCAACGACGGTTATAAAAAAAACATTAAAATGAAACTTTTCAGTTGGTCCGCATACATAAACTGGCCGTTACGCGGTTCCACATTATTGTTCACCTACACAAACTCATCATCTTGTATTTTAATAACTCGTTCAAAAAATTTGTAGAGAGATTTCTCCAGTTCTTACGCTTGGTTAAGGATAATCTTAAAATGATAATTCTAGTATTCTTTAACTTTAATTTAGAACTAAAATGCCAGTTAAGAATAATAATTCTAAGAACGCGTTTCGTTTTGAATTAAGAAAAAGAATTTAGATAAAGAAATAACATAAAAAGATTTTTTAAAGCTTTTTATGTTACATACATATGTGTAAATTTTTAATTATACTTTTTAAAAACGAATCTGAGATTATCTTATTGCTAAAATACTTGAAGAAAAAACTTTTATTAAAATTTCACTGTCGCACAAATATTACACGAAAGAAAGACGCACAAATTTTCTCTTAAATTGTTACATGTTCATTATCAAAAATGTTATTTTATATGATACCGCTTTAAATATTTTTACAATTTCTCCTTCTCCGATAGAAATACAGGAAGGATTTATATTTATGTGAAGTGTCTGAAAATATATTGCTAATAGAGAACTAGTGCTATCTTACTTTAGAACACCAGCTTAGTTCCAGAATTGATAAACTGCCATGACACGGAAGCCATAAAGTTTACGGGAATAACTTCTGAGGAACTTATTCGATTGGAAAGAACTTACATTAAACGTTTAAGTTGAAAGATTCCGTTGACATAGTTTGAGATAGATATAAAATTTAAGCTCACACTTTGTAGCTATTGTGAGAGGAGAGGAAAAAAGCATTTTATATATTTCTTTAATAATTTGTTTGAATGAAAATTAAGAAGATAAAAGAAGAAAAAAAGATTTCTTAATTAATTAATTAACCACGTAGTTTTTTTTTCATGAGTAAAAACAGCGTTGCCAACTTTCTATGCTTTTATAGGGAAATTTCTTCTAGTTATAGCTAAGTTTATGTTTTAATGTATTATTCTCTGTTTTATAAATTTAATTTAAACTTATTTTCTGCACCACTACATTTAAATTATATAAAAGTTTGTATAAAATGCCACATTGTACCAGTTCATTCTTGGTGAGGCTATTATATTTTATAATCGTCATTGAACACCCGACCCAGTTTTTGGGCTCGAGAATATCAATGTTCAACTCCGCAGCCTTGTAATGTTGAACACAATCCAGAAGACAAGGGAACTCCTGCATCTAGTATTGGGAGAACTTTGCCTTCGCGGAGGATTTTTTGGTGGAGCTAACCCACATTTGCGATACACGGAGAGGAAGACCACGAGAGCCTCCCACGGTTAGCCTGATGGCAAGGGGAATCTAACCCATGATCCGTCTACCACTGAGGATATTTTAAGTTAGCACTGTGGTCAGTGCGAGCCGGGTGCGGAATTCGTATCGACCAGACATCACTGGGATTCGAAACCGGTTCACCTCATTAAAAGGTGTAGGCTCTATCCCCTTAGCAACCACGGCTTGTGGTAAGGCTATTAAAATGCTGGAAAAATTACCGAAAATTCTGTGAGCTTTAGTTTTTAATTGTCTACTGCTCCATAAAATATTTTACAAAAGCATAAGCTGCGCAATGGAACACCAATTTGGTGTTAAGTAGTTGCCACCATTTTTGGTGTTGAGATACACTTACAGTGCAGTAGCTGCCAACTCAGGTAGTATTTAAAATTAAAATACCTGCTTTAATAGTTTAACAGGGAAAAACTAAGCGTTTACAAATATAGAACGCTTTTTATATGTGTACTCGATAAATTCTTCAGTTTTCATTCGGTTGATTTAATAAATTTTATCAGCTGTATATAACTAATGTATTTTCTGTTGAACATTGGATTTTTTAACTGTGCTTATTTATAGCATGCTTATACTTTTGATTGATAAAATATTATTTATATGACGATTTTATTTTATTTTATAACCGTCATTGAACAGTCGACGAACAGTTTAACGAATACTACAACGTTATTAACAATAAATTTATAAAAATTAAAAAAATTATCTTGGTTACTAAAAACATAATTTTGTACAGAAACGTAAAATTATTTTTCGCTTTTTGATGGAACTGACCCACATTCGCGTTACATGAAGAGGATAACCCCGAAAACCTCCCACAGTTAACCTGACGGCAAGGGGACTTTAACCCATGATTCGTCTGCCACACAGGATATCTTTTTGTCAGTGGTCGGTGCGAGCCTATTGCTGGATTCCTATCGAGCAGCCATCGCTGGGAATCGAACTTGTTGCACCTCATTGGAAGGCGAACGCTTTATCCTCTGAGCCACCACAGCTCTTTATATGACTATTGGAAAAACTGTTTCTTAACCAGGAAGCTCCCCTGCTACTTGCCACTACCTGTAACTGTCTTCTTAAATCCGAGTTCGATTTCTCATTCATTCATTAGTAGTGTATAGTTTGTATGCGGTAAGAACTCCCCCCTCCACATAGTCTGAGGCCGCCTGCTGCTATGGAAACAAGAATAGCGCATTTCATGGAGGGTAGCTTCACTTCACTCTAGGGCTAACACAATAGAGCGAAGAAAAATAATCCTTTTCCTTCGCCGACCAGAGCCAAAACCTATGCTAAAAAATGACCCCACAACCCTACTTGAAATAGTTATACCTTGTTACCATTGTCACCGCTACGGGTCCAGATGAATTGGTAGGGGAGTTCCTGTTTTAGACAAACTACAGACATGTCTATATTTCTATAAATGGGGATATTCTATTTAATATTAACTTCGAAAAATACGTGAATAAAATTTCATGATGAAACGTATGCTTCCTGCCGAACTTTCGATTTCATTCATTTTAGAAATAACAAGATTAGGCGGACTGTAAAAAATCTAAAAACAGAGTACTATTATTAGTATGGTAGGTACCTATTAAATATTACCACAACATCAGCAGCATCTAGTACCGCAATGATTTAAACACCGCTGGTATCAATAATAGTTCGGTACCATTTCGTAACTCACCCCTCCACGAAAAGGATCTATATTTCTCTCGCAAAATATATAACAACAAAAGGTATGAAAATAATGAAAGCTTTAAAGCAAGAATTTCAATTAAAATTTGGTTATAACTTCAATAATTGAGAAACGTTGCTCAAACATAAATAGCATGAAAGTGAGCTATTCTGAAAATTTACAAATGAAATTGTAAATTTGGGAGCTTGAAAATGCAACAGGAATTTAATTAATAGATTCCTTAAATAATTAATCTAAAGGAAAATTAACTAGAAATACGTGCTAAAAATCGGCTAATCTAAACATATTTGGTCTCTAAGCTTCATTTAAAGCAAATCTAAATTAAATGTCTTCTGCTTAAATTTAAAAGGCATATCAGATTTCGTTTTGTTTTTCATGCTTATGACTCACTTGTTATGTGAATTTTCAGTAGTTTGTCCCCAACGGGAAAACAAATTTCATAGGTTTGGAGTCAATATAGATACTTAATACAATGAACAGTGCGCAAAAAAAGTAAATAATAATAATCGGACCACGCTAAATAAACTTAGATCTAGTAATCGGATCTTCACGTTCTAGGACTCAAACTTAATGGTTCAAAAGGGGGACTTTATATACACTAATCAATTGCAGAATATATTTTAAGTTGCGAAATCAGACACAAAAACGTAATTTTTCTAACTAAACGTATCTTCTTTTTTTCCCCAATGGATTCGGATTTCTGTCCCCCAAAATATAGGGAGTGGCCACGACCTGGGAAATATGGTCACATTAAGGTTCAAAGTTTGGGCAAATTCCATGCAAAATTTATCTTTTAGTAAATATTTATAACTTTTTTAATTATTTTATTTAATAATAGTCAAAGATATTTTGAATTGCAAGGTATACAAATTTTTACACAATTTTAAATGTCAAAATACGATATCTGAGCAAAATCAGACGAAAAGTTCCTGAGAAATCGATTTTTGAAAAAGATTTAAAATTCGATTTCTCATGAACTATTCAAACAATTTCCCTCAAATTTTTTATTTTGCCTTTTAAAATTGCATACTTTAAACAATGGAAAAAATTGCATACCTTACAATTAAAAAATTTTTCATCTATTATTTAATAAAATAATAAATATTTACTCGAGAAATATTTTTTGCATGGAATTGTCTTTAGATAAACAAAATTTATAGTTTTTTGCAATTTTTTTTTTAATTCGTTTAAAAAATTCTCGAAATGTGACGAAATACGCAAAAAGCAAAATTAACATTAAAATTAACAAAACTATTGAGACCATAGAGTGAACACGCCAACCTTCGAAAGAAACTTCCACTTTGATTTGAACACGCCTACTTCGACGCCTACTTCTATTGAATAGTTGACTTGCTACTTGTGGCAGTTGCAATATCCACCTCACTCTGTTGCTACTCAGTCTCGATCACACACAGCGTCGGCCTATATATACTCGACTGCTAATGGCAACACAGTAGCAACCACAGTGAATTTAATACAGCTCACACTATCAGCAAAAAGTACGGTGATCTTAATACAACTCTCCCAGCTTCTCACAAAACAGCAGTGAATCAACTAGTGGAATCTGTTCATCGAATTCTATCACAGATATAATTCTTGTGGGGGTGTACTATAATGTGTCTAAACTAAATTCAGTGGCACGACCATAGAGTTGGGCACGACAGCCCATAGAGGACCAAAGCGTACTGTGCTTATCTCAGTTTTCTTGACCTTGGGCTCTGGGGTGCAGGAGCCAATGTTCCAGTTAGGTGGTCAGCCGAGCGCGGAACTCCCAGTGTTTAGTTTCCAAGCATGCTTGGTACACATTTATCGACCTGAAAGGCTGAGTCAACCTTGCCCGGCCCGAGGATCGAACCCAAGACCTGTGGCACGGGAGCGCTACCACTCAGCCACCGGGCGTTGCTATAGTGTGTCTACCACTACAAAAGTACAATTCAAATTCACTAGCATATAAGACATGTAAGCCCGATTCTATGTCGGGATACATTTTCATACATGACAACATTTTTCCCCACACTGTTTAACATTGCGAAAAGGCGGTTTCTACTTTCCAGACAAACTAGTACCCATTGATCTGAATGAATTGCATACTTATTAATGATTCGATCAAGTTCAAAAATTTTATTCAGGAATTTCACCCCTCCCAAAAGGCACCCCTGTTTAATTCTTAGTGTTTACGAGGGTTGCTATTTATATTTCTAGCCTAATAATGAAAAAACAAATATGTAGGATCGAAATTGGTTTTATTGTTTTTCAAAATATTCTCCATGATGATCAATACACTTTTGCATGCGTTTGAACCAATTTTCAAAGCACTTTTTCCAGTTCGATTGAGGTAACTCCAAAACATGCGTTTTGAATGCATCAACCGCTTCTTCGGGTGTCGAAAATCGTTGTCCACGTAATTTATTTTTGATGTGTGGGAATAAGAAGAAGTCATTGGGTGCCAAATCAAGGCTGTACGGCGGATGACCCATCAGTTCGATCTTTCGCTCCGTCAGAAATGCTTTTGTTTGAGTCGATGTGTGAGAGCTCGCATTGCATGATGAAGAATGATTCGCCTGTTCTTCTGCTTTTTTCAAATTTCTCCGATGACTTCTGGCAAATAAATGGTCGTGTACCATTCAGAATTGACTGTCGTCCTGCGTTGCTCTAACGCCACTGTTGCCACATGACCGTTAATGCCGAAGAAACAGGCAATCATTTGTTTCGATGTGCTTCTTCTTCGAACAACTTTTGTTGGTATTGCCTCGTCTTGGAAGACCCATACAGTTGATTGCTGTTTTGTTTCCGGCTCATAAGCATAGATCCATGATTCGTCACCTGTGTAGATGTTATACTCAGCCTTTGATGTACCTTGAACGTATTTTTCCAACATTTCCTTGCATCAATCGACACGAGCCTTTTTTTGAGCGTTTGTCAGATTATGCGGGATCCAACGCGAACAAATTTTTTTTACGCTCAAATGTTCATGCAATATTTTATTGATGCTAGTCATACTAATGTCCAAAGACGCCTCTATCTCACGGTATGTCACATGACGATCTTGCTTTATCAGTTCACGCACAGCATCGATCTTTTCTGGCACTGGATTTTGGACGACCTGCACGGGATTCGTCCTGGATCGAACATCGACCACCATTAAATTCGTTATACCAATTTTTTACAGTGCTGTAGGATGGCGCTTTATCGCTGAATAAAGAATTAAGTTCATCGAAGCACTCTTGTCTTGACAATCCACGTCGAAAGTTATGAAAAATAATGGTACGAAAATGTTCACGATTCAATTCCATTTTTTGAAAGAGAAGAACTTTTCAATTTACTGTCAACAACACAAATGAAACTATAATTCGCGATCGCAACGAACTATAGGGGGCGTTGTTGTATGTGCCGAATCCCTGCGATTTCCATATGAACAGTCATTCAGTTACACTGGAGATGTCTTTAATGTAGCATGTAGCATTGTAACGTTCCATCTTTATTGTGGCTGATTAAATTTAAAAAAGAAAAATGTTTGTTTTCTTTCTTATGCAAACGAAAACAAAATGGTATCTCTTTTTTTTTTAGAGAAGGAACATCCAGAACACATCGGAAAAATATTTGTAAATAAAGAGAAAAAAATAGGTATATTCTTATAAGAGTTCAAACCTAATGCCTGAGAAATAGTTTTACTAACTTTAATGGTATAACATGAAAGGCCCATTTAAATTTTAACGTAAAATAAAGAATGCTTACGAAACAAAACAAAAAAAAAAACAACAAAAAAAAAACAACCATTCTTTTTTTGTCTCCATTTTTTAGTGTTACGAAAATGCGTCTTTGGGCCAAAAACAAAACAAGATGCAATTTAAATTTTTTAGGAGCGAAATATTTTATGGAGTGAAATGAAATCCGATTGACTACTTTGATTTTAAACAAAGTGTTTCATTTTAAGATTTTTTCCAAAAATTTTAAGTGTAGATTGGCGGCACTTAAAAATCTGCCAAATCTGTAGCTGTGGTTAATACGTAAGTACCGAATTTTTCTTCCATACTTTTCTGAATCATATTACTTCAAATATTAGAATATGCAAGAAGTATACATAAACACATAATTTAATACCATTTAATTTTTTAAAAAAAGTATTTTGACAACAATTTTATCAAAAAATTATAAACTAAAAAACGTAAAATAAAGAATTCTTAGGATAAAAACGATTTTTAAATTTCCTCATTTTTCAATAAAAACTTTCGTTTTGTTTCATTTTTTAAATTCTTATAGTATTTAATCAGACGTAAAAAAACCATTTTGTAGAGAACGATCATCAAGTAAGAAAAAAAATTATTTACAAGCAAATTTTTTATTATAAAAATCATAACACTTACCTGATTTATAAGTCCGGAGAATTCCAAAATGATATGTTCTTTATTTGAAAACTTTATTCTCAAATAATATATACATAGTTAATCCCTGCATTACTTTTAGGTAACATACCACACATCAAAATTTTATAATTGTAAGATCTCGATATGAATTTTAATATGTAGCTTAAAAACAGAATAGCTGAATTCTAGTTGAAATTCTTTCAAAACTAAAAAACACTTACCAAGAAAACGATAAAAAAGTTTATTTATAATCAGCACAAAAGATACTTTTTCAAGTAATTCGGATTATTCTTTATTGTTGTTTTCTGAATTACGTAGATACAGAAATATATACTATTTTATGAAGAAGAAGAATATTCTATAACTATTGCAGTTTTGTATGGAATTCATTAGAATACATTTATTCATTGGAATGACGAAAGCAATGTTGACTTCATTTTAACTTGTAATGAATTGAAGACAGAAAAATTCTTTTACCGCAATACACACATCTGTAACAGCAAGTGATCATGAAATCATGTTATGTTGTTGGTAATAGAAAGGTAAAAATTATTGAGAAGTTGTACTTCAAATGCTTGGCGTGTTCTGCTTCAATGTTTGGCATGTTCTGATTAGTTTTTTCAAGAAGTTTTACCTTTTCTTTAGGGAAATTTTGCTTCTTTTTTGATGCTAAGAAAATGGCGTCCGTCATTGCCAATGGTTATGTGGGAACTAACGCACGATATTTACAGTCTCCCGCTAGATGACGTACTCGAGTGTTGCGATCGCGAATGGTAAATCGTCTGCTGAATTTATGTTTAAAAATATCAAACTTTCGATTAAAATCGTCTGCGGTCGCCTAGCAACACTTACTGTTGCCCAAGGCCAGAAATATAAATAGCAACCCTCGTAAAAACCAGTTTTTTAGAGTCAGACATGTTTGGTAACTTGACATTTTTAATTTTGCTGAAATTTTCAGGGCATGTTCTTCATGCAAAACTCGTTCATGTAAAGACACGTTTCTTTCTTTTCTTTTTGAAGATCAGTTTTTTTTTTTTTTTTTTTTTTTTTTTTTTTTTTTTTTTTTGTGTGTGTGTGGAAGTTTTGGAGGGTTAAAGCTGCTAATCCTCCAAAATGTTAAAAAGAAAACATATCAAATTAGAAGAGGTAATACATTTTTTTAAGTGCGTGAATCACGACACTGACCGTTAGTTTGGCTTACTGCGTTCACAGTATTAAGACATTAATAGTTTCAGTGAACTTTTATATCGATGACGAAAGTCAAAGCTCATTCAAAATCTTTGAAGAGTGGCTATTTTGACTTAAGTGATGGGAGGTCGCTGTAATCTCACAAAGATTTTCACTATGCAGCAAATTCTGTTTTACCATTCGACATACTTACAAAATTTATTTCTCTCTCTCTCTCTCTCTCTCTCTTTGAGAAAATAAAAATTAAATAGTCAATTTTATATTTTTAAATAGCGATGGGAAAAAAACATGCACAAATATCATTTCAAATATCCATTTCACAATTCTTATGTCTTCCTCAATAAATCATTACCATTGAGAAATCCCTCTTCAATCACTTGTCATGGAGCTAACGAACCAGTTTCATCAGCGGTGATAGCGAATTGCGCTAATGATTTTCTGAAACCTGGTGGACTGTGCTGCTAACATCTTATCCCCCCTTGAGAAGGGTTGGTGTACTGCGCTTAAAGCAATCTTTTTGACCATTCCACCAACTTCAATCATGGCTTCATTTTATATGGCAAAATACAAAATTTGAAGGAAATCTGTTGAATTAGGATTCCTTCGAAATCAAATTTCTAATTTTTTTAAAAATTCTCAGGAAATTTTGTTTAAAAAAATAGAAAAAGCAAAATATTGTAAATTAATGAAATACTCATTGATACATAGCGTTAAAAAAAATATTTATTTATAAGTTTTTATCTTTGATTAAAAAATAAATTAAGGCAAAGAATGTTCCGATTGCTTAATTAAATTCCAAAGTGAGCTTCACTAAAAAAAAATTCTGCCTATTTTCATAAAACTAACATGACATAACACACTAAACTGGAAAAAAAAAAATCTAGGTTGCTTTGCTTTAACTCTTTCGGAATAGTGGCGTAGAACTTCAATAAAACTTTTACATAGAGAACTTTTATCCATAAAGGAAGTTAATCAAAGAATTTGAAATTAAAACGGACAAATATATTTTTCAAATAAACAATAATTTTAAAAAGGAAAAAAATCAATAATTTAGTAAACATTAAATCAGGGTCTCGTTAAGCGCCTGCCCTGATTATACAACTCAAAACATGTATGTTTTTCTTATAACAGTTTACACGAGTAATTTTTCAAATCAATCAAACAGGAAGATTGAAATTACTTGGCAAACAATCGACTACATTCTATATTCTTGATCAATCAGTAAAAAAGATTGAAACTTACTTGGTTTCAAATAGGTTATGATCATTTTGTCAACTCAATCAGCCAAGAAGATTGAAATTACTAGTTAAATAATCGGCTATGATCTTAGAACGTCTCCTTCTCTAGGTATTGGGCGAGCTAGGTAAACCTAGTTAGGCTTCGATTTCCGTCATCATTGATAGAAAATTAAAAGAGTTCATATCTTCAGAAATGTTGATAATTAAGCAAACTCACTCATTTGTAATGGGTCTTTTGTCATCAATTATTTATATCACTTCAGACACAAATAAAATTACAATTTACATTTATTTTCCAAAATTTACAAGGCACTTAAAAACCTACGAGAATACATCGTTGGCTGGTAACCAACCATGAATGGAGTAAAAATCTAAAATTGCCGTAAGCTGTATCAATTAATTCTGTTAAGATTTCAAGTTTGTAAGAAGCCTTGATTGGTATTAACTTGAAATAAGGTAAAGTTACAGTAAAACTTGTGTAAGTTGACCACTTGTGGTGCACTGTTTTAGTGGTCAACTTATAGAGGAGGCGGGTCATTGTTTACTTTTTCATTTCCTATATCATGCTGCTATATATTTAAATTTTTTTTTTTACTTGACTTAAACATTTTATTTAGCAAATAACCAAATGAATATCTTAAGAAATGTGTTTAAACCTGAATGAATTTCAATTTGTTACATATACATAATTCTAATATTTAACTAACTTTTTTAAAAAATTATTTCGTTAGTTATGCATGTAAAGTGTTTCATAAAAATAATTTCTTAAAATATCAGAACACGAAGACATGTAATTTGAAAACTTTAACAAAAAAAAATTCTTTGAACACTTTAAAATTTATTCTGTTTTTACTATACTTACATACCTATCTGCTCACTACTGTAACTGGAAGAGCATCTTTTCAACTAACACACCTGTTTTTAATGAATGAATGAAAGAAATGGTCAAAAGCTGCCCCCCTACAGTTTCCCCAGAGGGTCAACTCACAAAAGGGTTTAGATTAGCTTTTTACACTATTTCACAAAACAAGTGAAATTTTAACATACATTGCAAAATGACAGAACATTTTCTGAATTTTTTTTTCTGGTCAACTTATGAGGGTTTTAGAATAGAATTTCATAATACTCCTAGACAAAATTTACTTATTTCAGTGGTCAACACACAAGATAGACAGGTGGTCAAGTTAAAAAGGTTTTGCTTCTTTATATTATATAAGAAAAATTCCGTTCTTGATAATTCAGGTCAACTTATGCAGGTGCCCAACTTACAAGGGTGGTCAACTTGGCAGGTTTCACTGTATTACCAAACTTTATATTATATAACTATAAAGTTTGAAAAACTTGATTATTGTTTGAAATAACTAGAAATAAGGTATTAACTTGAAATAAGGTCAATTCAAACAATATTGAGAGTTCAATACCAAATTCAAATATGTATTACATTACAGTCTTTATAGCGGTACAAAGTAGACAAGAAGATTTGACAGTAAAGTCATCATAGGTCGAATGTAAGGGGCCCAGCCTAGTTGTATTTTAGATTCATTTTTTAACGATTTTTGTTGTTTCATTGACTTAAAATTTTTAGTTGAAAAAATAAACAAAAACATGACTTGTTCAGCTATAAGTACTGAACAATGATTGTTCTAAAAATATTTTTCAAATTAGACTATTTTTATACCAAAAGATGTGCAGTTTACACCTTCTTGCCATTTCCTCATAATCTTTTAAAAAATCATGCTTTAAAATCTTTGAGGACTGTAAAGGCATTTTTTTAAAAGTTATGTAACATTTGTTAATAGTAAAAAGAGGAAGTAAGTATGAAGTAAAAAGAAGGGGTGTTATAAAATATGACTCCCATTCTTTTAGAGGAAACAAATTTTGAATGAATACTGCAAAGAATAATAAAAAGTTCATGATGTGCCGATCATGCAACATTACCCCCCCCCACACACACCCTGAGATATGGCATATTTTTACTATACTGATGTCAGTGCTACGCCTACACTTTTATTTTTTGTTGAATTAAACTAAATAACTTTCTTAGCATATTTCTAGACTTATATGTGCTCTGAAAATGCAACACTTATTCTCCGAAATAAAAGTAGTTTCAAATTTTCTTCTAGACATATAAAGGCATTCAGGAAAATATCAGCGAATGATTTATCATAGAGAATAAGAAGCCCAGGCCCCCCCCCTAAATGTTTCAAAGAATTTCTCTGCGTTTTTCCTTAAGAAATGGCAAACCGAATCACGAATTAACAAAAAATGCAATAAATATAGGCTAAAATTTTCTGATATATTGTAATTTATTAATTTAAAGGCACTTCATAAAGTAAATTTGGTTTAAAGTTACTAACAGGGGACCGCTGAGAGTTCTGCGTCTGGGGCCCCCACATTTCTAGATCAAGCCTTTAATATGACACCCATATTTTCATACTTAACAAGTTTTAAATGATAGTCCTCTAGTGCAAAAAGAAATAAAAAATCACTAAATTCACAGCAAGTAAATTTTTTATGATTCCTAAATAGCAATATCAGTGCTAAATGAATGTACTCAAGTTTTCATCATATGAATAAAAATAATTTTTTAATAAAAAACTTTCTCTACACACTTCTAGATGTATATTTTTGAACTCAATTCTTTCAGATGAATTAAATAAAAAGTGCATAAAACTAATCCAGGGTGAAAAAGAAATTAAAATATTTCACTACGTGCTCCCTAGTACCAAAAAAAAAAAAAAAAAAAAAAAAACAGATACAATTAAAGCTTGTTTTGATGGAAATTAATTTATTTTTAAATTTTCTATACATATTTCTAGAAATGCATGAGTAGATTCAGTGCACATGAAGTATTTTCTTTCACATGAAATAAGTCTCAAATAAAATTGGCAATGCAAAAAAATATTTTAAAAAGAAGAATAATTGCTCACCACATGCCATTTACCACTTGACGTGCAAGTTTGATTGTTTTTAGTAATAAATTTTGAAAAGAAACTTTAATAAATATTTCTAAGCTTTTATGTGTATTTTTGAAAATTATGATATCCATTTTTTTCAGAGAGAATCAATTTGAAATGAGTTCAGCATTATAAAAAAATCCATTAAAATGTTTGCCAAATACCATCTTATGCTCACATTTTTTTTTTTTTTTTTTTACCTATTTGTAATAATGTTGTTCAGTTGCAGTGAAATTTAATTGGACATGTTCTTCAAAATTTAAATTTGTAACTCAAGTTGTTTTGTTTTTAGTAATAAATTTTGAAAAAAAAAACTTTAATAAATATTTTTAGGCTTTTATGTGTATTTTTGAAAATTATGATATCCATTTTTTTTCAGATGGAATCAATTTGAAATGAGTTCAGCGTTATAAAAAAAATCCATAAAATGTTTGCCAAATACCATGTTATGCTTGCATTTTCTTATTTTTTTTTACCTATTTGTAATAATGTTGTTCAGTTGCAGTGAAATTTAATTGGACATGTTCTTCAAAATTTAAATTTGTAACTCAAGTTGTTATGTTTTTAGTAATAAATTTTGAAAAAAAACTTTAATATTTCTAGGCTTTTATGTGTATTTTTGAAAATTATGATATCCATTTTTTTCAGATGGAATCAATTTGAAATGAGTTCAGCGTTATAAAAAAAATGCATAAAATGTTTGGCAAATACCATCATATGCTTGCATTTTTTTTTTTTTAAACTATTTGTAATAATGTTGTTCAGTTGCAGTGAAATTTAATTGGACATGTTCTTCAAAATTTAAATTTGTAACTCAATTTGTTTTCCTTCACACTGTATAAAAAATATGCTTTTGAAAACACAACAAAAGAAAGAATTCTCAAAAGAGTAAACAATACCTTTAAAATTATTACCACATTTTTATCTAAAACATTTTATTTCAATACATTAAATAAGCATATACAGCTCTTATGGTACTAAACCATTTAAATACAAAGCCAGCAATTTACTAAAGACAACAGGATTGTATTTTTCAATACCATTTTTCTCACTAATCGCATGGAAAAGATTTAAAGGTTCATCGATCCAGACCTGATTTTTCACACCATCATTATGGTCAAGATCCAAAGTGTTTAGCTGATAAGCAATAAAATTGAAGGTCTTCAAGTCCATGTAAGCACACTGCACACAAACTGGTTCTGGTAGAACAGATACATTTTCCTGATAAAATAAACAATTTTAGAAAAGATTATCACCTTAGTAAACCAAAAGTTAATAAAACTTGTTTAGAAAATTATTGCTAGGAAATTACTGGTCAAAGCATGATAAAATTCAGTTAGGAAATACATTAATTTATGCGCAATATTAAAAAAAAAAAAACGTTTTTTAATGTGAGTAAATTGAAAATTCTGCTGTTAATTAAATATTAAATAACGGTATAATTTGATAAAGTACCTCCATGTAAAAAAGCTCTCACGTACAAAAGTATTTGTGCTTTTGTACATGAACTTGTAATAGTAAACAAAAGGATATATCAAATTCTAATTAACCTTAATACTGATAGTTTCATAATTTTAGCCCTCATTGCATAGTTTTAGAATTCTTCATTAAAAGGAAATCAAAAGAGTAAACACACTTAATGATAGTAAATTAGTATTGAAGCGTGGAAAATACAAAAACTAAACCAAACAATATTGAATATTACTACTTGAAGACTGAGAACATCAAAATCTGTTTGATTGCATCATATTTCTAATAATCATTTTTCAACTCTTTTCTGCTATCTCCAGCAATCAAACAGGTTTTGGCCTTTTCAGTTTCCCCTTACCTCAGCAGAGATTCATTAAATTTTAATAGTGGTTCTTCTTCTTTTTTTTTTTTTTTTTTTTTTTGCACTTAGATATTAATGTGAAATCCCTAAAGTGCATATTTTTTATATAAATGTTTTCAGGAATTTTAAAAATAAATAACAATTATTATGGAACATCACGCATGTAAACATAAAAAGATGCAATGTTTTAAAAAGTGCGAAAAATTACTTACGCCATATAATTCCCTTGCTTTTAAGGCAGAAAAAGAAAAGCATGTGGCAATAGCTCTGGCTAGCAACTGTTTAGGAAACCAAAATCCAAATGATTTCTGAGCGATAAAAAGTGTATGGAGATGACCAGAGTGTGATGTATTAGATGCTATAAATAAATTTTAAAAATATTATATATGAAATAACTAAACACTTATTTGAATAAATGATAATTTTAAAAGTTAGAAAATGCTTTTGCATTAAAAAATAAATATGCATTTAATGGAAGCCTGACTATATGCAATTGAACTAACCGGAAAGCTATGTAAACAAAATTATGGAAAGTTATTTTAAAAAATAGAAAGAAAAAAAAAATCTAAAAATGATTATAATATTAAAATTATTATTTCTTTCAGCTAAAGCTGGACCTTAATAGAGTCTTCTGTAAATCTCCATAAAAAAAAAAAATCTTAAAATTTTTCTTCCTCAATAAAATAATCAACATTTTTTTTAAAGCATACATTTTCATGATTTCATTGCTGCAATTTTTAGATAAATTTGAAAATATAGTAGCAGAATACTAAGATTTCCTGCATCAAAGAAGTTATAAAGTTAGAAGAAAAGATTAAAAATAAATTTTTCAATTTTCTTGCATCCTACACTTAGAGTTTAAATTTTTTATTATTTATTTTTTATTTATTGTTCAATCTTTTATTTATCTTTAATATTTTCATGGATAACTATTACAAGGGTGATACATTATCTGGAAACTTAAGTAAAATAATAAAAAAAATCTAGATTTTAGCATCCTAAATCCAGAATTTGCTGATGATAGCCAAATTTTTACAATACTTTGGAAACATCAAGATAGTAATCACACACTAGAATTGTTTAAAATGTTGAGTTTAAGGGCAAAAGTACTAAAAGTGATTATATTACATTAAACACAAACATTATGAAGAATTGTACAAACTTTGAAAATTTAAAAAGTGCTGCCGATATTGTAAATAAAAAAGATTACTAATATATTTTTATTAGTTTTCACTTTAAAATTAAAAATTACAAAGCAATTGATTTTGCAACTAGATAAATTTCTTTGAAAATAAGGATTGTAGTGAGGAAGACAAATTTATTGAATAATTTAGCTACCTCTTCTTAAATTTTTTAAGAACACGAACCCTTATTATTGGGCATTCAATGTAATAAAATCAAATTGTGTTTTTTATATCCATGATAAAAAATAGAAAGAAGCAAAAAAAGAAAAGAAAAAAAAAGTAACATCAGTAAAGTACTTAGAGTTTGTTGAAGGGTAATTGACTAAAGAATTAAACTTCCTGAAATATTCCTGGGGGGGGGGGGGGAATATTGCTCTGATGTTTTTAAAGAGGAACATTTTGATTGTTTATAATATTAACAGTTATGGTTTGAAAATATTGATATTGGTATTTTTAAATTTTAACAGTTTGATGCAATAGAGTAATGATAAAACCTATATTGCATCAAAAATTATGAAGTAAGATATGTATAACTTTGAAGTAAGTTTTTTTGTGCTTTTTAATTATTTTTTTTTATTGCTTTCTTCAGCTACAAATAAATTAGTTATATTGAAAAAAAAATCAAATTTACCATTTATAAAATAAATTTTTTTCCAGAAAACTTACGTTAAAATATTTTTGGGATGTAAATTGATTGATAAAACGAAATTTCCTAAGCTTAATCCCTAAGATTAAGTTGATTTTTACGACAATTTTTCTTTTTAATGAGAGGATAGATGGAATTTTCAAAATTTTTATCGACTGTAAAGAATTAGCAATAAACTTGAGCTCCTGAGCTTATAAATAACCTAATTTATAAATTTTGCATACATAAACTCATCGACCCAGTAGCAGAATTCACGAAATGAATAGGCTGCAGTATCTTCAAGAATCGAAATTTGCCAGCAACTTCAATATAGTCAGCCAGAGATAATGTATTTACCTAACATTCAAGTAAAAAAATTTACAAAGATAAGGTTTTTACATACAGAATTTTTATGTTATTTAAACATTATTAGTATTTTATGGAAAAATACTAAAAACCTATTAAGTTGTACAGTTAGCCTATACCCCATATAGTTAAACCTGCAATCGTAATTAAATTTTTTTCTCCTTAGTTCCTTACGGTGTTCTCTCAATTCAGCTTAATTTTTATTAGAAACAAGTTTAGAGATATTTCAAAAAGAAGTCTTAGCACTTTCCCTTCCTTCCATTAGTTTGTTTGTTTTCTCTCTACATTAAAATATCATAAGATCCATGGATCTGTTTTAGGTGTTCAACTTAAGATTACATTAAGGATACATCAACTTAAGGTTACATTTTGTTTTGCTACGCAATAACTATAAGATTTAGAAGATAGAAATTACTAAGGTGTGTAGAAAAGTATACAGGGGAGAGAACGGAATAAAAAATATTAACAATTGATAATTTCTTCAATAATTATTAAATGATAAACTTGTTGAAAAAAATATGGTATTTATCATACGGATAACAGGAATAAAAGTACAGAGTTGAAATTTGGCATGCTGAAAAGGCCACATTTATTTATGTATGTAACACACAATATTTTTTTTTCTTCTTCAAAATTCCAGTTTGATCGAAAGTTATTGCAATTTTAAGGAGTTTTTATTTATTTACTTTTTTTTACTTTATATTACATTTCGTTATGTAACATTGCTGCTCAAAATCTATACGACCCATAAACTTGAGATTACAAAGATGTAGAGAAAAGTATAGGGAATATGACAAAATAAAAAAATTTCATACTCGATAATTAGTTTGAAAATTATGAACTATTAAACTCGTAGTAAAAGAAAAAACCATGTTGATCAATCTATTGTCCGCTGAAATGCTACTATAGATTTGGAATTCAACCTGCTGATAGGATAATTTGTGAAATTTATAAAAATAAAAAACTTAATAAATAGCGATAAAATCCATTCCCTATTTGAAATGTTATAAGTCTCTTCAACGAGTGAAATTACTTTGCATTTATCTCTTCTCATTGAGTCTCACATCTGCAATCCTTAGGTCAATTTTTTATCTATTTTTAAAATCTCGATATTATCTATTTTATTTTAATTAATACATAACAAAATATTCTTACATAAAGGTACAATAATTTTATTTTTGGAATCAAAATATTCAGTGTTTTTATGAAAAATATAGATGTTTAAGAAGAAATAAAAAATAAGGAATGAAAAGCAACTAAAGTTGGAGAGCGGAGTAAGTAGGGAGCGGATCCTCCAAATTTAAAACTTAGATGAAAATAATCTACAGATGCTGAAATAAACTACAGCTCCTGTTGCAGTGTTTTATTTTATAACTGTCATTGAACAGCCGATTCAATTTTGGGTTTAAGACTACTAATGTTCAACTTAGTAGCCTTTTAGTTTTGAACCTGGATCAAGAATTGGGAGAAATTTGCCTTCGCACAGGACTTTTTGATGGAACTAACCTGTGTTTCTGTTACTTGGAGAGGAAAACCTCCCACAGCGAGCACCACGGCAAGGGGACTCTAACCCATGATCCGTCTAGCTTTGTGGTTGGCACGAGCTGGGTGAGGAAATCGTACTGACCAGTCATTGCTGGGATTTAAACCCGATTCAACTCATTTGAAGGCAAACGCTCCATCCCTTGAGCCACCCTGGCTCTGCTGCAGTACTCCATAACTGTAGTTGAACAGCAGACCCAAATTTGAGTTTACGACTACCAATGTTTAACTCCGTAGCCTTGTAATTTTGAACCCAATCCAGAAGATAGGGAAACTTCTGAATCAAATATTGGGAGAAATTTTGCCTTTGTGGAGGACTTTTTGATGGAATTAAACCGCACTTAGATGCACCTAACTCAAATTTGAGTTTATGACTACCAATGTTCATCTCTGAAGCCTTGTAATTTTAAACACAATCCAGAAGATAAGGAAGCTCCTGGATTAAATATTGGGAGAAATTTTGCCTTTGTGGAGACTTTTTTGATGGTATCTGGAGAGGAAAACCATGAAAACATAAATTGGTTAGCCTACCGATTAGCAAGGGGATTCTAATCCATGATCCCTCTGCCACTAAGCATATTTTATGTCAGCAATGCGGTCGGTGCAAGCCGGGTGCAGAATTAGACCAGCCATCTCTGGGATTTGGACCCAGTTCACCTCATTGGAAGGCGAACGTTCTACCCTTTGAGCCACCACGGTTCCCACTGCAGCATTGTAGAGTTCCTGCTACCAGGCAAGATGAGAAAGGATCAAATGAACAAATGCATGAAGCACTAGAGAAAATAGCTAATTGTGATGGCTTCTCTTCTTTGATTCCCCACTGTTTACTATTTCCCACATTTATGTAAGCAAAACCCACCATTTTTATTTATTTATTTATTTTTTTTTTTTTTTTGTATTTTCTGAAAATATAAACAGATGGCCATGAAAATTAAAGATAGAAAAATATCTATCCATTGACCTTTAAAAGTTAATGAAATTGACAAGAAATATATTTTTCAAATAGTTATAAAAACCAGCTTCATTAAGAACTGTTAAAATAAATACTAAATTATCAGAAATATAAATAATTGGAACTCACTTAAATCAGTAGGAGTATCTTCTATTTTATCAAGATCCAATGTGTGCTTAATTGGATAGATATTAGGAACAGCTTGTTCTCGAGTACTCATAACTTCATCAACTGATGCAAATCTTATTAAAGGTTCCCTTGATGTTAATAGCATATCACAAGGTAATTTAAATCTAATAAATTCATTACCTAAAAAATTAAAATAATTTCAAATTCAGTGCATTGAAACTATTATTTTATACAAATCTTTTTCTTTATTAAAATTTATTTCTGGACAAACAATTATTTTTTCTATTGAAGAAATCTTACTTAACTTAGAATAAATGTTTCACATACTTAGTATCATATTATATAATTAGTTAAAAATTAGTGCAAAATATTTAGCAATAAATGTTGATGAATTTTCGATTCACACATAATTAAGCACAATATTCAATGCCTTTTTTTGTAATTAGCAATAATGAATATATCTTTTAAATATTCAATATGTCTTTATTTAGTTATAATAATAGCACTTTCATAAAATAAAATAAAAATTCAGAACAGTCAGCATGTTTACTTAATTATTAAAGCACTAATAACATACTTAATTTGAAATACTTAGTCTTAGAAAATAAAAATTTTTAGATAAAGAAATAAAAAAATAATAATTTGAAGATGGCCAAAAAATTAATAGGAAAAACATTTACTTCTTGAAACAGTTACATCAGCTGAATTATCAATGTGCTTAGATCTATCAAAACACTTTGGATACTTTCCAGTAGCACAATCACATAAGTTCGTTAATTTCTCTAGCGTAGCAGCTCTAAGAAGAAACAGAAAAGAAAAAAAATTAGTAATTATTAAAAAGTCAAAGAAATTATTCTATTAAGAAATAAAGATAAAACTAACATAATAAATCATTATTGCCTTATACTAGTCATATAAGTCATTGCCCAACATAGATTTGCCCAGTATTCGATTCCCTATGGCAGGGGTGGCGAACCTTTATACACCAACATGCCATTTTTTCTAAAAAATTGTTTAATGAGGTCATAGACGTGCCGTCAAATAATTTTGACTTCGTAATTATTGGGAAAATAATAATACTAAATACTATCAATTCAAAACTCTTTATTTACATTGAAAAAAAAAAAAAAACATTTTGCCATGTCTTAAAACAACTTAAAGTAACATCGGTGTGACTTCTGTTGTTGCAGATTAGATGACAACTAACTAATATTAGGTTGAGATATGTTAGTTTAAGCAGGACTGTTAATTTATTTATTTTTTTTTTTGCTAGTTATTTATTCTTAGCTTGTTTTTTATGGTTAATAATTGTTTTTTTTAGCATTAATTGTTAATTTTTTTTATGAATAATTGTTTATTATTTTGTTTGTTTTTGTGAATTTAATATTAGTGTAATAATAATTCATAGTGCAATGACAATTGTGATCAGTGGCGTGTCCAAAATATTGTGTCTCATGTCATAAATGGCATGCATGCTATTGGTTCATCATCCCTGCCCTATGGTAAAAATTTTTATGACAAAAGAATTTTAATATGCACATAATATACCTTTAATAATTATTTTACTTCATTAGAAA
This sequence comes from Parasteatoda lunata, assembly GCA_949128135.1. Classification (NCBI taxonomy): domain Eukaryota; kingdom Metazoa; phylum Arthropoda; class Arachnida; order Araneae; family Theridiidae; genus Parasteatoda; species Parasteatoda lunata. Next base: position 92,547,087 of record OX421975.1, read on the forward strand.
GTATAATTAACAAATGTACAATGTCATTAAAGTACATCTTTTATACACTGACCAAATGACATAGTTACTGTTAATATCCATCAGTTATTAGTGATAATAAGTGGATTTTTACTTTGACAATAACATTATTAATTTTCATAGTTATTTAGCAATAGTAAAATCTTTAGGTTTTTATCAATGATGTGCAATTAAAAGAACAACTCCAGAAGAAACTCCAGTGTTGTGTTAAGTTATGATTATAGTAAAATTGAAGGGTATTTTTTAAGCTAAGCATTACTCTTTTATTGAATAATAATGACAGAAACTGATTTTTGTCAACTAAAAAAGGATCTCTTGAAAGTCTGGAAAAACTATAGTTAATAATTGGAAGTTTCCACAGTACAGTTTTCTAAATATTGAAATGTTAATAGTAAAGGATTTTATAAAAAAATATATATAACAATATTTTTTTTAAATAGTCTTTATAAAGCAGAATATTTTAAGCTAGATATTTTTTCTACTAATATTATTTTTCAGAAATAAAACCACATTTTTAAATAAAAATAAAACAAAAATGCATATTTTTCACCAAAATTAAATTGTTAGCAAAAATTACTTTGCCATCATTAAGATTTGTTTCAGAAAATGATCCATTTCTTATAGGATACCAGGCATATAAACTAAATTCAAAGCAAGCATTTAAATAGTTTTGAAAAAATCAACAAAATAAAAATAATAACTTCCCTGCATAACTTTCGATAGGATTTTTTAATTCAGTTTTTACTATTACTTTACAAATTTACAAAAAAGTGAACACAAACAAAAAATATTTCAGTCACTTGGGATCACATGATCAAAATTACATAAAAATAATAATGGATTTTATTACAAATAAAGGAAATCTTAATGTTTTGACTTAGCCCTCGTGGCAGAATCACACAGTTCAATGTTATTGTTACATAGTTTTTGCAGAAAGATTTTTCATTTGGGAAGGAAAATAATTTTCGGCTTTCTTTTCTGCAGTTTTTTGAAACATGTTTTTTTCTGCAGAATTATTTTCAAGATGCCTTTCTCATATATTGGAGAGAGAAGAAATGCTCCTGATATTTTTTCTCCTTGGAAAATGAACAATCTATGCTAAGAGTGGCTTCAGCTAGAATTTAAAACTCATAATATAAAAAGTAATTCCGATTAAAAGATAGTTCACTCTAGAAATGATATATATTATAATTATATACATGTAGAGATATTTCTACTATATATATATATAGTAGAAGTATTATATATATATGTAGATCTTCTCTACTTCTTTAATTGACAAAATCTATATATGTATATACATAGATTATATGTATACAGTGAAACCTCACATTACGGATACACTTACAAAACAAATAGCTCTCATTACGGACATATTATAATTCCCTGTGAATTTTCTATGAATAAATCATTATGTACCTTCTCCCAAGGACGGACACTCCCGTAGCCAGGCGCAAACAGTCTTTTACGCACCAAAACAATATTTTTTTAGCATACCAGACATCAATTTTTCTAAAATTGGAGGGAAAAAAAAGCTAAATCCGTTTTAACTTCCAAGGGAAAAAATGCAACTTGTCACCCTTTTTAAAGTATGTACATTTTTTGTCTTATATATTGTTAACTAAATATACATATTGTTAACTAAATATATATATTGTTAACTAAATATATTGTTAAGCTAATCCACTACTTAAATATAAATAATTCTCCTATCGTCCTCCTTTATCTCAGCAAAGAAAGGAGACAAAAGAATACTTAGCATGTGAAACATTTCGGACAGCGGCATCTTTTGATCTTTTCATCTGGAAGACACAGGTAATGAGACCCCACAAGTTTAAATGACATCTTAAATGCACTCAATTCCTTTTCTCCACAAAATTTTCTTTCATCTTCTAATCAATTTGAAAATTGTATCTAACACTAATAGGTTTAAAAAAAAGAACACAAAAACTAGTCATTCAGGTGTTCATATAAACAAAACATTTATTAAGACATTTGAAAGATGATCAATTGTGAATATAACACCTCTATATGCCTGGATGCCTTTCAGGTATGCCTTGCATCTTTCTTTCTTTTTTTTCTGTGCATCACGAGAAGTTTATCTTCAAGAAGGTATTATCTCGTTTCCTATCAAATGATGGGGAGGTGTTAGGGGGTGGATAAAACTAAGGGTCAGATGTTAATAAAACTCTTTCTCTTCATAAATATGGAAAATTAAAAGCTAGTATCTGAAGCTTTAGAAAACTAGAGTCGGAAACAAGTACTTTCAAGATCTATTCCAACACTGTGCTATGAATTTAAATGGATTTTAAAAATGTATAGAAATCTGCTCACATCTTTTTTTTATTTCGAATACCATAATCTCTACGGAAAACATGGCCAGGTCGCAAAATATCTAATTTCTTGGGAAGCTTTTTCTGATCAGCATCCCAAACATGTGCTTGCAAAATGCTTGTCTGAACAAGATCATCTTGATTGGGTAAGCTAACATGGCCAACTAGTGACGAAATTTGAGGAGGTAATCCCTGATATGACAAAGTTTTTGTCAGTGACAAAGTCTGATTTTCACCTAGAAAAGAAAAACAAAATTTAACATTCTACTTTAAAATAGATTAAAACAGAAAAAATTACAACCTTTAATTTTGAAATCCTTTAATTTTTTTATTATACATATAGAATATATAAATAAATTCTACTTACATAAATAAATTTCAGTATTATTAAAAATAATTGTTTTATTTTAGATATTTATTAACTATTTTGAGAAAAAAATTAGTTTACAGAAAGACTATAAAATGTAAAGTATACACATTTGTTATTTTTGTATTTTTAAATTTTCCTAACAATTAATTTTGAAAGAAAAACTTATTGTTACTAAATTTATTTTTCAAATTAATTAATACAAAATCAACAAATTGCAAGTAAATTATTTATTAATGATTCAGGGATGAAATGAATGGTGATTTGGCTACATAGCCGAATATGGAATACTCAGCCAAAAAATCGTTTGTATACTGAATATTCAACTGGGGAATAGCATATGTTTTTTAACAAATCATTAATAAATATTATTTTTATATATAAATAATTTTAGCCATTAATAAATATTATATTTATACATAAATAATTTTAGTCATAAGTGAAAAATAATCAAAACTTATCTATATTAATGTTTTAAATAATAATAAAATTAAACAGTAAATAGCTATATTACTAGTATTATTCTTGTTATATCATTTATAAAACAGAACAATATCTTAGGATCTTTCTAGATTCAGAAAATAGATCGTCAAACAAAGATAAAAACTTACTTCATTCAATAAAAAATTTACGTAAATATTTAGTTTAGAACAGTTTAATTTTCCATTAATCAACTTTAAAAAATTCATTAATGTAGAATAATGACAAATAAAACATTTAAAAAATATATTTATTTTTAAATAATTACCATGCGGGACAGTTGTGCGAACTTGTGGCACTTGCACATGAACTGATTCAATTTAAAAATAACAAATTAAAGAAAGGAAAAATAGCTTCCTACATTGCTCTGTGGTACCACTAGTCAATATTTGAAAAATTAAATGGTTTAACCCACTGACGGTTATGCACGCAAAAAGTCGTATTTTAACCTGCAAACTTCTCCCCATAGCAAAACCGGTTTTTCCATGTTAATAGATAGGGGAATAGTGTAGAGGGGAGAAACTTTCTCCTAATTTTGCCCATTTTTTTAAACTGCCAGTGGGTGAAAACAATCATTATTAAGTAGGAAAAAAAACTTGTGGTTCTATATGAAGTAATTTAATCATCAAATTCTGTTCTTCAATTTATCTTTCAGAACATAAATTTGCAAGAACATGAATTTTAGAACTTATGAAATATGTGTAAAGACGAATTCTAAAAATGTATAGTTAACATATGTATAGTTTAGATTGTTCTGTATTAAATATATTTAAATTCCAAAAAGAACTTTGTCAGAAAATATTTTTTACTATATAATTTATAGAAATTATTCATTACTTATTTATCGAAAAACTTAAGAGCTTTAGAAAGATTTACAATTTTCAACCAATTACTCTACCATTCCAAGGTCATGAATTTATAACACATTAATATAATTGCAAATTTTAATTACAATAAATTTGATGTATGGTTATTTTATTTATATATTTTAAAAATAATCACAGAATTCAACTTTCTATTTCATTTATTATTTCTTCTAATTTTTTTTCTCCCAAAAACATTATCAAAATTTTCATGCAATGACACACTTTAACACATTTAAAACAAATTAGTTAAAGAAAAATTATTTTATACAATTATACTTTAAATAAGATGTGAATGAAAATTATGATGAACTGAAATAAAACATTTTAAAGTTAGTTTTATTTATAACATTTATTTTAAAAAGAGTTATATTAATAATAAAGGCTACAATAAAATCTACTTACATAAAGCAATAAGAAAATTATGGAAAACAAAACAGTTTTGAAGATTTTAAAAAAGCTTAAGTACAATTTATTAAATATATAATCTATAATTCATTCATTGTAATGAATTTTTTAAAATGAATAATTAATTTACTTTGCTTTCACTCACATTTGTAATGTGACACAGCACACTCATAGCTTTATGAAATAATAAAAATTATTCAAACAACATTTTTTATAAGAACAATATGTTAAAATCTTATCTCATTTACAATTTATAAACTTAATGGCATCATAGCCAATCTTCTCCGCATTTGAAATAATTAAATAAATAAATAAAAAATTTCTAAATTGGAAAATGCATATTTTTTTAGCTACTTTAATTTACTAGATCAAAAAAATTTAAAAATTGATTCAAAAGCTTTAACAGAATTAAATAAGAAATTATAGATATTGAATTAATTTAAAAATTCTTACTTTCAGACACTTTGGTTTTAAAATGCATAACAAAAGAACATTTAATTTTTTCAAAAACACTGGGAGGAACTGGTTTTGGTGATACTTCAATCTTATGTTGTTTAAACCTAAATAAATAAAAAAAATTATTATAACCAATATTTTATAAACACATTAAACATTCATAATTTATAATAACTAAAACTAATGTATTATAATATTCAATTTAGAAAGAAACATGTTTACAAAAGAGAGAAACAGTCATGGAGGGAACGCATGTTCAGTTACACTATAATGTTCAAGATTCCACTATATGGAGAAAAGTGCTAAGATTGTCCGTGATAACCTGAAATAATTTTTTCCATCTATAATTTGAAACCTTCCATATCATTGGTATATTATTTATAGACTTTCATTGTATAATACAACCTAATTTACATTTACCTACTTGCAAGTCGATTACTTCAGAACAAGAGTTGCATGATTTGAAATTTTATTAAAATTTAATTTATATTTAGAGTATAACTAATTAATCATAAAGAATATTATAAGATATATATAACTAAATTAAACCCTCAAGCATATTTTACACTATTTTTGACGCAGAATAAAACCCAACATTCTCCAGTGTAGCAATCACTTTATCAGCATCACTGGTTATAACCAAAATTGCAAACATTCACTAAGATTTGCAAAAAAAAAAAAAAAAAAAAAAAAAACTTTTTTTTCTTTAAATCAAGCTTGCTACCTTTAATTTAAGGTAATAGCTTTGACATACATACATATTAAGAATGATAAATGTACAAAAAATTTTAAAAGTTAAATTTACAATATTTACTCAACTCAACTATTAACTTGACGTCAATCTATATTTAGTGATTATATAAGAAGACAATGTATCTTGATATTAAACAAAAAGAAATAGATAATTAAAAATTACACCTAATGCAAAATAATTGGGAAAAATTTCCATACCTTGATCTATGGCGGAATAATCACCAAACATTAAAAACTTCAGAACAGTGGTCCACGAAGAACTAATAAAAAATCACAGAAGGGGACCAACTTGAAGAGTATAACCAGTGTTCTCTTTAAGCGTTTTTTATAGGGGGCCCCTTCCCTGCCCTTTGAACCCAATAAATGCACCCTCTTTGCCATTTTTACAGAAATAAGCCGCCATCCCTGAAAAACACTCCTTTTTATTCCTATTCCATTTTGAAAATCATTAATTCACTGTTTAAATAATAATTACACTCTGGTAAAATTATCTGTGCTTAAAGGTTTAATTCTGATTACTATTACAAACATTTACTTTCTTAGTATTATTCTCAACTGGTTCAATTTTTTTGAGTATCTTTTTTCAGGGAGATATTAATAACTTTTTTAAGTGATTTTAAATTTTAAGACTATTTTTTAAACCAATATCTTTTTTTTCTTCAAAAAAATTGCCCCCCTAAATGTTCATTTTCTCATAATTTTCAGTTTAAATTATAAAAAAAAAGCTTTCAAGTTATTTATCAATTAATATTTTTTTGTTAGAATGCCTTTAATTATTTTTATAAATTAGAAATGTTCCTCTTATTTTAATATTGAGAGAGAATCACTTCTTGGAATACATACATAAAGTAGCATAAGAGGAAAATTTAAAAATTTTTGAGGATAAAATTCAGTTAAGACATATTATACATTTTGATTAATTTTTAGTGTTAGATTAGTGCCCTTTCAAAACCCAAAGTGACATTCCCCTTTTTTATTCTTAGAGAGAATTCTGCATAACCATAGAGTAATAATATAAGTAGACTGTTCTAGCAATGGTAAAATAACACTCACTTTGAAACCAACACCTCTTTGAATATTCTCTTAGCATGTAATGGAAAAGGAGGAACGGTAAGCAATGTTGGCAACTTATCCCTATATTATGCGGTAATAGTAGGTGGAAAAACATATATTCTTGATGTTATAAAATGCTTTTTGTGAAAGTACCTGGAATTTAACATTTTCATCATAGATGCAAAATTTAAGGAAAAACTTGACTACTCTTAATGACAAAATTACTTATTTTAAAAAAATTAAAAATGGAATAAATATTTCCAACATCAATTATTCAGCTTTCCTTCGTATATTTTATCATTAGCGCTAACTAGCTGAGAAAAAGTTTAGAATATTTTGAGCAAAGTTAAATAAATTCTAATAAACAATTCATAACTTAAAAATAACTTTGAAGCATACATGTTATTCTGGTACAGAAATATACTTATATTTGAATGTGCATCTTTTAATTCTGCCATCACTTTCTCATTGAGAAATTGTTTTCAGATATGATAGTTAAAGAATTTGTTACTTACAAATATGTACACATACAATATGTTTCATTATTTAATATTATAAATTTAGATAACTGATTAAAATAAAATTATAGATTATTCATCATTTTAAAAATCTATTTATATTGCATTACTTATTTGTATTTTTAAACTGAGCAATAATTTTTTTGGGGAAAAATTTATTTATAATTGCAGTTAATAAAATTAGTTATTTCAATCTGTTACAACCGAAAAAAATATGAGGAATAATTTTAAGTTGAATGTTAGTTTAAATACCTTCATATTGCCATTACAAACTTTAAAAACTGAAATAAAATAAACACCAACAGATCAGACCCTATCTAATTCATCATTGGTCATAAACAAAACAATCATTGTATTTGGATCTTATAATTTGTACTGATTTTAAAGATAAGAGATAAAAACTTTCTGTTTCATTGTCTGATTATAAATTAAGGAAATTAGGAAAAATAAAAAGCTTCTTGGTAGAAATAACATTGTGTAGTTCCGCAAAAGTATTGAACTGGTCAACGAGTCACATGATGAGGTAGCTGGTTTCCGTGTGCATCACGAGCAGCCTACCTATATTATAAGTCTATGGGTATAATTCATAGTCACGTCCTCGCAAATCTTTTTAAAAAATTGCAATCTTAAAATCTACTTGGCGTGACAGATCACGTTTCAGAAACATCCAAAATAATTTCCTTATTAATTTTATGGAAAATATTTTCTACACTAGGGAGCGCTGCAAGCTCTTGGTTGCCTATACTTCCAGGTTACTGTTTTTGGCGTGTTTTGAAACCATTTGGCTCACAACATGATCATCGTGTTTTCAGACTCTCTTGAGTAGTAGTTGTAGTTCATTTACGTCGCACTAGAGCTGCACAATGGGCTATTGGCGACGGTCTGGGAAGCATCCCTGAGGATGATCCGAAGACATGCCATCACAATTTTGATCCTCTGCAGAGGGGATAGCACCCCCGCTTCGGCAGCCCGGCGACCTGCACGCGAAGTCGAGCACTTTACGGTAGAACAGTTTAACGAGGCTCTCTTGATTAGTATTTCTTATATACCTGTATAAGCTACCTGACTTATTATTCGTGTTTAAAAGAAGAATCGTCAATCGGAGACCTTTCATTTCCAGACCTAAGAATTGTCATTTGAAAAAAGAGTGGTTATAAAAAACTCTTCTTACCTTATTAACAATATACCAACTTCGAAATTTAAACCTAAATGATAATTTGTAAGTGAACTTAAGTCTCACTGCTCAAACAATAGGTCAACTCTACCGCATGATGGTGTACAGCTTGCACCAAGAACAAACAAATTAAAATAGGTCAAATCAGAACTGCTAAAAAAGCAAGTCCTTTCTAAATCTAGCAATCTTGTCACCTTTATTAACAAGACACATCTATAAATAACTAAACAAATTTTCACTTTAAACTACCCAGAATTATTTGATATCATTAATATCTTAATACAGCAGATTAGAGTGCAGATATTTCAGTCGGACTTCTATTTAACGAACTTCCATTTTCCGAATTTTTTCGTGGAACCAAGAACATTTTGGAAATTTCTGCGTAAAATAACTTCCAAATAGCGAAGTGAATTTTCTATTTAAAGAATTTTTTTTTTTAGGTCTACTTTACCTATTTCTAAAAATATTTGAGAAAATTATAAACTTGTAAACACATTTTATGGGGGAAATGACCTTGAATTGATTTTCTCATCCACTTAACTTTCAGAGAAAGCAGTAAAATTCTTTTCCCTCTTTGTTTGCATTTCATACAGATATAGCATGATAATGTAACACTGGATAATGTTTGGTCCTATTACTTTCTTTGCAGATTCTTTTTATGGTTAAGATTTATAAAATAAATAATAGATAATAATGTACAAGGTATTTAAAATTGCAATGGATACACCTTTATTTCTAGTGTTTATGAATTTAAAACCAGTTTTGTGTCGTGTAAGTATTTCAAAAGGTGATTTTCTAAAGAATTTTCCATACAGCAAACTTTTTTTCTGGATTTAGAGACTTCGTTAAATAAAGGTCCGACTGTATATAATTTTTTTCTGTGATTAAAAACAACATTTGCTTGACAATATCGCTACGGAGAATAAGCCATAGTAAGTAGCTGTGCACTTTCAAACTGGAAATGAGCAGGTCCAGATTGTTGTAGTTCATATTTCTATTGAAAACACCATACATTAAAAAAAAGTTCTAAATGATATGATTTACTTTTCTAATAAACTTATAATCTGAAAGTTATAAATAAAATCAACTTAAATTCCAAATATACTTCTTTATTAGAATGTGGAGAAAAAAAAAGACAAATTATGAATTAGAAAAATTCATTAAATTACAACCAATAACAAGAAAAAAATAATCAGTACCACTGGATAAAGATTTTATAATGATTGGTTGTATAAAAGAGTATTAATGGGCAGTGGTTACCAACTAGCGGCCCGCAGGCCAAGTCCAGCCTGCGAAGCAAAATATTTTTTGCGGACAATTTTCGTAAAAAATCTTTATTGGTTTAAAATACTTTTCTTTCTTTATAAGAAGTCTCAAAAAATTTCCTAGGTTAAAAATCTACTTCGTACTTTGATTTGTAATTCAATACCTTTGTTTCGTACAACTTGATAAAAATCTGAGATAAATATTTAATGTTCCTTCAAACATAAAAGAGTCTTACATAAAATTTTGATTAAGTTGGAAACCCCTGGGTTGTGTGATCATTACAATCGCAATACTCCGTGAGTTGCTAGAACTAAATATAAATTTCTCTGAGAATTTTCAGAGATATTATTAATTTTTTTCATTATTTATCATATTTGGGGTTTTCCTTTTTCAAAAGAGAGAAAGTGTAGCCAACCAGTGTAAAAAGTTTGCAATTTTCAGTTAAAAAACAAAAGATTAAGAAAAGGCATATTATTACAATTTAGTTTCCTGCAATACTTCTTTTGCATCAAAAACTGGAACTCCCATCTCAACTAACGCAGGGGGAATAATAAGCTCTTCAGCTTGCAAACGTCCTTGTCGTTTCCATATTCTTTTGACGTGACGATGATAATTTATCTGACATCGGATACTTGTCAATCGCATTTTTATAAGAAATTATTTATGCAGAAGTAAAATTAGTAGAATTTAATTTTTAACGATTATAGTTAATTTTAATATAACTTAAAATCTTGAGATTAGCGAAGAGTAGGTTAGTTTTGTTTACATTTTTTACACTTTGAACGGTTATGACTACAAATGTAAACTCAAACTTTTTATTAGAACTAGAAATTTTTAAGATTTCAACAATTAAGTTTAAATTTCAGATTAGATGAAGAATAATTTCCATATCGTTCGTTATTTTGTTTTTAAAAATAAAGTTAAGATAATTTCTAAAACTTTTCGATGACAAGTTCGATAGAGTTAACGATACAATATCATATTTTTCAGTCCATGTGGTCTGCTTGATATGATTTATTATTTGTTTTGTTTGTCTTTGCTTTGAAGGCGCTTTTTACGATGCGAAGTGATGAATTAAATCCGGCCTTTTGGAAATACGGTGATAACGTTTAATGATACGTTATAATATCATTTTAAAGATCTAAAAAAGTTAAAACTACGGATTTTTCCTACAATGCCGGCTTTAATTTATTTCGCCTTAGTTTTCAGTCTGTTAATTGGAATCAAGGGTATGTAAACTGAAACTTTTATGATAGCAGGAAAATTTTATTTTTCTTATATAACAGCTACTTTATAAACATAATTTTGTTTAAAATTTCTTCTGTTGTTTTCCTTTTAATATTTTTAATTTGATATTTTGTTTTTAAAATCTCTCGATTATTTATTTTTGCAAACAGCTTTTTGTTAATTACGCCATAGTTTTTCCAAACCCTTCTGACGTGTTTAATTTGTAAATTGTGTTTTATTTCAAATAAGATAATTGACCTTACATGGATATTTCATATATTATTTTAATTTATTTCTTTTTTATTAACATTTTTACCGAAGAACGTAAACATCATCAAAGATCATTAATAAAGAATATTAATATAATTAAAGATTATTAATATTAATATAAAGTTAATTTTTGATCTACTTAAAAGTGTATTTAATTCGAAAGAAATATTTGTAAGATGTGTTTTTGCCAAACAGAATTTAAATTTCTGAAGGGAAAGCCCCGTTCTTTGAAACGCGCCTGCGCACCTTGATTTTGTCATCACTGTTAATTCTAATTCAATAACAGGTAATAGTACCCAACACACCTGGTCATATTTTCAATTCATATGCAATGACCGCCCGTTGTAGCTATATTATCCATTTAAATCGACGTTCATTTAACTTTAAAAATTCCTTATATTTGATTTTTATTCCTATATATCCATAGTTATTCTTATTTATCCAGTTAACTTTTAAAAAGTATAATTAGAGGCTGAGAATGTTTTTTTAACTTTTATATTTAGAATGGTCATTTTTTTTCTCTTTTATTTTAATTTTATTATTGATAAAAAAAAAAATTGTGCATATATATATATATATATATATATATATATATATATATATATATATATATATATATATATATTTATAAAGAGAGAATAAACAAAATTTTTTAGAAAGAAGTTTTTTTATTTTATTAGCTCTCTCCTTTCAGAATGTAATTTTTAAAATTCAAATAGACTTGAAAGACTTGCTTTATTCATTTTTAGTGTAAAGAGAAAGCTTTTTAAGAATTTATAAAGGTAGTAAAAATATATGAATTATTTTCAAAAAGAGGTATGATGAATAAATATACTTTTAAGATGATGCCATATTGTGAAAATAATTTTTCGTCATAAATTCTCTTTCATCTTCACGACTTATTTCCAAAAAAGAAAAAAATGCTAGTCCAGAAAAACCTAGAGAAAGCCTTGAAATTTCAATTGCTGAAAAAAAAAAAAAAAAAAATCAAAATGCTAACAAATTATTAGAAGTTATCTTCTCATTATTTATTTTCATTTTTATATTTAAAAATTTTCTATTCTGCATTTGTAACTTCATAGCTTACTCTATGTATGTTTGAACTCAATATTTCTATACTTTAAATTTTATATTAGTTATGAAGATGAAAGAAAATTGAAGGCAAAAAGTTTTTCTGGTGGTATGGTGTCCTCTTAAGTCATTCAGATATTGCAATTAACTACCGGATAATTTTTAAATTTGGAAACTGGGGTCTCAAAGAAACCGCGTTTTTCCAGAAAAACCCAACCCGGGTGGGTTTTATTGGCCTTTTCTAGGTTTTATTGGGGGGCTTTCATAAGAGAGGGCAGGGATAAGTACCATATTTTAAAATAGCTTATTTTAATATTAATAATTAAGTTTAATTTTATGAATTGACTTAACATATTGGTAATTAAAGTGTAATTAATACAAATAAATTGGTGCAAAAGTGTGAAAAAAGTTTCTTCTGACATCACGATACAAAATGTTATATGTACTCACATTTGAAACTTATTTTAACACAGGATTACTTTTTATTTATATTTTAATCTTCAAAAATATTTGAGGAAATATATATATATATATATATATATATTGCATAGAAAGCAAATTAAAGGCACTTACTAATCAATATCCATACAGTCAAATCTAACGAGCAAGGTGACTCTCCTGTCTCCAAACACAGTTTTTTTCACCATAAGTTCATTTTTTTAGGCTAGACTACTGTTTGTCTAAGATAGGTACTCTGACCGCCACTAAGTCTGCGGCAGTCTGGTGCTATGGAAACAAGAAGGGCATTTTAGGGAAGGTAGCTTCGATGAAGAGGTCAGGTCTCCTTTTCTCTCGCGGAAACCAGTCCTAAAGAAGCACCCCTACTTGAAAGAATCATACCTCGTTACCGCCACAGCTCTAGACGAATGTCTGGCAGAGTACCTGTCTTAGACAAACAGTACATCTAATTTCATTTGATATAGCTCATTAATATAACAGAGGATAAAAAATAAATCATTTTTACAAAAATCCACTTTAGGGTGGGTTTTTTAGAATGGGTTTTACCCAGTAAAACCTGCCTGGGGTTTACTAGGTAAGTGAGTTTTTACATTGAAACAGATATTTGTAAAAAAACTTCTAGGTAGTAAATTTATAAATATTTTTAACTGTTCTATATTTATTTTGTATTAGATCAGTGGTTCCAAAAAGATGTTCCACAGAACATTAGGGTTCAAGAATTAGGACTTTTTTATTTTAACAAGCAAAAAATAAGTTTATATTCATTCAATTACTCATTAATATTTAACAAATATTAATTAATTATGACTCATAATTAATTAATAATTAACAAGAAAAAATTCAATGTTAGAAATATTTAATTTTACATGTTAAATATTTTCAAAATTATCTGTAATCTTTCCTTTTCTCTCATTTTTTTTTTTTTTTTTTGTTAGTGTATTTGTAGCTAGTACTTATATTTTTTATAAAGTCATAATTCTAATTTATTACCTTATCCTTTAATAAAAAAATATGTTTGAAAACAAAATGTATAATTTAATTGCACATATTATAAAAAAAAGTTCAACTAGGGATTATTTAAAAAAAAAAAAAAACTTACAACGGAAACATTTATTTAGCCAGTTTTGAAAAACTAAACTCTTGCACGTGATATACAACCTTAATATAATAACTTATCTGAATTCAGTGCCTGGAAAGTTATAAAAAAAATGTTTTGCTTGATATCAAACTTATATGTTGCACTTGTTATTATTTTCTCGTGCAATCAAGAACCTATGATTCTGCAAGACTTAAACCTCTTCTTTACTGGTGTGACAACCCTGGGTGGGCAATGATTTTCTCTATGTGTTTCCTCTGTCAGGTGTCAAATGAAAATAATCCCTTTTAAAAAAATACATGAAAATTATTTAATGACTAGAAAAATATAAAAATGCAATTAGCGATTGATATAGCAATAATTTGTCAAGGAATTAAAACCAAAATTTTCATTAAATTTCAAAATCTGGTAATATTTTTCAAAACTAATAAAGATGGCATTCTTCTTTTTCATATGCATACACTCATATATATATAAATATGTATAATGCTGTATTAATCATTTAAAGCAACACTTTCTTAAGAGAAGGATAAAACCATTATCTATGAGAGTTCAATTTTTTCATGTGTTACTTTTATGTAAAAATATTTAAAAATCGGTAAAAAATGTTAGGCAGCAAGTGAAGTTATTTTCTTAGATCAGATACTTAATGAGAAAATGACATTTTATTAACTTATAAGTTAGCATAATTTATTACTAAGAAATTAATTTATCGGAAATTGAAAGAAATCAATTCATAAAAAATGATCAACCATGTTCAACTTTTAAGCTGAATAAACCTTAAAAGTAAAAATCTTAAACAATGAACTAAATATTGAATAATACTATAAAATTTTGGAAATTATAAAATTCTGCTTGAAATAATATTAACTTACACTTCAAATGACGTTTATAAAATAAAATAGACAAACAAAGATATTTAAAACTAGAAAGAAATTATATTTTGACTTTGAGGAATCATAGCTCTTAATTACAATTAATCAAACAACTGCACTAATAGCGTTTTATTTATTTAAAAAAAGTACCATGTAATTTAGCTTACAATAGCAAAATTACGGGTCTTGGGCAATGCACCATAACTTTTTTTTTCCGCATCTCGTCTATGTTTTCTGGCGTATTCACAGAGAGCAAATATACTTTTAGCCTTTTCAAGTGTATAAGGTTCCTATCGACAATAAGGTTATAAATATCGTTTAAATTTTTAACCATATTTTTTATGATAAAACTTTGATTTTTTTTTAAATTTAAAAAAACTAATTTCTTATTACATACCTCTGTAAAAACAGAAGGCCTTATTTTTTTTTAATGGTATGAGGTATACCATCTAACCATAAACTTAATGTTTTCTAATCCAAGATCTTTTGTTTTTGACATTTAAATTGTGTGTCATGAAAAGTTTCTGAATTTCATATTTTTATTTATTTATTATTAAACGACTTAAAACTCCTCATGCACCACAAAGTATAACATGAGGCTTACAGTTGTAAGTAGAAAACAAAAGAAGAAAAATTTACAAATTTAAATTAAAAACAAAATTCCGCAAGGCAGCAAGACTTTCAATACTTTTGACCAGTTCTGATAAGACAGGAGGCCAACAAATAGAAAGACGCCTCAAATCAGTCTTTAATTTCATTCGGGCACTCGCATACAAATCGCAATGAAGAAGAATATGTTCAGCATCTTCATCAGCATCGCCACAAGCACAAATTCCACTGGTCAATTTCATATTTTGTGTTAAATCTATAGGTTGGAGCAAAATTATTTTAGCTAACCTATAAATGTAATTATAAAAAATTGTTTTGTTATCCCTTCATTGTAATTTTCTAAATTTTAAGCAGAGGAATTTTATTGGAATTAAAAACTTGGAGTCATTTGATAACGCTGTAGTCTTTTAATATATCATATAGGAAGACAATTTTTTTGAACTATCATGAAATGAATCAGTGAATTAATTTTTAGTGTTAGATGTTAAAGAAAATGTACTCACTGGTTGGAAACTCCAGTGAAAAAATTTTTTTTTAGTTACTTGTCTACCCTGTGGCAGAATCGCGGCGACACAGCGACATTGTCGCAGAACGTTACAGATTTTGGTTTTCTTTATGAAAAATTTTCGAAATTTTTTTTCTTTAAAATTATATTTAAAAGATGCCTTTTCTGCACATCGGAAGGGAAAGAAATGTTCGTAATTTTTCGATTCTTACTTGAGAAAAATAAAGAATATTGAAGCAAAAAATTTCTTTCCTGCAGAATTTTTTTTCCCTTCCAGAGGGAAAAAAATGATTAATTTTAGCGTGAATGATTAATTTTAACGTGATTTTTTAATTTTGGTTTTTTTTTTTTCACTGATTTTACAATTTATTATTATTTTTTTATGTGATGATGATTTCGAAATGCAAAAAAAAAAAAAAAAAAAAAAAATGAAATAATTAGCGTGTTTTCCTCTTACAAAATGTGACAATTTCGCCGGAGATATTAGAATAAAAAAATATTACATATTCATTTTTTTAAAAAAAATACATAGAATTTTATCATACTCAAATAGGCTTTTCTTTGTGAATACAACGTTTCTGTTACTTTCAATTTAATTAATAACATATATACTAGTTATTCAGAGCCTGACTAGGGCAGGGGCATATCTAAGGGGGGCCAGGGGCAGGGCCCCACATCTAAGGGGACCCCAAATCGAAGAGTTTATATTACATTTCCTTCTTTAATGAACTTTTTTTTAAACAAAATATCAGTACAAAGTAAAATTCGTCAGTTTTATGTTAGCTTCTTCATTAATCTATCGTGTGAACACAAACTATATTTCGTAAATCCACAGCTTTCTAGGACGGAATTCAGCTTAAATTTCACAACTATGATGGACAAATATGTCCCATCAAAAGCCTGTATTTTTACATCTCACAAAATGCGATACTCTTACAAAAATACAGGCTTCTGATAGGCTTAATTGAGCC
Organism: Parasteatoda lunata; assembly: GCA_949128135.1. Classification (NCBI taxonomy): domain Eukaryota; kingdom Metazoa; phylum Arthropoda; class Arachnida; order Araneae; family Theridiidae; genus Parasteatoda; species Parasteatoda lunata. The sequence goes on from OX421975.1 coordinate 92,563,859, forward strand.
ATCGTAATTGTGAAATTTTTGCCGAATTCTGCCCTAATGTCAGCAAGGATATGATTTTTTCACAGTTAGATGAGAAAGTTAACAATCAGAAAAATGCTTTGGCATGAAGGACATAGAATTGTAAGAAAGTCAATAACAAGGACAGAATGATATTTCGCCTGACCATTGGAGGGAGGGGGGGTGGACTTTATAGCTATTTTAGGTTCTAGTCATTTTTCTTGCTATTTTTAATGAGGTGAAAAATTTAAATACTTCCATAAAGTTAGGTTCTTCATTGCTGCAAAAGTGAAGCAGAGGGAGCCCCCCAAAGAGGTTTTTGCCCCGGGCCCCAATTAGGCTAAGTCGGGCCCTGTAGTTATTATTAAAAATATCTTGCAGAAAGATATTATTGCTAGAGAGGTTTGTCGCAGAAAGCCCCAAAAAATTCTGCCACGGGGCTTGTCTAGGTAAATGGTAATGAAATACTGGTGCAAAGAGTAAAAGATATTGATAGTCCATACAAATTTCGTTTGTATGTCTCTTATCAGATTTTCTAAATGAAAAATAAAATGAATTAAATTAAATTTAATTGAAAAATTACTACACAGAGAATGTTCACATTTAAGATGAAATTATTGAAAAATTACATGTTAAAAACACTATCTAAATGCTGAACCATTATTAGTTATTTTATGGTAATTCTCAAAAATTTTTGTGGCTCAAAACCAAAGGACAAGTGATAATTTTAATCCCTGGTCGTAGGACCGGGGTAGCCTGGTTGCTAGAGCGTTGGACTTGTGTTCGTCAGAACGGGAGTTCGGATCTAGCCAGCCTAAAAATCCCTGTGTATTAAATGGTGAATGTTGCACGGTAAATCTGTCACAAAGTCCTCCAATTTCCCATTACAAATCAATACCTCTGTGGTACTAGATAGGAGATTGATCATGCTCTGGTTCAGGTCAAAATTACAATCTGAAGGTGGATGGATAGTGTGTGAATGTGTCCTAACTCCCTGTAAAACAGAATGCTTTCCGGACCCTCGCCACTTTGAAGGTGTCTTGCTTTTCTAAAAGCAAGTTACAAAAGTTTGTTTTCTTTACCTTTAAGTGTCTTTTTACTTTTAGTTAGTTGCGTTTAAGTGGATTCCGATCTTAGTTTATCATTTCTTGACTAAGTAACAATACTCTAATATCTAAGGCTTTTCACTATTTTGAACAAATTTTTAATGGATATTTTAAGCTATAATAAATGGTAATAAGCTATAAAAATTTACATGACTTGTTATTTCGTACGTTTTTCAAGCTATTTACTATTTAAATTGTCTCGATTTAAGAGACATACAATGCTTTCGAATAAGTCATACTTGCGAAGGCTTGGATTTGCTTCGTGTTTCATTTAATTTCGATTCACACATAACTTATCGCAATTCGTATACTCACAATTTAAAAATTACGCATTACAGAATTTTAAAAAATCACGATTTGCTTTTTATGAGTTATTTTAAAGAATTAATAGTATGGTAAATCTTAGTTTGTAATCTGTAAGATATTGTGCTACAAAACTACATTTTTAAATCTTATCTAATTATGTACATTTTCTATAAAATAAAGTTTGATTTAACAGAAGTCTTCGTTTTTTAATAACCTTGCCATTACATTATATGTTTTATTATTTATCATACTGCTTGTGTAATGTCATATTTTTCAATTTTAATTCTAATATACTTTATAAAAAAATTTTATGAATAAATTTTACTGGTGCCAGTCTTAGTTGGCAAGTATGCCTATGTCAATTGGAAATTTTTTTTATAATCTCCAAACTGATTTAAACCAAAAATGTAAATAACAAACCATTTGTATTAGTAGCTGTGGGTTACACTTATTAAAAAATGCTACAACTGTTAAACAATGTAAAATTGATAAACTTAATATATACTTTTATTGGTCAACTAAGAATTATACTTTATTTGTATACAGTTTTTACTTCAACTTAACTATAAAATCTGATTGACATGCATTTTAGTATTACTAACTATGTTACTGAGTCATTGAAAAGTCCTTAATATTTTTTTTATTTTTATTTTTTTTAAATGAGTGGAAACCTTGTTTAATCAGTTACCATTTTCGAAACCTGTCATTAAATTCATTATCCCTATGTCATATTATATGTCATAACACTAATTATATGTCAATAAATAATTATCCCTAATTTATTTAATATTTCCTTTGTTTTTATAAAATTATTTATGTAAAGTACTTGTGAAGAACGAAAAGTAAAATTTGGAAAAAATATATTTTCTAATAGCTATGTATTGAATGAATAATATGAATGCATTTATGAGAAATTGCACTAGCACCTCGCATCAAATATATTTTGCTGATAACCATTTTCGACATTTATTTATTTTCGTTTTTATTTCAACAAAAACCCAACTCCAGCTCATTCATTTTCAATTTATGCATGCACTGAAATCAAATTATAAACTAGACTAGATGCCGCCTCAAACTTGTAAATTCAACTTTCTGACACAAAAACCAATTTGAAGACTATAGTATTGTCAGGGAATAGACCGTGCGCCTTCAAATGAGCCCCGTGGCAGAATCGTGGCGACATTGTCGCAGAACGTTACCGAGTTATTGCAGACGGATTTTTCTTTTGGGAAGACACAAAGTTTACTAATTTTTTCTGCAAAAATGTTCAAAAGATTTATCTTTTCTTCAGAACTATATTTAAAAGATGCCTTTTTTGACAAATCGGAGTGGAATAATGAAAAATAAAGTAAAAAATTTAGTTTTCTTTTCTGCAGAAAATTTCGCTTTCTAATATTTATTATGCAGTTATAACTATTGATTTTCATATAGTTTTTAAAATCAGATATTATTTATTACAACAACCGAATCTCGAAATGGAAACACGCATTTAGTAACCCTTTTCATCATCCAGGTTCGACTGATTCGTCGTCAATCTTTTTTTTCTGGTTATCTACTGCTACGGATTTCACGATTTTTTAATGATTTTTTTAATACCACGATGATTTACTTTTAAAAAGGGAATGAATAATCAGTGTGTTTTTCCCCTACAAAATGCGAGAATATCACCCATAATATTAGAATAAAAAAATATTAAATATTTTTTTAAAAAATTATTTAATTTAATCCACTTTTTTTACGCTTCTGTTACTTTGAATTAGTAACATGTATATTTATGTTTAAAAGTATCTTACAGAAAGATATTAGTATTAGAAAGGTATGTCGCAGAAAGCTCAAAAAAATTCTGCCACAGGGAAATGAGTTGAGTCGGGTTCGAATCCCAGCAATGGCTAGTCGATACAAATTCCGCATCTGGCTTGCACCAACTACAGTGTTTACGTAAGAAATAGCCTTAATGGTAGACTGATCCTGGGTTAGATCCCCCTTGTCGTCAGACTAACCGTGTAGGTTTTCGTGGTTTTCCTCTCCATGTAACGCATTAGTTCCATCAGAAAGTCCACGAAGACAAATTTCTCCCACTACTTGATACAGGAGTTCCTTTGCTTTCTAAATTGGGTTCAAAAATTGCTGTTCAACGACAGTTATAAAATAAAATAGGTTTTGAAATTTATTCATTCAATCTCGGAGTTCGGACAAAAATAGCCGATAAAAATTGGGAACCGCTGCTCCGTCCGTAGATCCTCCTTTTTGGTTCGGTTTGTGCTTTTCGTATGCTCCGATAAAATTGCCCCTTTTTGTTATGAAATAATTAGATTTAGTAAAATCTTTTATTATATTAAAGATAAATAATATTTATTTATTAATCAACCGATAGCCTCTATTAATAGTCTATCGGTTGGTGAACATCGGTGACAAAAGCCGATTGATTAAGTCAGAAATGTGATAAGAATTATTTTTGGGAAAAAATTAGTCTTGTGAATATTACGGTACTGTCAATTGGATGCTTTAAACAAAGATGTGATTTTGCATCCATATTTATTTTAAAGGTAAAGAAAATAAGTAGAGAAAGAATAAATAAAATAGTAAATGCTTCTAAACTTCTCTTTATGCTTCTAAACTTCTCTTTATGCTTCATTGTTCTTCCTGTATTTTCTATTTGTCTGTGTCCGATGCAGTCAAGAAATTCTCCAAATAATTTATTATATGTTAGATTCTCACTTAAGACACCTGTGTGTGATCCACACCTGTATGTGAGTGAGTTAAATTTAATAACAAAGAAATATCGGATCTCCTTTCTTAACAGCAATATACCGGAAACACATATTTTACTCGTATTATGGCTTTATGTCATTCACGCCCTACTTTGAACTTTATTTGATTCACATACCTTACTTTTGATATTGTAAAAAAAAAAAAAAAAAAAATACTTGATTTTAGTTATGAACAACTTAAAAAAATTTGCACAGGAATGGTGATCTACCAAGCATTCATTAGGGGCCATTCAAATATTACATAAGCTTATTTTTGAAACCCCCCCCCCTACTTTGACAGCAAAAATAAGCATTTTACAAACACCCTGCCATGCTTATGTGAAATAGTTTCTTCCCCCCTCCCGCTTTTACTTTGAACTAGTTATAAATTAACTTAATAAGAATTTACTTTGATTCAGACAAATTTTACCTTTTAATTGACGAAATTTTGAGCAGGACATTCTTTTGGAATATTTTGTTTGTGTCAAAACTCTAGACTTCTCTGACACCGTTCAATGAAATTTTTCTTTTCCCCTAATTCAACTTTTATTCCACTTTTTAAATTTTTCAACGCGTAATTTTTGTTTTTGAAGAAAATTATGAAAATAAAGGGGGGAGGGAGTAATATGTTTATATGTTCCTCATATCCCATTGTCAACAAAAAATGTGCAAATTACAAATCCCAATAAATAAATTACGAAATGCTTACATAATAATTGTACAGCTCCTTATCTTCTTCAACTATTTATTGTTTTTTTTTTAATTACAGAGGAACTTTTATTATTATTTTTTTTTTAATGTTTTCAGGGGCATTTCTTGCAATTTCCAAGGCTTTTTAAAAAGATTTCTTGCAACATACAAATTCTCTATTTTAATTAAGCTCATACCATACGCATAATTTAACGAGCCAAAATATCCATTTCAATCCAATTGTTTGAGAGAGCACTTTGTTGTTAATACATTTGTTATAAAATCAAATCAGTTGAATCACCAGTTTCGATTGCGAAAAGCGTGAGAAACGAATTTCGTTTTCAACTCATGTTTCTCTTCTCTAGTTCGAATTCAGAATACTCATTCAGCAGATCAGTAAATACACCAGAGGATCAATTTTCGTCGCACATCCTGTTCACATGAATTGTTTAAATAATTGAATGGATGGTTCGAAAAAAGATAATTGATTATATTACTTAACAATTGTTTAAAGCAATAAGGATTCAACAAGACCTGAGATTTGAGCGGGACTTAAGTTTTATTAAAAGAGCCAAAAAGTAATGTTTTTAGCGCATTTCGATATTTGTTGGTCTTGTTGAAATGATTGGCCAAATACCGAAAAAAAAAGCGTGGTGGCTCAGATGATAGAGCGTGCGCCTTCTAATGAGGTGAACTGGGTTCGAATCCCAGCGATGGCTTGTCGACACGAATTCCGCATCCGGCTCACCCCGACCACAGTGTGCTGGCGTAAAATATCCTCAGTAGTAGGCGGATCATGGGTTACTCCCCTTGCCGTCAGCCTAACCTTGGGAAGTTTTAGCGGTTTTCCGTCAAAAAAAACCTGAAAGGCAAATTTTTCCCAAAAACTTAATCCAGATATTCCCTTGTCTTCCGGGTTCGGCTCAAAATTACAAGGCTACGGAGTAGAACATTAAATGAAAGAACGTAATCTCAAAACTGGGTCGGCTGTTCAACGACGGTTTTAAAATAAAATAAGATTTCAAAAGAGTTACACATTCAGCAATGCATGCTTTTTTATAGTTTCATAAGGGTAATTACGAAACAGTTGTTACCTAAAACATTGGCGAAGTTAATCCAAGTGCAAATGTGGCGTTCGTAAACGTCACATTTGATTTTCTAAGTTCAAATTCGGTTACTTTTATCTTTCCAACACTTATCAGTCTAGAACAACTCGCGATTAAAATTAATAAATTGGAATGGGAGGTATTGCTTCGCCCATCTTACTAATCTGATATTGCGCCAACCCTTTATTGCATCCGTTCCAATATTTTCGTTACGGTAAAAAGTTGAAAAATTAATTTTATATTATGTTTGAATTGAGTGCATGACGTCGAAATCGTCGTTTGCTAGACATGCTTGAAAACTTATTCATTTTTTTCCGATCCGTCATGGAAATTTTACACACGAATTGGCAAAAGGTTGTTGGCAACGGGAGCGATTGCGTTATGGATTAAAAATTAAAACTTGATTTAAAAAAATTATCTGATTGAATATAATGCGAAAAAAGCGACTTTATTTTTCGGTAAAATAGCAAGCGTGGAAAATAACAGGAATTGCTAAATTAATAAATGGAAGAACTTAGATATAAGTAAATTCAGTGCCTGATTTATCGTAAGGCATTAGGTTTAATTAAGATGTGATCGATTTAAATTTCTTTTTTTTGATTTGATTTTTTATTTTGAGTTCTTTTTTTAGAATTGTCTATTAGAATTACGAGTCAGGAAATTGAAATTAATATTGAGTTCAATTTAATCATATCTTACTAATGTTATAATTATTTTAAATGCATTAGTTTTGAATTATAAGTGTAAGTTCGTAAAGTTTCGTTTACTGGTCGTAATTCGTTACGACCAGTGGACCCCTGACAGCCCCTTAATTAGTCACTGGAATAATTATGATACTTTCAAAACATAGTTTTATTTTTATGATTTAAATTTTTATTAATCTCTTCTAGTTTTATTTTTATTATTTAAATTTTTCTTAATCTTTTCTTGTTTATTTTTTAATGTTATTTTGGTTTAATGAATAATTATCAAAATTTAACTTAGAATCATTTATGAACAGAAGGAAATCGCCTAAAACAATTCGGACTTAACGAAGCTCTCACATATTTGGTAATGGGGGGGGATGAATTATCGGCCTCACATATACGTTGTCTTATATTGAAATTTTGAGTTTTTCTTTTTCTTAAATATGGCTGAATTTCGTTCAAATCTTAGATTTGAAATATTTAGGACTTTGATTGCCGCCCGTTTTTTTGATTTGATTTTTTATTTTGAGTTCTTTTTTTAGAATTGTCTATTAGAATTACGAGTCAAGAAATTGAAATTAATATTGAGTTCAATTTAATCATATCTTACTAATGTTATAATTATTTTAAATGCATATTCCGTAGTTTTGAAATATAAGTGTAATTTCGTAAAGTTTCGTTTACTGGTCGTAATTCGTTACGACCAGTGGACCCCTGACAGCCCCTTAATTAGTCACTGGAATAATTATGATACTTTCAAAACATAGTTTTATTTTTATGATTTAAATTTTTATTAATCTCTTCTAGTTTTATTTTTATTATTTAAATTTTTCTTAATCTTTTCTTGTTTATTTTTTAACGTTATTTTGGTTTAATGAATAACCAGCGGGTTACCGAGCTCGGCTCGGAGAAAACAGTAGCTGAAAATACCGCGAGTTGATGCGAGTTGTAAATATGAATGTTGAAAATGTAGCTTGAAATCTGATGAATGTTGAAATGTCGGACTTTGTTGACGGTGATTTGAAATCGAAATCAGTTCCTTAAATGCTTTTTTGGAAATTCGAATATTTGGAAATTGGAATTTTGAACGAATCAAAAAGAACGAATCTTTATAGTTAACGAACGAGCGCTAAATTCAAAATTTCATTAACAAATTTCCCTTAATAAAAAACAGTGGAATTAGAATCGTACTTTTTCAAAAGAAAATTTAGTAAAAATATCAAAGTTATCCTTATTTTTTTCTTTTATATTTGTTTTACCTTAATTTTGTGATTTAAAAATAATCGTGTGGTCTTCAAACTTTATTAGTTCGCCATATTGGCTATAGATGACAGCACGTTACCGCTTGAAACTTATTAGGCAATAGACAAAGAAAATTTTAAGAATTTAAATCGTGGAAAGACTTATTATAACAATTATGAACAACGACAGCTAAGCGTTCTATTTACGTATCTAATATGTTGCCACATTTTTAATACAAAAGTTAAACATTTCTCCACTTTGATAAATGTAAACTAATGCGAACCTTACAATTAAATTATTAATTCCTTCGTATATTATTGGTTTAAGTTGTCGAAAATTAATATTTCAATTGTAAGGTTCGCATTAGCATACATTTATAAGAGATATGTATTTTTTTAATAAGTTTTTTGAATACGGCACTTGGAAGACGAAAAAGTATAGATTTTCTTACAAAATGACTGATAACTAAAAAATTAATCCAAATTTTTGAAAAAGAAAAAAAATACTTCTTCATTATGTCAAAACACAATTATGTGCCGAGTTTCGTGCCTGGGCGAGGCTTCTGGGGTGATATATTGTGATTACAAACAGACTAATACAGAACTAATAAAGTTTGAAAATATTCTATCTGTAACTCCGAACTGCTCGACCGTAGCGCTTCAAAACCGGCGCCAATCGATTCCTCGCGGCCAAAAACCCCAGACCCCCAAGTTTACCGGAGTTTATTAATTCTGGGGCGATTTTCGACTTGGCAACCATTCCTCGTATTATAGTATAAGATTATCAAAATTTAACTTAAAATCATTTATGAACAGAAGGAAATCGCCTAAAACAATTCGGACTTAACGAAGCTCTCACATATTTGGTAATGGGGGGGGGGATGAATTATCGGCCTCACATATACGTTGTCTTATATTGAAATTTTGAGTTTTTCTTTTTCTTAAATATGGCTGAATTTCGTTCAAATCTTAGATTTGAAATATTTAGGACTTTGATTGCCGCCCGTAATTTTCAAAAGGGCAAATTTCTAATGTTTGGTCAGAAGGAGGAATTTTTTTATTTTATTTAAAGATGGTGTTATTTATCGTAAACTAATTATAAGGTACGCACGAATTTTGAATTTTATCTGTTTGACATTTCATTGTGTAAATTACAATTCGATGGCGGTTTAATTTGGGCAGAAAATAGTTTTTGGGATAAAATCCGAAAGAAAGCGTAAGATTTTCAGCATTTTATTTTAAAAGCTTACAAGGTATCCCGGGATTTATTTTTTTTCCCGATAGTTTCTTTAGATTAATTAACTATGCATATAATTTTTTTAAATTTATAGATTATCAAAAATAATAAAAATAGCTATTTTTACCTTGCAATACATCGGAAAATTTTACCTGCCCCGCAAATGAACAGCAATGTTGGTTGTGTAAGTTCGTTTTATTTTAAGATTTTTCTCAATTTAAAGATTAAAACTAATAAATTAAACTTAATCAGTAAGAAAGTTCTATTGTTAAAAAAAAAAAAAAAAAAAAAAAAATTTAAGTTTTTGCACAAACCTATTTTGCGCACATTTTCTAAAATAATTTGTTTAAAAAAGAGCAATATTAGTTTACTAACTTACAACTGACGAGAATTAGAAATTTATCATCCGTTATCGCTCATTTAGTTAAGATTACTACGATTCCTTACATTTTTTATCATTATTATTATTTATTTATTTTTTTTTTTTTGGTCCAAACTTAGTTTTTAGTAATTTTTATCTTTTCTTTACAATCAAAACGGAATAGACAAAAAATGCTATGTGTGTTATTTAATGTCCAAACATGGTTTCAAAAATCAGCTTGGTTTGCTAAGTGACACCTTGCACAACCGCATGCCAGGAATAAATGTCACGTGACGCGATATACATCGTAGCGATATGCAATAAGTTTTATTATTTTTATTTTAATTTTTTTAAACTAATGCGTTTTACAACCAGGATATAGTCATTCTAGAGATTTGATGGTGAACTCAAAAATTAAAATTTCCTAAAAAGCTCCGTATTTTTTGAAAAAAATTAACAAAAAAATATTATACAAAATAAAAAAATAATATACGAAAATAATTTTTGGAAATGAGCAGTGTTGAAAAGATTTTAGTTTAAACGCAGATAAACAAATCAGTGTTTTTTGCTGTATTTCGTGACTAGAAATTATTAAAATGCTACAAATAGTAATTTCTCCATAATTTTACCTAAATCAATACAAAATTTGGAAAAACTATAATAAATGTTTCAAAAAAATTTTGCGTCTAAGTGTTAAGAAAAATAAACAAATAGAAATTAAAGGAGTAAAGAATTATTTTTACTAACATTATCAAGAATTATGGTCATTAATAATTCACTTTGAATTTTTCTTTTTCCACAGGTGCAATTTCAATCAATGGATGCAATCCACTATATTGTTTGCAGATATTCGATTCTCTTTTTGTCAATGATCAAAACACTTCTTGTTTGTGAGTATGCCATACTTCATTAATCTCTTAGTCATTTATGACTCTTATTTATTCATTTAATGCCAATTTCTTTGTTGGAAAAAATTTTGAAAGTTAGGTATATAATGTTTACATGCATGCATACATACCACCAAAAAATGTAAAACTAAATGCCTAATTAATGAATACATTAATTTTGTTTTGAGTTTTCTCTTGTAGTTGAAAAACTAATAAATCTTAGTTCAAATTCTTAATTATGTTCATCTATCATTCTCAATGAGATTTAAATGAGTGATAAAATCACATTCTAACTGCTTTGTGCATTTGATTAGAATGATGCAGTATCAATTTAATTTAAATATTTCATATTTGAATTAAATTAAGGAAATTGTGTTATGAAAGACTAGAATAGTTATAATACATTAGTAGATGAACTTCGGTGTAAATAGATTTTTTTTTTTTTACACGAAAAGCTTCCATTAAACTTTTTATGTTATTCCTCTTCTGTAAATCTTTTCTTAAAAACCAAACACTTTCTCACACTTTTAAATTCACATCCTGCCCTCTTATCTATTTTTGATTGGAGTATACATTAATTAAAAGTAAGACATTTTGCTCTTTGTGGGACCTATTTAATAAACCACTTACTAATTACAATTACTAAGATTTCCCTTATTCCCTAAAACGAGCAGTGTTTAAAAATTTTAGCAGAAAAAAAAACTCAAACTTGTGATTAGAATTTTAATTATGAAGGGCGATAGAAGATTGGTTAATGTCCTGATTTTGGACATACCTTTCATGTTCTTTAATTCAAAGTTTAAAGGAACATTTTGGTGTTGAGACACTCTGGAAGATCCTTGTTTATAGAAGAGCAACTTTAGTATGTCCTATTCTGTACTTCTGTATTTTCATTTGTGCTTTATTCCCTTTCTTTTTTTTTTTTTTTTTTTTTTTGTTTCTTTTTTTTAACTTGGCTTTATTATTTGTTCTTATCTATAACTCTTTTATTATTTTTAGTAAAGCTAACAAACTTCTTGAGTGTGCAAGCAAGTGTTCTTCTGGGAAGTTTTTAAGTAACGGACTAGAATCTTTAAAAAATAGTTTATGCTCAGAGTTATATATTGATGGTGAGTATATCAACACAACACACTTCATTTGCTTATGTGTCATAACTGAAAACTATATTTGCATTATAAGTTTTACTTTTTTTTTAAAAAAATTATAATTTATTTCGTGTTTTTTATATTCTTTTTTTTTAATCGTGATTTCTTTTAAGTAAATAATTGCTGTAATCTTTCGTTTTTATTTAATATAATCAAAAATCATGTTTACAATGTGCGAAAAACTGAATAAAAATTTAAAATTATAATTTTTTTTTTAATTTAATGATAAAAAAACTTTATGCCTAAATTATTTCAAACTTTTGGCTTTGCCATTCAGAAAAAAAATAGTTTAAAATTATTTAAAAATTTATAATTTTAAAAGTTATCAGAGTTCTCCCTAAGAATAAAATAAGACTAGGTGCTTCCTCTTAGAAAAGGGAACTTTAAGTTTCGAAAGGTCACTCACTCACCATCCTTAAAATTTATCTATGTGTATTAATATATAACTGGAAGAGACCCTCAATTTTAAAATTGCCCTCCTATGCTATTTTATGTGTCTCACTCATCAATTCTCACTGATCAAAATAACGAAAATTTGAAGCTTTTATTAAATAATTAAAGGCTAGCTAAAAGATAATCTGTATAAATTTTCTTCGAAGAAAAAGTGATTAATTAATAAACAACAATTAATAAATACTTTAAAAAATGATTAATTAATAAACAACATAATGATTAATTGATGAATAAAATAATATAAAATAAAATTCTTTTAAATGATGGCACTTGTTTTTCGTTAAAATTTTTTAATTGTAACCTTATACCCATTTTTGCTTTTGGTTGTTACAAGGATAATGTGTCGTAAAATGATTACAAAAAAGTCTAACTTTTTATCTCAACTCGTTCAATAATTACATAATTTAATGTATTTTAAAAACTTTCAAAAGATGGATGTAGTGGTGTTCTATTTTATTTAAAGCATATTTAGAAACATCTTGAATTTGCCTGAAATTTACTTACATTACTTTTTTTCAAATAAATATTTTTTCAGAAATGCAATGCAAACATTTAAAAATTGCATATTTGTTTTTATTTAAAGTAATACATATTCACATCAGCAAAAAAAAAGCTGAAAATTGACTTAATTTCATTAGAAAATTAAATATTTTTTTAATCTTGTTCTATTCAAACTAAAAGTAACTGAGCAGGCTTCTCCTGAACACATCCTCGACTGATCGGGACATACTCGTATATTCATCCCCTTCTGGTCCTCTATTTCCTTAGGAGCAACCGTCTAATGGACCTTGTCTGACTTCGTCAGACATTTGGAGGATAAGCCACAACAACAACTAAAAGCATATAAATAATGAAATATTAAATTAACAAAAAAAATTTTTTTTTAATTTTTTTTTCTTTCTTTTTTTTAATAATTACATGGCTGGACTAGAACTCATTGAAGTATTATGTTTTATTATTATTATTAATATAGTTGAATCAATTTCATCACTTAATTCATATTTTCTTTTCATTGAAATAAATGTGTTTGTTAGTTTAGTTAGTAATTAAATTTTTAAAGTAATCATTTCAAATCTTTTATGAACTCTAAATGTTCTTTTTCCACAATAACATATATTGAAATATATTTAAAAAGAGAAAAGCGGGTTTCTAATTTTATCCAAAAAACAGTTACTGAAAATCTAAATTGTGTGCCTTAACATTGTAATTAAATCATTTAATATAAAAAATAAATCTTTCTATTTTCAGTCTCTTCAATTATGTATTTTATTTGCTACTTATACTGATAATAATAATGATTAATTGATACTTATACTACTTAACTGAATGATTGAACTCAATATCTCGTGTAATTAACTTAAATAATACCTACTTTGATAATTATGCTTTCATTTGAAAATATAAATTTAATCTATCATCTTTAATGCTTGCAGATTCCACGAATGTTAATAAGTGCATATTCAAACAGAGATTTGCTATCGTATCTTGCATGTATTCCTATTCTAATTTAGAGGCAGAAGATCCCCTAACAGATGTAGGCCGTTTAAACTGCAGGTATGTAACCAATAGATTGTTTTCTAAACAAATAGTTCTGTATGTAATTTCAATTTTGAATCATTGTGTAAAGAAAAATAATGATTTTTTAAAAAACAATGATCACTTTTTTAATTAAATTTTTGAACAGGAGTAAGAGCATTATAGGTTGTTTAAGGTAATAAATGTCTAAATAGATAACATTAATCTTCTCAACATTATAAACGTATTATATCTAATAACATAATTAGTGCAAAAGTGCCTTGACTGAAAATTTGGTTCTAACACAAACGGGGACTGACAATATTATTAATGTATGTTGTCAGGTTATAGTTTCAATAAAAATAGGCAATGCCCCCTTTGTAAAATCGCAGCGACATTATTGCAGAACGTTATAGAGTTCTTGCAGAAAGATTTTTATTTCGGGAAGTAAAAAGTTTTAGTTTTCTTTTCTACAGAAATGTACCTGTAAAATCATAATCATGCATATATGTAAGTACTTTTTGGCACGCCTAATTTATGTAATTTATGTAAACAGTATTGTAAATCAATATAATGTTTAGATTATATTTTTGGCAGTTATTGATATTGATTTGCACATGGTTTTTTAATATTCTGATATATGTCAAACAATATGGAAAATTCGAACCGTGTATTTGAGTATTTACTTTATAAGGCATTGATTCTATTAAAATTTTGGCTGTTATTGCTATTGATTTCTCTACAATTTTTAAATCCAATAGTGTTTATACGATATTATTTATTACAACAACCTAATCTTAAAATGAAACACGCATTTGAGTAAAAACTTTTTAAGGGGTCCAATTTGCTTCATTTCATCAGCGATTATTACTAAGAATTTCATGATTTTTTATTTTGATGATTATTTACAAGATGCGAAAAAGGAAATAATTAGTCCAACAAAATGTGAGAATAACATCTGTATTATTAGAATAAAAAATTACTACTTGTTTAATTTTAAAAAATTATATATATATATATATTGTAAACACCATGCTTTTGTTATTTTAAAATAGTAACATATTTGTTACAGGGTGCATAGCGTTTTTAAAAAATGCTTAAAGGTGCTTATTTTCGTTTCTTAAAAGCTCTTAAAGGTGCTTTTTTTCATTGGGTGTTTTTAAAAAGTGCTTAATTTTCTTTTCTTCAAAATGGCTTAAAAATATTTTTTGAGTGCTTAAAAGGTGCTTATTTTTTGTTGAATGATTTGGCTACGCACCCTGTAGTAACATTTTTGTTATTATGAAAAGTACCTTGCAGATAGCTCGAAAAAATTCTGCTACAGGGGGCAGTGCTTAAATCTATAAAAGCGTATCATTAGTTGATTTTTTTTTAAGCGGCTGTAACTCTCAATTAATAAAAAAAAAACATAATTTATACAAAGTGTACATTTATTTCATTATGGAATAAATTCATTATTTAATTATGGAATAAGTAATCTACTTTAATGATACAAAAAAAATTTCTTCATTGCTTTTATGAATTGCTAACATTAGCATGGGTCTGCAAATCCTGGTTGGTAGGGCTGCATAAGCGATTGTTGCTGGCTATAAATAATTTAGTAAAACTTTAAACACAAAACCTGTTGTACTACTTTTAATTACATGGATTACTTTTATATATATATTGTATTTAATATAATACTGTCAGTTATATTTAATTTTAATTACATTGGATGAATAATTTTATAATTGTGTGCAAAATTTTTTAAATTACTTAAAAAATTTCTCTAATATAAAGGAATACTTAAGAAGTGAAATACACATTAAGGAGTCAAAATTTCCATCCGCTCTCTTGATTAAATTAATCCTGATCATATTTTCCAAACTGTGGCTATACAAATTATTGTGACATCAAGAAAGTTCATTTTATGTCTGATTATGTGACCCAAAACATTGTCTTTCATAATTAATTAGCATATTCCAGGATCCCCCTTTGAACTAATAAATTTGAGCAAATCTAATGATTGGAACGAATTAAAAACATTAAACTAATGATTAGAAGAAAAAAAAATTTCAAAATGTTTTTGTTTTTTTCTCTCTCTTTGCGCTGTACCATAGACATCACTATGTGAAATGTAATGAGTTTTAATTTTTATTTTGTGAAGGAAAAGTTTGGATGTGGGTTCCTGTAGTAAACTGAATGTGCCATGTACGGCACGTGCATCTCATGTTTCAGAAATTATCCTGCATAATTTACTCAACTCTTTTCTGGATGAATGCCATGATTTTGACACTATGGACATCGCATACATAGCAGTAAAACCTCTTAGTGGTAAGATTTTATTTTATTCAAAAAATTATATTTATAAGATTTTATTTAAAATTTAGCTCTTTCCTGTGTGTGAGTGTAGAATCTTACTATCCAAATCTCTAAGTGGTAATATGTAAATAAATAAGACAGCTCCTATTTTTCTTAAACAATCAAAATAAAAATATGAAATCTATTAGAGATACTTTAAAGCTTTTTTATTAAAACTTTCTTTAGATTATACATTACTTGCAAGTTGCATGGATGAAAATAGTCAAGCATTTACGCAGTGTCTTTCGAAATGGTTGAACTTCAAAAATGATTCATGCAGGTAATCTTTTCATGTTTATATTTTAATATTACTTCTTTTAAAATTTGTTTATTTATTTTTTAATTACGATTTTATTTAATTTTCGCATAAAAGTCTTAATTTAGACTTGCTTTATTCCACATAATTTAATTTTTTATTTTATTTGGTATTAATTCATTATGAACTTGTGTAATATCCATCTGATTAAAAATATAATTTGTCTGAAGTTATTTTGTTTATGTAGTTATGCATCCACTATTAGTATATATTAACATTAACTTCTATTAGAATACTAAAAGTATATGTTCAAACTGTAAGAAGTGTTTTGTAGCAGGCCGCAAGCAAGTAAAAGTGGTTCAAATAAAAGACTACAAAACTTGCTTTTCAAAAATAACTTACAGTCATTTTATTTAAATCATAAATTAAAGATCATTAGAAAGGATATCGACTAAAGATGATAATTAAACTAAATTTACACAATTTTTGGATGAAATTAATTAAGGTTTTTAAACAAGCTTAGAAAAATTGAAATATAGACTGAATAGTTACCATTTCATTGAAGGTCTTTGTACACATTTTCTTTCCTTTTTTATTAGACATTTCACTTGTTTTTTCTCAATTTAACTGTTATTATCTCCTCTCAGTTCACTCACTCTCTCTAATTACACCGCAACAAATATTTCTTTTTTTTTTTTTTTTTTTTTTTTTTAAAGGCCAAAAACCAAATTTTAGAAATAGAAAACCAATCATCCTATATAAAGATCGTATTAAAACTAAAATAGTGATTAAAAATAATTTTTGAGTGCCTAAAAGGTGCTTATTTTTTGTTGAAAAATCTGACTGCGCACCCTGTTTAGTAATAGTAGAAAACTTTCTGGGAACGACATTAGTTTCTATTATACAGGCCTAGTGAGGTACTACATATAAATGAAAACAGAAGATTTTTAAAGTAACAAGGTTTATTGTAGGCTAGGACTTAACATAATGATGCACGGCTGCTCACCATCTACCATTTGCACATACAGTGAAGCCGTTATATCACTTGAGTGTGTACCAACATTAACGAAACAGAATGATATCTAAAGCAGAGAAACTCCACATTTCATGTTTTTACTGTGAGCTTAGTTCACTTCAAAAATTTTAATGTTTCTTAAATTCATCTGATTTAATAAATTTTATAATTGCAAAGGGCTTGTTCTGTTTACTATATATATATATATATATAATTTTTTAGGTTTTTTATATTGTCGTCTTATAGTTACTGGATGTTTTATTTAAATTTTACCACTCTTTAGTTTATTTTATGAGAAAATGAATAATTTTTGTAGGCAAGACTTTAAAAAGTATAAATTGAAGGGCTCTTCACTTTTTTTGATATTTAGCCAATACAGTATGATATCTTATATGATTTAGAGTTGACATTTCAAAAAAATTAAATTGATCTTTTAATCATTTGATTTAAAAAAATTAATTAACAATAAATCAATATCATAATTGTTTAATATAATGAATATGGGTTTTATATGAGAATTCAATCTGCAGTTGCTCACTTTCTTTATATGAATGAATATAGACCCTATAATAATTTAAGTTAAATTAAGTGGTGTGACAGCTCATAGGGAGCCAAGGCCTACTGAGTCCATCTCAGTTTTCTTAACCCTGGCCTTTTGGAGTGCAAGAGCGGTGGTTAGCGGAAAGTCACTATAATAACTTACTTCTGGCAAAAATGTTTAGTTGCAATACTGAATGTTTTCTCCTTACAAAATTATTAAAACTATTTTTTAATCATTTTTTTATAGAACCAAAATAATTGTTAATGAACCACATTACATTTTATTAAAAAAATTTATTTGGTGACCATTTTCTTATTTACATTCTTAATATGGATTTAGATAGGTTGTCTTTGTTTGCTTATTTCTCTATGCATCTTTATTGATTTAATATGACCAATTATATTAATCTTATATATATCTTTGTGGAGTATACATTTAAAAAAAATTTTTATTTAAATCTAAAAAACACACCCATTAATTTTTTTTAATAAAAGAAACGGATTACAATTTTATATTAAATTTAATGCTTAACATATTTAAATGAAGTAGTCATTATATAAAGAACAGAGTGAACAACTCCAGATTAAATATATTTAAAATTGTGCATGAAATATTTTTATGATGGATAAAAAAAAAAAATCAAAAATAACCAGAAACAAGTTATTTTATCATGATTCTGAAGAAAAATTTTGCCATTTGTTGTTAATCTTATGCATTTATATGAAGAAAATTTTTTGTTGATGTGCATACCCTAAAAATGAATATTTAAAAAAAAAAAAAAACAATTTTTTTAAATAAATTTAATAAATATTTTTATTTATTTATTTATTTTTTTTTTTTTTCAAAATTTAACCATTATCTTAAGGAACATTTTACTATGTCTGCAATTTAATTTTTTGAAATACTCAAAAATATTTTTACGCCTTAATAATTAGTTTTTGTTTTACTACTTTTTCCCCATTATAGGTGAATCATTGCGATTTTAACTTTTTTTTCTCTCTCTCTCTCCTCAGATCTATGAAGTTTTTTGTGAATTGTATGCAAGAGTTTGTTCACAACAAATGTAGCAGTCAGGAAAACATTTTTGTCCAGTTAAGTCAAATGCTCCTGTCGAATATTCATTTTTTCTCTTACTGCAACAATAATTCAGAATTCCTTTTAAAACAAGGTAATGAAGTGTTGGATGAGTCTGCAAAACACCCACCTCATGATGAAGAAGACATTAAAATAACTGGTACCATACCTCATATTTTACCTTCTAACAGAACAGACAAAAACACTCTTGATAAAAATGAATTTAAAACATTTAATCCACTTCACCATATAATAAACAACACTCAAAATCTACATTTTGAACAGCCCTCTGAGGAAAATAAAGCTTCCATATTACATAGTCAGATATTAAACACTTCTGAAGCAAAATCTTCCAATGAACCCACTGAACATCAGCCTGGGGAACAGGAATACTACAATAAAAATGATTTCAAAATAGAAAATTCTGAGAATTCAGAATCGAAATCATCTTCTAATTCTAATTCACCCCCTAATTCAAGTACTCCTATAGTAATTCATAAAACCACTTTTATAACTCTAACATATCGTGCAAAGAGTAATGGTAGCAATGTATTATCTGTGATAACGTTGATTGGAGTGTGTTTGTTAAGTTTATTTTTATATTCTAAATTCTAATGAGTTGTGTTTCATGGCTGAATTAAATTCATCTGATGTATAGTTCAGTTATGCACACAAACTAACTTCTTGCTTGAGCTCTTGCAAGTCTTTGAAAGCTTTAAAAAATTTTTGTTTGTAGAACTAGGCATTTTTTTTTTTTTTTAATGAAGGGTGTGATTATTTGTATTTTACCACTATTTTTTAATGCATGTTTTCTCCCTGCATCATCCTCTAGTTGTCTTAATCTGATAGCTAACTTTTCAGTAGTTAGGGAATATTCATTTATCTTCAGTACATCGGTGCAATTAACCACCACTACTGTTTTTATGTATTTTATAAACTGGTATGTTGCATGTAAAGAGTGTCCCAAAATGACCAATAAATCAAGGAATAACATGAAGGGATCAGATGTAAATTATGTGTTCTGCTTAGGAGATGGGAATATTTGTTCTCATCGAGTTTCAAAATTTAGTTAACTGATGGCACTGCAAACTTGAAAAAAAAATTAGGAGCTGTGAATCTCAGACCATTCTATCTGGTATATTTTTTCCGGCATCTGTTAATTTTGCCCTCCGTTTGTGCCATGATATTGTTTCAAACAAGGATTACTTTAAATCTTTCAAAATCACAATCTTTTGATGAACTTTGTTGCTAATTTTTAAAACCTGAGATACTTTCCTGAACAAAACTAAACAGATTCAACCATTTTTCTTTGTTTTTTCAAATCTTTGGCCATTTTGGGATACTTTTTTTTAATTGAGTTAGCCATTCTTTGGAAGCAATTGGCTAAAGACTAGCATAATAGGAAATGTTTGTGTAATCACCATCTAGAGCTATATGAGATCACATGCAAGTTTTGGTCATGGGTAAATATCACCCCAAAATCTAAAACCGATCCCAGAACTGAATATCCTCCTTCTAGCTTGCAGAGTTTGGCAGTCAGTTTCATTTGGTTTCACATTCTAATAAACAAAACATAACTGATCTTAAACATAAAAAATATATTTTTCATTTAATCAAATGAAAAGTTATATATATATATATCTTTCCTTTTTTTTAAATGAGGGAAAAAAATCTCTTTACCTGATGTGATAAAAACATTTCTCCATGCTGTTATATCAGATGATATAATATATACACAAAAATATTTTATAATATGTATAAAGGAATAAAATATTTTTTTTATTTTAATTGAAGGGGAATATTTCCATTAGAGATGAATAAAAAAATATATCTTTAGTTAAATGGAAAAAAGCTTTTTTATTTTAGAAAAAAAGAAATTTTTTAAATTAATTCAGCTTTATTTATTCTCTCCCTCCCTGTGGCAGAATCGCCACAGGGAGGGAATCGCCTATTTTAGAAAAAAAGAAATTTTTAAAATTAATTCAGCTTTATTTATTCTCTCCCTCCCTGTGGCAGAATCGCGGCGACATTGTCCAGAATGTTACACAGTTCTTGCAACAACAAAAAAAATTTTGGGGGGAAGTAAAGAATTTTTTTTTATTTTCAGCAGAAATTTTTTTGCACATCAGAGGGAAAGAAATGTTCGTGATTTTTCTGTTCTAATTTGATAAGAATGAAAAATATATAATAATGAAGTAAAAAAAAGATTTCTGCAGAAATGTTGAAAGGTTTTTTTTTTTCCCCCTAGAAATCAATCTTTTGACATGCTCATTTTGCACCAATATTCTCATCAATCCATGTGGTATTTCAATCGTGCTTTCGACAGTTATGTATCAGGGGAAAAACTCATGATTTAAGTGTCATCTGTTCTTACAAATAACAGCGCTGCAAACGAATATACAAAAAAAACCACAAATGGACGAGTTGGTGATTACCAAATGCTAAAAGGTGTGTCATTCGAATCGTCCGCTACTGTTTTTTTCTCCGTAATTGGTAAATAGGGGGTTGAATAAATTCAAGGCATGGCTCTTGCACCAAAAATGTATATCAATCCCTAGATCAATTAAAAAATTCAATATTTTTAAATTGAAGAATAGAAAATTATTAAATGTTGGCAGCTAAGGTGATATAGTTCCTAGTCTGAAATGCTTGTTTTTATTATTTGTGTTGAATTGTGTTTTAACACCAGTGTATTGTAAACTTTCAGTCTTAATTTGTTTATGTTAAATGTTTGGTTTATGAATGATTAACCGTTAAAAAAAATTACTCAATAGATTATATTTAATGTGCGTTTCTGAATTAGTTTATTCATAAAAACATTTCAGTATAATCTATTTTAAGTATAAAAACCTCTGTGTGTGCGGTAAAACCTGTTTAAGTTCGTTACGTCTCATTACGATTTTCGTAAATGAGACTATTAACAAGAAATGTGTTAAATTTTTTTAAATAAGTTTTAGAAATTTATTTATTTATAAATTGTGAAGAATTTATGTATGAAAAATTCTCATTTTTATGTATTTCATAAACAATGTATAAAGTAAATAATGGGTAATATTAACTAGTCCAGGTTAAGTTTTCAACAGAATAAAGCACAAATAAAATAAACTATTTTGAAATGTAATTTTAAAAAAATTATGGAAGTGTTTAACCGTGAATTTAAATTTTTTTTACCAGTTTAAAATGATTTTTCTTCTGGGACCCAAAACTTAGCTTTGAACTTAAGTCTGTAGAAATGTTATTTATTTTGGCGGCAAGGTCTGGGTTTTATGAAAATTCCAGATAATTTTGATCTGTAACTGTTTTAAAGGAACTTTTCAGCCATTAGTATAAAAAGAATTAAGTAAATTAGTTTTACCTAGTATTTTCTTTATTAATGTTTAAGTCTTTTAATGTTTCAGTTAAGTTTCAATATTTAGAACTTAATGTTCTTATATTAGAATCTAAACAAGAACTTTCGAATATAATATTAAAATACTGTATTATATATTTTAAGTTTATAATTTACTAAACAATATTTCCCATGACTGTTTAATGTTTTCCATTTTTTTAAGTAATTCTTTTTCTTCAAAAAAAACTTCTTAAACATGTTTTACTGTATTAATTATTTCTGAATTTGTTCATTAAACATTATTATTCTTTATGTATCAAAAAGTGTTTATTTTAAGTTTGTTAGGTTTACATTTTCCAAAGAATACTGTTTAATGTTTGCTTTTAGAAGTATGTATTTTATGCTGTTTCAGTTAATGCCTTTCTTTGCATGCATCGTGATGTTTGTAAATTTTCATTATATCATCAAAATATATTTACTTTTTCACATGAAGACCAAAGGAGAAGAACGGTTTATATCCATTAAAGATGATTCTATTAAAAACGAATTTCAAGTTACGAGACTTTTCAGGATGGAGCATACTCTTGAAATCTTAAAACTATACACAAATATCACAAGTATCTGTTTACATTCCCCAAAAATTTACAATTCTTGATGATGAAATAAAAAATCAGAAATGGGGTTGGACAAGAACAGTTTTTCCTCAAAATTCTTCTCTAATAAATACTTCCTATGTAGTATTCTCGTCGTCTTCTTTGCTTTCTTTCCTCCACTCATTTTCTTTTCTTTGGTACATACAAAATTTTGAGGTGGTGAAATTAATAAAATTCTTGTGACTCCTGACTGCAAAAAAAATCTTCAGGAACTGTATATCTTGATGTTTAAAAGCATTTAAGGAGTCATAAGTGCCGTAAAGTTTTCTTATGGAGTTTTCTAACACTTCTTTGGCATCATTCTTCCTCGAGCGTTCAGACAAAAACGACTTTTACCCACAGATTGCAATCTAATTGTCATTTTTGCGATAAATGGACTTAAACCTTTCTTCTCCCTTAATCTTCATATATTAAACTATACATTCCTTTTCATTCTTGTATATTGTTACATTATTAATTTATTAGCTTTTCATTTTAACTTTATTCATCATTGTTTAATTAATGTCCCCTATAAAGCATCAAATATTTTTCTTTTCTGATTTTTATTATTATTTTAGAGTAATGATATGAAGTAATAGTGAAAAGAAACAATATTTTATTTAAAAAATATGTTTATAATTAGATGTGGTTTCTGTATTAGTGCAATTTGGTTTTGGAACATATCTGTGATCAGTCGTATTGAAAAGGTAAACTTGAAGGATGTTGTTCAAGTTATATTACCATTTTTAAACTTAAAAATTGATATATTATTTTCAAATAATTATAAAACCTTTTATAGATTGAAAAAAAAGACTTAATATTTCCATGAAAAGAAATTAAATTTGTTTTTGCATGTATAATATAAATACTATATTTTTGTTTTGAATTTGATGCTATCCGAATTGCTATAAACAATTTTCAAAGAAAAGATTTGTGTACAATTTTTTGTCTATTAAAAGTTTTTTTTTTTTAAATTAGTTTAAAAAAAATTAGTTTTCTTATGCATTGTTAGTTTGTTAGAAACAATGACAGAATAACTGGTAGGATGATAAAAGTTATGAATTCACTGTTGCTTATCTTAATTGGTCTAGCTAATAAGCCAGACCAGCTCTATGAGTTCTTATACATTCAAAATCAAGAAGAGATCTTCGCTTCAAATCTTCTCTCTCAAGTCCCAGATATGAGACGATTGGGTGTGGAATTAAAGTCATTAAAAAAACAGGAGATTTTACAGCTTATGTTCGCCAAGTGGCATGGAGCACGGTGAGGTTAAAGATTGACTTAGCTCTGATTTCACTGACTAATTTTTGCTGGGTACAAAAATGGTATGACTTTCATGCTTAGATTGGCCCTACCAGGAAAAGAATTTTCGACGTCAATCGTGCATTCTAGACAGTCAGATTTTATTCATTTGACATAAAAAGCAAACAATGTTTTTTTTTAATGTTATGGCAATGTTAATGTTTTTTATTGTTATAATTTGACAATTTTTCATTTAACGAAATTCTTTGGTTGATATTTATAATATTATATTTTTTAGTTATCAAAAGAATAGCATTTATATTTTGTCACTCTAGGCATTAAATTTAAAACACCATTATTTTAGTTTAACTTAAAGATGCGTATTTTAAATGACAATTTTGTCACTACTAAGTTTTAAGTTAAATAAAATTTTATGTTCATGATCATATCTTTTTCATTGTTTATCTTTTCTTCATTTGCATTTGATGAACTTTATTCATTCTCTTATGTAATCTCAAACGATGCTGATTTCCCCTTCCCTTTAAATAGCTTTTAAGGGATAGAAAGAAAAAAATTTTGATTTAATTTTAAATAATATTACATAAAACATACTCGTGTGTGTTAAGCTAAATATTTTATTACTTTGCATGATTCACATTTATGTTCAGTTCAAAAAAAAAGATGAGTTTTATTATTAGTTAGATGAGTTTAAATATTCTGTATATTATTGGTATAAATATTATACGCAATAATTAAAAACTCATCTTTCATGCATATCATAATTATGTCATTGTATAATTTTTAATTAACGATATTTTCTGCATTTGTGTCTTAATAATACATGATTGTTTCATAGAGTTAACTGAAGTGGATGTTTTTGAAAATTATTGATAAATTTATGTTCAATGAAAACACTTAAGCATTTCCTTATTTTCCTGCAGGGGCACTATTTAAGTATTAAGAGTCATTGTTTTGCATTCACATATTGTTATTTACTTTTGTGGTTTTGTCTGTATAGAGATATGATATTGCATTTATTTTATGTTCCTCATATGAAACAAATATAATTATATTTTTTTTATGTTTACAAGTTGAGTAAACAATTTAAATTGGCTAAATTGATGTGTTTAAATATCAAATTTTAATGCAAGAAAAAAATTCTTAATTGGAATTTCAATTTTTTAAAATTCCTACAAGTTTTTGTTGTATTATATTCTCTTTTATTAAAAAACTAGTCAATTTCCCAATTTTCATTAAAGTATAAGCAACTTTCTTTTATTTTATTTTAATATCATAATTGCTTAAAATAGATCTGTTACAGCCTGTAATGCAAGAACTCAGTGGAAAAACATGTTAAGTAACTTTGGACAATATAAATAAATGTAAAATCATGTTAAATAACACTTAGTTGTTAGAAAGCACACAAATTTCTGCAATTAACTTTTGTAAAAATGTTAAAGTCACTTAGCATGTGTTTCCCCTAAGTTCTTCATTTATTATTTGTATAACCTAATTTGCGTGTATCGCTAACAATAAAGAATTGATCTATGTAACAGGTATGTTCTTCTTTGAGTCTTTAATTTTCTAACATTGTGGTTTTAAACCCTACTCAGAAGACAAAGAAATCAAGCCATCTTTTTTTGAACTCTTTCAGCTAAGCTCAGCTGTTTTTGTGTTATCAGGGTGTGTAGTGTTTTTAAAAAGTGCTTATTTTGGATTGATGTTATTTAAGCCCTTAAATGTGCTTTTTTCACTCAGGGTTTGTAAAAAGTGCTTAATTTTCTATCTTTTAAAAAGATATTTTTTCTTTGCTGTGTCGATTGTCGTTCTAAATTACAAAAAATGCATGATTTTTCACAATTTTTTCTGCGATATTTATCAGAAACTAGTTATTTTGTCAAGATTATGTTAAAGTTTTTGAAAATGTTCTTGAATTTTATCGATTTTATATTTATAAATTAAGACCTTTAAACGATACAAAAAGATAATTTTTATTAATGCACAGATCATAATTATGATTTTTTTAAAGTGATTAAAAATATTTTTTGAGTGCTTAAAAGGTGATTATTTTTTGTTGAAAATTTCGGCTCCGCACCCTGGTTATATATGAAATTAGGAAAATTATTGTTAGCTTGGTATCCGTTTCTAACTTAGCACTACTGCCAGTACAAATTGTGGAATTGATTTTTGATCACTGTTCATGTTACCCTGGAAACAACCAAATAGCAATCAACTTAGTCATTAAATAATGTTTTTGGAAAATCAAATAACGAATTTTTTTTTCTCCATTTTTCATTTATTAAATACTAGCTGTTTTAAAATCGACACTCAATTTTTTAAGGTGGTTGTGGCCGAAATACACATTAACTCCTTTGACTTAACATTGATAAAATTAAGACCTCTTTTAAGTTGGCGTAATAATTTTACTCTCTCTATAATTAAAATGTTCATTTCGAATGTTTTGACTGCATTGATATTCTAAAAGCGTGACATATGACAGGACTCAAAATTAACGTTGAGCTCATATTGAACTCTTAAAATTTGACTTGAACTTTAATAAAACAATTATCAGTGACCATGAACCAGAAGTCGATGTAAACGCTTTTTGTTTTGATCAATGGTAATTAGTAATTTAGTTTCTGGTTAGTTCTAAATTTCTACTCCTAAATGAGCTTACAGAGTATCATAAAAAATTTAAGTAAAATGTAAAAATGAATAGTCACGACCCAGGGCATTCATCTATTAATATAATAATGATGAAGTTAGCACTAGAAATTTCTACTATGGTTCCTTGTCTTTTGAGTATACATAAAAACTGAAAGATTGTGACCTTCAATTCCCTTATGGATAAAGTGTACCTCTCCAATAATAAAATATATCAAATGTATAATTATTTAAAGGCTAGAATAATTGTAATAATAATATATATTTAATTTTGTTTACTTGAACTGTAAGGTATTGTCCTAACATATTGTTTATTCAAGAATAAAATTATTTACAATCAAGATGTGTCAATCAAATATTTGAATTCTAGCACTTCAGAATAGCTTTATTTTCATAGAGACATGCTTTCTTTCAGTTTCATTATTTAGATTTTCAATTTAATTGTAAATCAATTTGATTCATTTAAAACCCAACTACCTTCATGACATTAGTTTTCAATCTTTATTTATTCAAAATATGTTGATTTTTTTTTTTTTTTTCACCTTCAGATTTTGTACCCTGTTTCATTAACGTGTGAATACTGGTTTTTATGATACAAAAAGAATGATTTTAGCGAAGAGTACTTGGTATAGAATTATTGGAGATGTAATTGAATGAAGACGTGTGTTGAATGCGAAAAAAAAAATTCTAAATATATATATAGAAGTGATTCAACAAGCAATTTTATTACACTTCAAAAGCATGGGAATGGTCTAAAAGATACAATACAGTGTCATGAATAAGAAATTTACTTTGCTAGTCAAAAACTACTTATATGAACGTAAATGGGATACTTAACCTCATCTGCCATAATGTTCAATTATTGCTCCATTGAATGTTTCGATGAAATGCAACAAAAAAAAAAAAAAAAAAACGAATTAATACTTGAAATGTTTCTTAAGACTAGACGTTTTATTTTACTGAGTAACTTACTGGTTGTGGGGACCGTTTGTGACCATTATGAACATTAGTTTATGTGTGTGCTGTGGGAAAAATAAAAAATCGGACCACCCTGATTAATCTAATGATGGGATCTTCACGTTCTAGGTCTCTGCCTCAGTGGTTTGAGAGAGTAACCTCGAATATGCTAATTAATTAGTGCAAATGATGTTCTAAGTTACTTTCTTTGAATAAAAATCCCTTTTTTTCAACGGATTTCTGACATCTAATGTTAATTTTATTTTTTGCGTATTTCCATCTGGCTCGAGAACCTTTTAAGCGAATTGAAGCATTTTTGTTGGCAATTATGAATTCGTTTCTCCAAAGATAATTCCAAACAAAAAATAAATTTTAATAAATATTTATTTAATAACAGTCCAAAAAAATTTTAATTGAAAGGTGTACAATTTTCTTTTTTTTTTGTATCATTTTAAAGTATGTAATTTTACATGACAAAATTTTAACGAAATTGGCAAATTATTCCCTCAGAAATCAAATTTTAAAAAAGTTTTATATTTAAAATTCGATTTCTCAGGACCTAGTCAACCGATAGTGCTCCAAGTTTGTATTTTGCTATGTAAAATCACCCTCTTTAAAATAATGTCAAAAATTGTAAAATTTTTGAATTGTAATTATTATTAAATAAAATAATAAATATTTACTAATTTTTTTTTTTCGTGGAATTATCTTTGGAAAATGAACTTTATAATTGTGTGCAAAAATTTTACAATTCGTTTAAAAAGTTCTCCAGATAAGGTGAAATACGGAAAAATTAACATTAAGGGATTCAAACTTTTTATTTCTCTCCTAACCAAAATAATGAGACCATATTCTGGTTATAGATATTTCGGGGATCCATTGAAGAGGAGGTAATATTATTCAGAAAAAGTACGTATTTGTGTCTGATATCGTAACTTCGTGTGCATTAATGAATTCGCATATTTGAGGTCACCCACTCAAACCATAAAGATTGAGTCCTAGAACATGAAAGTCATTAAATCAAAAATTCGAAGTGGTCCCCCTCCCCACACTGTACATTCCCACTTGTATATGTTACTCTGAATGTTGACGATCACATACTCGCTTTGGTAAATGTCAAATATATGTACTAAGTGCCTCTGCCCATGTTGGATTTGTTGATTGTGTAAGCTTGTTAATGAATTTCTTGAACAATGTTGATTATATCTCGTATTTAGCACATTTCGAAAATTCCTGAAGTATACATAATTTTTATGGTTTATATATAAACATGCGAAACAAAGTGGTAACCTTAGTTATTCTTTATTTATCACCAAAAGCTAACATTGCTTTCAATCTAAAAGCAAATTTAAATATTTCTCCATTTTCTTTGGAAGCTGTAGATATTTAATGCCATAAGGAAGTTGCCAATTTTCATTCAATCTTTCTCTGATGACATATCTAAACAGTAAAGTAATTAAGGCGTTAATTTTCTAAATTACGTCTAACTAACTTTAAATTTATTACATCTCTTACTCTGAAGAAAGATTACTATGCATAATATTCGGTTATAACATGCTAATGTTAAGGGGAAGGGGCTAATCGTTTACTTAATTGCTAAAGGGTATAAATAAAGGCTATTAAGCTGAACAAATACCTCCTTGAAGAGAAATGGCCTAAGTACGATTTACCATAAACAAGAAATTTGATCCTTTAGTCGTCCAAACGTAATGACATCTTTCGTATTTTCCCCCACTACGCATCTTGCTAGTCCGAACGTTGTGACATTTTCCCCTTTTTCCTCCACTGCGCAGTTTAAGTTCGTTATGTCGGACTGCTAAATTGATCAGTGCTGAGGCCTTCTTTCTTTTAGGAAGTTTTGGCTGAGCACCACCGATCTCAGTTCAAGAACTCTGTCACACTTTCGTAGGTGGAGGTCATTGATTGTCGAGGGAGAACTTACCGGGATTCACTCATAACTGGAGGACAATTCATGACAGTGTGTGTGTACGTTAATTTAGTTTACTTTCCTATTATGTTCCTAGTTCACAGTTGATTCTATTCAAAAAATAGCACTGAAACAAGTTTGATCTTACTTTTGACAAAAGTTCTTTTACGCACAGAATCAGCTGTGATTAAATTTATTCTTAATCCATGCATAATGAAAATTTGGAAATAATGGGACTTCTATCAGGCTCTGTCACTGATCTGGTCTTGATTAGAAATACGTGGTTTTCTTTTGTTGTCGTCGGCCATAAAGCCAGAGGGGAGGGATGCGATTGTTCTTGTTTCCCAGTAGCACCAACTATGGCCAAGAATTCGACTTCTGTCACACCCGTTTAAAGGGCGGACCCATTCATACATCCGTTTATTAATCCTCAGATCGTAATTTTGATCTGAACCAGGAAATGACCAATCTCCAGTTTTGTACCCCCAGAGGTATAATTTGTTATGGGAACATGAAGGACTTCGTGAACCGGCTTTCTTTTAATTTTATTATTTCTTTTCTTTTTACCATAGCTGTGACAAATTTGATTGGTTCACCGTGTGAAGTTACCCACAGACGGCGTTGGGGGTTAAGGTTCAACGTAAGACGCCCAGGTTATGATTTCCGATTGATTTTTACGCCTAAGCTTGAAAGAAGCGCTCTATCCAATATTATTATACTTGTAGCGTTTACAATGTAACGCTTTCTTTCAATTTAACTTTCAACAAAACAACAAATGAATTTGGAAGACTTGCTATGATGCTACCCAAAAAATAACAAACGGCGAAATTTTTACACGAATATAGCCAAATAAGTAATAACAATCAAAACATGGAAAACCTTACACTTTATTTATACTGTATATATTTGTTTTAGGCTCACAACCTGTTAGAGTTTATAAGTTACAGAAAACCCTTAAGAACGGTAGAATTACACGTAAATTATAAAACACGAATCACGAGGAAACTTTTAAATCTGTTCACACATAGAGCCGTAAACATAATATAAGCGGAGGAATAAACCGGAAGTTTTCTAATTTTCTTCCGGTTTTGGGAAGATTATTGTTTACATTCAATCAACCACTCATAGAGTCCTGAAAAAAAAGAAAGAAAAAAAATAGGGGCTGGACTATGACTGAGTGCATCTGGATATTAACGGTCTTAGCCATTTGACAAAAATATTAAGAAACAAATTATAATGAAATCGTCCCAACCTGCAATAATGCTTCAGTTCAATTGGACAATCACATCGTTTTTTCAGAATGGGTAACAGCTCATCGACTATCCTATGAGAGAGAATCCAACCACTGCTCAATTCTTCCATTCGGTGATTGCGGTAAACCTTCATGTCGAATTCCAGCTGTCTCCTTTCTAAACGTTTAACCACTCGGAGAATGATTGTGAATGTCATACACAAGTCTTTCAGGTACTTTTTACTCCTAAAATTGTAAATGTGCGCTTCCTTGACTTTACCCTTCTCAAAAGGCTCAACAAGACCAAACCAGAGAGATTGGATGAAATTTTGTAAAGTGTCCTCCAATGCGAAACTAGCGCCATGACGGGATGAAGATGGAGTTATAGCAACATTTTCTAACCTAAATTTAAAAATAGTTTTGACATTAAATTAAAATTTTACAGTATATCTCTAATAGAGTAGTGATGTTTTAATAACCTAAATTTTGAAATGTGTTGGTATTAAATAGAGTTTTATTACATAATAGTTTTCATTAAATGGTACCGTTTACTAATTCGCGATCGCTACCATGGAGAAAACTGGTTCTATGTCCTGACCCTCCCCCTTCCCTCTCCACCTCTTCTCAGTTGTATAGGAATGTACTACGATATTTTCCCGTTTCTTCATATTTTTCGTATTTACCTGTCAAAAACATTTTTTTTTAAATTTCCACGACGTTTTTTTAGAGATATGTTCAATGTAGTTTTCAGTTCCATATAGTTTCTTAACTTAAAAGTATGTCATACAGCGGACTGATCGGAAAGTCACAGACCCCAGTGAAGCATAGAAGTCAAGCATCACTGGCTGCGGTCAGTAAGATGGTGAGTGATCACTCTGATCAGCCTGTGTAGGGACTGAGGGTGTGTGGTATCAGATCTCTTTAAATTGTTCTACCGTGAAGTGCTCGACTTCTCACGCAGGCCGTCAGGCTACCAAAGCAATGGAGCCATCCCCTCTGTGGAGGATCGAAATTGTGATGGCATGTCTTCGGATCTTCCTCAGGGATTTTTCCCTGACCGTCGCTAATAGCCCATTGTTAAGCTTTAGTGTAACGTAAATAACATACCTACCTACCAGACAGAAACTAATGTACTTCCTTCTCCTATGACTCTCGAATCGCTAATGGTAAGAGCTTGCGAAGTATTGGCATAGGCAGTGCAAGATTACCCATTGGGCCAGACTGGGTCATGACCTGGGGCCCCCAATGACTAGGGGCCCACTTAAAAAAAAAAATTTTTGAAAATAAATTTAAAAAAATTAAGAACAACAATGATTTAAAAAAAAATCAATTTCAAATATATATTAATAAAATACGATAATTTTTTTTCACATAATTATTACATAATATTTTACATATTTATTTATTACTTATTTTAGTTATTATTTATAAGTATTATTATAGTTTATGTATTATAATATTTATCAATGTTTTTAAAGTTCAAATTTGTCCTTTTGATTTGCGCGCGAAAAAATTTAAAGCAGTACTATAGCGAGCTGAGACTTGTTTAAACAAGAAGCAAAGAATTAAATGTTGTTGACATTATTGAGACGTTTTAAATGAAAAAGAAGTTATTTAGTGCCTCAACTGAAGTGTCTCATAATTTTTTTAGTGTTTTATAATTATTTAGTGTCCGTAATTCTATTTGATCAATAAATAATTACAAAATATTTTACTAAAAGCTAAGTGTTTGTTTATTGTTTTATATACTCTAGAAAAAACTCATACAACTGGTAACTTTCAATCAAATTTTATATATTGAAATTGTCACTGTTTAAGAGGTCCATGATATTATTTATTTTAATTTTAAATATGCTTTCTTAAATGAAAAGATATATATATACTTTTATATTTGAATTGGCGATACCAACACTCGAATACGCCATCTGGGAAGAGACCGGTTTCATGCCTTTAGCCCTTCCCTCTCTTCCTCTTTTCAGTTGTATAGGAATGTACTACGATATTTCCCCTTTTCTTAGTATTTTTCCTCTTTATTTAATAAAAATATTTTTTAAAATTTCGGTGATACTTTTCTTTAACTATGTTTAATGTAGTTTTTAGTTCCATATAGTTTTCCCACTTTAAAGATTTTAATCTATATAAAAATCAAGAGAGAAACTAACGTATTTCCTTCCTCTATGACTTTCCACACGCTAATGGGGAAAGCATGTGAAGTGTTACCATATAGGTAGAGAGTTCTGCTCTACGCCACCTGCAGCCCATTTCGATCGCCAATAAATAAAAAATATACGAGAAAAAAATTTAATCTAAGGGCCCCAAAAGTTTGAATGGTCTAGGGCCCCGTGTACGCTTACTCCGCCCCTGGGCATAGGTAAAGAGTTCTGTTCTACGCCACCTATAGCCCATTTCGATAGCTAATATAAGTTTTGAAAGATACTTTGGAAATATTTTACAAAACCCGAGCATATAAAATCAATAATTATTTAGTTCCGCAAAGTAATGGATTCCAAGCATAAAAAATCGATTGCCTGAATCCATGTTGCAAAACAAAACACGAGCTTTGAAATAAATTATCTGACTTCATTTTGCAAGTTAAAAATATCAATTAGCAATTATTGAAATTTGAGGAATTAATTTAATTGGTACTTTAACTTTATTAACTTTACATTATCCGAGCATTAAAAGTATTATTATTTAGTTTCATGTTTTAAACATCGCGAATTATTGAAATTCGGATATTAAATCAATTGATTACCTGGCTCCAAATTGTAAATATCTCAAAAGAGGTTTCCATTGCCATGAATCTGCTGCAATGAAAACAGGTGGCTTTGGTATGCAGCTGTAAACACTTACATCAATCATTCTCTTGCCCCTATACATGAGTTTTGACTGCCGAGCATGTTTCAAGAAATATGAGAGCACGTCTTCCCGTTTTGTCTGAAATTTTCTTCCATAACGAAACACCTCAGGTTTGAAAAGAACAGTGAAGTGAAGAGGTCCAAATGCAAACCAGATCTCATTAATCAAATCTAAAAGCTTTAAAAAAACATCACAGTTGGACTCTTACAACTAGAGAAGAAGTGAAGTGATATAACCTAACCATGTGTTTTAAATCAGATTTAATTGAATACCTGTAAACGACGTCACATGTGTGTGTGTGTTGAATGTGATTGGCTTCTAAATCGACAAATGTCACGATTTACCTACGATGACGTCACTTGGCGGTATCCACATATAAATATTTTAAAACCACGTTTTTCAAGCAGACTAATAAAATAATTCTATTTTTGCCATAAATGTGAGCCAATTTTTTGGTGAACTGCTTGAGCAAAGTTCATGGTTAATGCTGTGTATCCCTTGTGCATTCGCGACGTTAGAATACACCATTTGGGAAGAAAATCGTTTCCGTGTCTTGACTACCTTCCTTTCATTATCATCTCAGTTGTTATGAGAATGTATTACTATATTTTCCCATAATATTTTTTCGTATTTAATAGTCAAAATTTTTTTCTAAAATTTCCACGACGCTTTATTTAGAACTGTGTTTAATGTAGTTTTCCCTTCCGTAATGTTTCCTAAATAAAAAGTTTTTAATCTATTTGAAAATCAAGACGGAAACTAGCGTACTTTCTTCTTCTATGACTATTCACACGCTAATGGTGAAAACATGTAAGGTGTTGCCATAGTAAGTGCTGCTCTGCGCCACCTGTAGCCCATTTCGATTGCCAATTGTTAAAACTGTTTTTTTTTTTTTTTTTTTTTTTTAAATTCTACTTTTTACTTAAATGACAAAATATGGTATTACTTATTTTCTCTTCTATTTATTCATTTATTTATTTCATTTTTGGGGGACGTTAACAATTAATACCAAAGAATTGTGCTTGTTAGCTTATTTGTGTTGGAAAGTGGTAAAAATTCTGATTGTCGATAAATTCTGTTATTAGCCGTCAATAATAGAAACTTAAATTATCATCTGGTACATAGTTTCAGTTAGCACTTTAGTCGATACAGATTTCATAAAGTGACAAATCGACACATAGGGTGTTTAGTAAAATGCAATGGAAATTTTTAAAATAAAAGACAAAGCAAAAGTTTGAATTGTGTATTGATTTACCCGAGTGATTTTTATGCTTAGAATTACTGACCATATTGAATTTTAGCTTAACAAAATTATAATAAAATGACATTTATCTCATTATTTCATCAGGTTTTAATCATAACTTTTTAATATTTCTTTATTTCAATTTTTTTTACACGAAATATCTTGAGCTCTGTCGCTGATTTGGATATCTCCCTTAATTTTATATTTTGTTTTGCGGCGCAAAAACTGATTTAGCAACTTAATTGCAAACGTGTCTTAAAAAATGCTCAGGGATTGCAATGGAATAAAAGAATTAACATTCGATAATTAGTACGAGAATTATTAATTGTTAATTTTGTAGCAAAAATTACAATGCAGGATTGCAACTAATCAGACTTGAAATTTAGCGAGCTGAAAGGATCTTTTTGTTTAATAACTTAACACAAGATTTTCTTAAACTTTTCATTTATTTGAAGGTTCTGGTAATTTTAAGTGCTTTGATAGCAAATTTTTTCTCTTATTACGATGAAATGAGAAAAATTTTTTTATATGATTCGGTTATTTCGAGAATTATCTATCAACTGTTAAACTTGTTGCAAACAATACCATGAGGTGTGATCCTCTGTCGGCTGGAATGCAACTACATTTTTGTAGTTTGACGTGTTGAATAGACTCTTTTCATTTATAAACATAGCGTGACTTTTTTTCGGCCAAAAATTGCAACTCGCTTGAAAATGCTTTTTCTGGAATATTTTTTCACTTTCCTTTATTTATGCTTTAAATTATGCTTATTTATGCATTGTTGCCGGAAAATACATTTATCTTTCTTAAAATCATCATTTCATAAGCTTATTGCGCTTGACTTAATAGCAAAAGTTACGAAAAAAGAAAGAGATTAAATATTGCCAGGTATAATAAATCTTAACATTTATATTGATATTTTTGAGATCGTAGAAGGCTCAGAAGAGAGATACAATCTTTCCAATTTGAACTAGTATTGACTTTATATTTGACCGTGTTTCGTGTTCTCAACGGTGGAGGGCAGTTGTTTCAACTTCCTGTAGAAGATTCGCTTGTATTAGTAAATAAAAAGAAAAAGAAAAAATATTCACGTTTTTCTATGACGTCAGAGGAGAGCAGCAAGACTTTCTGCAGGGTTCATTTTTCTTAGGATACATGGTGAATATGATATTAGGTTATCGTTTCAGTATATTGTTAACAAATAAAATAACTTAATATGTATTATTTCTTACTGTTTCACAAATGCTGTATATCTAAGTTTAAATATTTTCCAAGTTTAGTTTATTATTTTTCAAATCCAAGTAGTCCTTAATTTTTTATGATTAATTAGCATATTAACCACATGAAATGTACACCACATGAAATTAACCACATGAAATCTTACATGAAATGTTAATCATCATATATTTTATAAACAAAGTTATTTTTCTATTTTTAAAATACCGACTTTAAGGAAAAAGATAAATACGAGTGAACCTTCAAGGTTGTTGAGGTTATCCTCCTGAAGTTTTGAAGAAATATTAATCATAAGTTTCCTCACGTACCTCACACACTAAATGGTTATTCTCGACTTGTAGTCTATAGCAAAGTTCCATGATACCCTCAATAAGCACATATTCACGCATTGGTATAGAAAATACGTTTTTGCTGCTTTTGAAAGTTGAAAGCATTGCCGCTATCATATCTTCCCCGTTGCTTTCATTACAGGTACTGTGTATGCTTCTAAACCATTGAAAAAGCTGGCATGCTTCAGGATTGTGATTGGATACAATAACATCGTAACTATATACATAGCCTAATGGGCCAAGTTCAATTTCAGAACTGCTTAGGACGAAATCTTGTTCTGTAGGAAAATCTATCACAATATGTCTTGTTATGAAAGTTTTCAGATCTGATTTCCTTCTGCGTAAAACTGTAATTGAAAGTACAGATAATTTATCAAATGTCATACGTATCTGGAGAGTTCTTATGAAGATTATACATATTTTCATCAGTTCTTATTAGCTTAAAGTGCATAAACTTTTGAACAGATTTTATTAGTGTAAAGAGTTGTAGACACACACATTTGAATAGTCAGTAAAGTTACAGTAATTAGTCTAAGGAATATAGATATTTTAACAGATTTCAGGAGGATTTAAAAAAACACATACACTAGACATGAAAGATTCCTTTAATCGATGAATTTAAAAAAGAATTGTTAGTACTGCTAACATTGTAAATAATTAATGCGGACTGTTTATTAAAACCAATAAAGCGTTTAATACTCTGACATGAACAGTAAAACAGCATTTCCTCATTGCTCCTCTATTCATGAAAGCCAAGCTGATAAAAGAATGGAAGAAACACGAAGGGAATCGGCGATCGCAACACTCGAATACGCCATCTGGGGAGAGACCGGTTTCATGCCTTTAGCCCTTCTCCCTTCCCTCGCCTCCTCTTTTCAGTTGTATAGGAATGTTCTACGATATTTTCTCTTTTCTTAATATTTTACCTTTTTACTAAATAAAAATATTTTTTAAAATTCCTGTGATACTTTTCCTTAGAACTATGTTTAATGTAGTTTTCAGTTCCATATAGTTTTCCAACTTTAAAGATTTTAATCTGTATGAAAATCAAGAGAGAAACTAACGTACTTCCTCCCTCTATGACTTTCCACACGCTAATGGGGAAAGCATCTGAAGTGTTGCCATAGGTAGAGCGTTCTGCTCTACGCCACCTGCAGCCCATTTCGATCGCCAATACTTCAATTCGCTTGTAGTGTATTGTCTCTCTATCTGAGGAATTTCCTTTGCCAGTTACCTGCTGGAGTTCTATCCGTGACAATAGTTACAAAGTTGATCTATTTCAAGTAAGGGTGTAGGGTAAACATTTAGGACAAGTTTTGGCCGAGGTTGGCAAAAAAGTATCAAAAGCTTATCTTTCTGTACTCTTTCTTGTTCCTACAGCGACAAACAACCACAGACTCTATGGGGGTTCTTTAGTTAGACAGACTATATGTAATACTGTAAAGATTGCTCAAGTATTGACCAAACTGTTAAATACCCTCCTCACAGTAAGTAATAGTTTCATGACACCATGCGTTCGTCATTTCATTTTCTCTGTAAATATTTTTTTCAACTTTTATTATTTGTTCAGTCGGTTCTATTTTGCACCGAAGAGCCATTACATTATGACCACCCTGCTAATAACACGTAAGACCACCTTTAGCCCTCAAAACTGCTAGCATCCGCCGTGGCATTGATTCCACAAGGTGCTGATAGGTAGTCTGAGGTATCTGGTACCAAGCGCTCACCAACTGGTCCTGCAATTCCCTCACATTGCGAGGGAGTAGCGTGGCAGCACGAATTTGGTTTTCCAAGTAGGACCACAAATGCTCTATTGCATTATGGTCAGGTGAATTTGGGAGCCAAG
This sequence comes from Parasteatoda lunata, assembly GCA_949128135.1. NCBI lineage: Eukaryota > Metazoa > Arthropoda > Arachnida > Araneae > Theridiidae > Parasteatoda > Parasteatoda lunata. The sequence goes on from OX421975.1 coordinate 92,602,059, forward strand.
ACATGACTTGAAAGTCGCTGAAATGTTCCCTGTACCAATCCACGACGATTCGACCCTTATGACATGGTGCATTATCCTGTTGGTAAACATCCTCCCCCGCAGGAAAAGATGTTGCCATGAATGGGTGAACCTGGTCTGCAACTATGTTCAAGTAGCTTACAGACGTCAGGGATTGTTCTATGAGGATTATGGGTCCTAATGGCACCCCATGAAAACATTGTTCCTGGGCGAGAAACCATGAAAACCTTGGCGAGCCAATTGTTATAGGTGGGAGGGTGGTCATAATGTAATGGCTCTTCGGTGTATGTTCAGTCGTGTTCTGTTAGGTAAGAAGCTTGGCTTGCTTCTTTGTGTGTGTGTGGGGGGGGGGACTCGTTTTGAAATCGGTGTTTGTATAGATTTTTGCCTAAGTTGTAGAAAATATTTAAATTTTGGATATAAGCTCGGTTAACAGTTATGTCGCTGACAAAAAATAAAAATATGACTAATTGTTCATTACATCGCCTTGTTCTATCATTCCATGCTATGATTTAACTTTCCCGGTATTCAGACCATAGAGTTGCACAATAACAAGGAAAAATCGGTGTTTTGATACTGGAAATCTTGCATCTGAGAGTTCGGAAAAAACCTGAACAAAAGCTAATGAGAAATATAAATTTTTTTAAAAATAAACTCCATATAATTTTACCAATTATTCAATATATTTCAGTAATATGGAAATTGCTACTCCAATTATTTATCAAAAGTTATCTTTTTTTCAGCACTTTTGATGAGGAGAAAATCAATTGATACATAACTTTTATTTCCTGAAGGTAATTATTTAATATTTATATGCATCTAAAAATAATAAAGAATAAATTGAAATATACCTGGTAACCCGGACATTCCAGAACAATAAAGAAAAGGTCTAATTAATCAAAGAAATATAGAGCAATAAAAATTTTAGAGTCTAACTGTAATTAAAATTTTGAATTGTGTGACCTGATTATAAAAAAACAAAAATCTGACTGCAATTTTTCGTTATAAATAGACTGTTTTCTAGTAATAATGAATTTTACATAATTTAGAAACTAAGAATAAACAGCAACAATTATATGATTTTAATAGTTTAAACAATATATATATATATATATTTAACAATCTGCTTGATAGTCAGATGTCATTATAAAATTTTTCTTGCAACAATTAGTTTCATGTAACACTAGCAGCTATAACAGGAGTAAAAAAACATTATTAAGTGATCTATTTGAACATTATGTAATTTTGGTAAATATGGGAAAAGAGGGTAAGAGGCAGCTAGGATTTGAAAGCCTGTTGGAAATTAACTGTTCCAACTGAAAAGTGTCGAAATTAATGAAGATATCAATTGTTTACAATATATCGATCCTGTCATTGATGTACTATTTTCTTTATAATTGTTTTTTCTTCTTTTTTTTGAAAAAAAAAAAAAGTCAAAACCCCCCAATGAGAACACACTTTAACTCTATTGGAAATTTAGAAATACTAGAATCCAGTCAAATGTATTGGGTGAGGGTGAGGAGCAATTGTCCCGGGACTGCTGAGAGTCTGACCAAAATTTCTTGCAAAAATAATGTCGAGATACCTGGTCTTACCGGACTCTCTCCTAAGTATTTGTGACATTACTCGTAATAGCAACGGAAAACTGTAAATAAGTCGCATTGTGAAATGACTCTGGTAAAGCTCAGGATTCTTCCTCCACAGTCAAACTTGGGTTTTCAATGTTTAAAAAAAGTTACTGATTAGAAGAATTTTTGCTCTTCAAGACTGTAAATCATGATGTAAGTTTGTATTTTGTATTCCATTTGCATTATTTTTAGAATCCCAGTTAAGAAAAAAAAAAAAAAAAAAAAAACATATTTGAGCTCAAATACTTTAGCTAAGAGGAAACAAAAATGCGATTGAAATCTATTGAAACAATCGTTAAGAAATATCAAAACGAGCTATTTTTTATTGCTTGATGCAATTTAAGCGTGTTTTTAATAATCATTATAAACTGTACTTTCTTTACCCCTGAAATCAAACAGGTTTTGTACTCACACATTCTTCAGTTGTGATTTGTTAGATTTTTTCTTCGTTTATATATTGATCTTGGATATCTAATAATGTGTATCCTTTTTATTTTATTTATTTATTAATTATTATTATTATTTGTACATTTTAGTCTGATACAGGAAGTTTCGACACCTATTCATTTATTCAATTTTAATTGCAACAGTGCAAAAAATCGTTAAGAGTCGACCAATTGCTATTAATTCTTTATGTAATAATTATATGTAAAATTGTTTAAAGTAAGAGATAGAAAATGGGACAGTGCATTTGGTTTTATCACACCAAAAGGACTATTTTTATTATTTTTTTTTTTTAAAGATTGATTAGTGCAGCAAATGAATTCGTATCTTCATCGTTTATTATTATTTTTCATTTACTTATTTATTTATTTATTAAATATAAATTGCTACATATTGATATACAAGTCTAGATATTTTCGATACCTACTCTTTCATGTTATCGAAATTTAAGGATAATATAGAATATTATTCACAATTGTAAATTGCAATATTTTTATATTTTTCATTCTATTTGTATAATTTATATATTCACATATGTTTGGACCTAATGGAATTTCAACTCACACTATTTCAATTTCTCCAATTAATGAGCTTCTTTTTCATTCACCTGTAAAAAATATAAAATGAGCTTACGTACATTACATAAAAATCAATATAAATTGGCAGAGAAAGATAACCATGAATCGCATAAACAAGTCAACACTTTTCTTAATGAAATTTATAAAATATTGATTATATGAATAGAAATAATGCGTGATATCACGCATTATTTCTGTGAAACAAAAAGCCAATCATATATATGATTGGCTTTTTGTTTCACAAAATTTTAATCTTGCGTTGATTTCGGGACACCTTGTTCGGGACAGTTGTCGTTACAGTAACGTGCACACGGGTGTGGTAAGGGGTATTCAATCGACGACTAATGTTAAATTATATTTAAAAAATAATAATAATAAAAACATTGCAAAAGAAAATTTTGTAATTTTGGTTTATTTTCTCAGTAAAGAGGATAAAAAAAATAATTTTGAATAAAAGTCTATCATTTGGTGTAAATTTCACAAGCCTTTTTTTAGGCTTCATCAGAAGACTTCTTTCAGATGCTTTTATTCTGCCCTTGTGTGTTATTTAAGTCTTTATCCTTCTCCATCTTGTCCCGCAACAGCAGTGGACTGATAGTAAAGACACGATTCCCAGTAGAACACCGAAGTCAAGCGGGTAGCTGCGGCGAGTAAGCGGGTGGTTGACCACTTTGATCAACTTGTGCAGCGACTGAGGGTGCGTGGAATCATTCCTCGTTAAACTGTTCTACAGTAATGTGCTCAACTTCGTCCAGGTCGTTGAGGGTTCCAAAGTAGGGGAGCCATCCCCTCTGCAGAGGATCAAATGGCATGTCTTCGGACGATCCTCCAGGGATGTTTTGTTTTCCAGATAGTAGCCTGTAGGTCATTGATTAGCTCTAGTGCGACGTAAACAAAGTAACAACCTGTCTTCTCCATCTTCAAAATATGTGAACACTTTACTCCTTAAGGGAGTAATGTTGTAATTGAAAGGACCATTTACACTGCAAGCGAAAGAATCATGCATGCAAATTTGGAGGTGCTAGCTAATGAGAATATCATTAGTGAAATTAAGGAGACCAGCAAGTAATTTTTAAATCTACCAATCAGGTTCCCGCATCTCCAAATTCCGCACACAGTGTGAAAACCGTTGTTGAGGTTTAAAAGTTTGGCTCATTTATGGGATCTTGTGACGACAAAAATAGGTAGACAGAAGCTTATCAAAATATACATAAACACAAACAGAACTTGACAGGATAAAAATACGATAAGTTATATCTTGGAGTCTTTTCATATTATCTGCTAAGTAAGCGGAAAAAGAAACTAAACGTTTTTTTTAAAATCAAAGATAATGTTGGCATAGATATTTTGAGGAAAATTTTGTATTTATTTTTGTAACTTAGAATGAGTTCAAACAATTTGAAAGAAAGTAATGCTGCAGAAAATTCCTGTCACATTAATAAATTATCAGCTCCTGTTGCTTTCACTCAGTCTTTGCAGCATCAAGTTAATGAGGATGATATTTGTGATATTATACAATCTCAAAAACACATGTAAGCCTAATGGTTTAAGTTATATTCACACTGTGAATGCTTGTATTTCTCTTAAATTGTCGTGCTGCCTAATTTATTTATAATTAGGGTTTACGCCAGCAATAAAAATTTAGTGATCCAATAGGACCACCTAGGTATTAATTTAGTGGTCCAAAAAATTAAAATGGTAGACAAACGTGAGAAAAATCAAACTTAACAATATACATCAAAAATTGTTAATTGCCATCTTAAATACCCTGAAACTAATTACGTTTATTAGCCCATAAATTATTATTAAAATTAAGTGCAAAGAAACTAAAATAATATTGGTAAAAATTCAACATAAAGATTAAAATGCTTAGACAAAATAAATATATAAATGAAAAAAACAGAGAAAGTAAGAACTAACAAAATATGATACTAAAAATTAATTATCTAAAAATTTTAAATAAAGTCAATTCTAAAAGAAAAAAAAAATTGATTAATAATTTACTTCCAGTACATGAATGCAAAACACAGCACGTCATGTAAATTTGAAATTTTAATATTTAAATGTGAAAATTTTTTTATCAGATACTTTCTATTATTCCATTTGAATACCACACATTTGAATTTTATTCCACGCATAGAAGTTCTAAGATAGAACAATAAAATTAATACAACAATATGATTTTAGCCACATTTTTTGATTATTGACAGAACATTTGGCGATAATTTTTGTCATCTCGCCCTACTGGTACGAACCCTAATTATAATTAATCTAGATTGCTAAATAATGATCTTACTTAGTTAGTTTCGTAAATGATCTAGTATAGCTTTTTTTATGAAAAGTTCTTTTGTATTGAATTTTCGTTTAATATATAAATTGGTATTGTAATGAAAGACAACAACATTGTAAAGATTGTGTTAAAGAATCGTGTTTTGTTATGAAACAAGGATATTTTACTATAGGATACTTCCATACAATTAACTGTTTTCACAAAGTGAAACTGTCTGGCTAGTTTTGTTTTTTTTCTTAAATGCCGCTGCTTAGAAGTAATCAATATATATATATATATTTTTTTACACATATACTAATACTGATACTTCTATTTTATTAATAATAAGAAAAAAAATCTTAGTTTTTCAAACTGCTAAAATACAGTAAAAGCTCTGCTAAAATAAGTTTCTCATTGCACTTTCAGTTCTTTCTGAAACTATTCAATGTTATATAGTCCGTTGCTCGCTTATGCCTATATATTTGCGAACCATTAAGATGTGAATTAGAGGCTTATTTGTTTTCCCCTTTTGTGAGAAATGTTTATTTTTCAATTCTAATTACTATACTACCTCTATTATTGTTTTTCAAATAAATAATATTATGAGGCTATTCTATTACCTTAACTATTTTATGTTATAAACCTTATTCCATTATCTATTACATTTCCTTATTGAATTATTATTTTTACAATGGATTTCTAATGCAATTTTCAGTTATATATTTTTCATTCATAAGTTGATTATCAGACCTCAGAAAAATATGTAAGCAGTGCTTATCATATTTATCTATTCTTCATCTCTTCGTTTATGTTAGACATATTTTTATTCTACAGTCTTTCATTAGTCAATGTAGGGCCAATTTTTAAAAATTCTGATTGGTGTTTTAGTCATTAAAATAATTTTTTGACATACAGGGTTACAAACACTAGAAATTTTAACTGTGCTTTGTGAGTAATAAATTTTTTCTTTCTTTTTTTCCCATTTTTTTTTTTTTTTTTTTTTTTTTTTGATATTAAAGATAATTTTTCTTGTGATGATTGGCATAGCTCGATAGTTGCCAGGGTGGACCTGATTGATTTTAGAAATTTGATTGATTATCCTAAAAAAATAAGAATTAATCAGTTTTAATTTTAAGTTACTAATAGAAAAAAATAATTAGACAGGGTTCCCAAAAACAGAAGCAAATAAATGAGTGGCATCTAAGATTTTTCAAGATTATTGAAAAATCCTAAATTTAGCTTTTATTTGAGAATTACGAAAGTAACCTGACCTATTTTTTTGCACCCAAATATATTATCTGAAAATAATTTTTTTTTAAACTTTTATACAGGGTTACACATTTTTTTTAAATATATTTTATACAGGGTTCCCAGAACCTGAAAAAAATAAATGAGTGGTATCTAAGATTTTTCAAGACTACTGAAAAATACTTAAATTTACATTTCATTTGACAATTATGGAAATATTTGAGGTATTTTTTTTTGCATCCACATATATTTTCTTAAATTTAAAAATTTATTGGTAGCTTAAAACATTTAGATTTATCTCACTTTTGCTACCACTTTAAAAATTTTCCCCATCGGTGGAAACCCTAGATTATATATTTCACGATCACAAACTACCCTATAAAATTTTCGTAGTTCCAATAATGCTCGTGATGTATTTTATTAATTTTCATGAACTTTTTGATTAGTCCCTTTTGTTTTGTTGCACATTTTAATAGATAATGCTAATGACTCTTTAAAAATTTAATCATGCTTTTTAGTTTATAATTGTTCATTTTAAGATTGAAATTGCTTGCTGATTTTTGTGTAAATGTTTTTCTTTTTTTCCCTTTAAGGTTATCTCGATTTGAAAAAACAAATGAGATGCTTGTAAACTGCAATTCCCTTCTAACTAGTCGTTATGTTGGTGCTAGTAAAGAATTAAAGAAACAAAAAGCCTTTCTAATTGATTTGAAAAAAGATTTAGAGTCTGTTTTCAGAAGGATAAGGTATGTTAATTCTTGAGAAGAAACTGATAATAATGTTGGAAATTTTTAGCTTTCTCAGTGATTATTATGCAGAGTTATCCCTAAGAATAAAAAAGGTCAGAGTGCTTCTTACAGAAAAGGCACTCACTTAACATAGTAAAAATGTATCAAAATGTGTAATAAATATTATGTAATAATTTAATTTGATCCTCAAATTTTTTTAAATGACCCGCTTATATTATTTTATATGCGTATTTCAAAAAGTGATACTTACTCATTATCAAAATAAGAGAAAAGTTTGTAGTTTAAAAAAAATAATTAATGACAACCTAAAACACAATCCTTGTGCACAAATTTTTTCAAAAAAAGTAAACTTAAAAAATGATTAAATGATGAACAACTTGAAAGCTTTTTTCTATAATTTAAATCAAAAATTATTAGAAAATGATCATTTAAAGATGCATTTTTTTTTAAAAAAGGTATTTATTTAAAAAATTAGTTTTAAAAATTAAAATCAATTAAAAAATTATTAACACCCCTGAAAAAAGATACTCATAAAAAGTTAACCAGTTTAGAATAACATTATAAATTGGTTAAATTTTTGTTACTAACAATTTTTTAATATCATTTAAATAATTTTTTTAATATAAATTAATATAATTTAATTACCATTATATTAATTTTGTAATTAACAAAATAAATATAATAGTAATAATAGTCAGAATTAATCCTATAAACTCAGATAATTTTACCAGCGTGTAATTATAATTTAAGCAGTGAATTAATTTTTAAAACTATAATATGAATAAAAAGGTAGTGCTTTTAAGTCATTATGGATTATTTTTACAAAAAGGGCAAAGAGGGGTATCAAAGGGCACACAGGGCATACTGCCCTTCTAAAAACGCTTAGGAAAAACACTATATCATGTAATTGATTATATTTTTTGTTCAGTATATAAGTAATTTTATGCTGTATGCAAATGACATTAATCATTTACTTTATTTTTCTGTCGAGTAATATTCTTTTTTTTAAAATGAAAATTTACTTAATTTTTGTTTCTTTTTGTAACAAGCAACTTAAAATTATAACATATATTAACCGCAGATTATTGTGTTTGTACATTTTATTTGCTGTTTTTCAAAAAATTAATATCATATATTTATGTTAATAACTTCCAATTATGTTTGATTGACCAAATGGATTAAAGACGAAATAACGAAGCTTACAACATCCAGACTTTTTCCAGCAAACTATTTCTGGTAGTGGAATTTTTTCAACTTCATTATTTGCTTCTTACTAAATTAATGTGATTTTAAGAGATTTTGAACACCATGACTGTATAATTCAAAAAGATTGTTTATCAAGATGATATAAAGTTTTTAATTTTTGGTGAAACTAAAAATATTTGGCATTTCATTATCACTACAAAACTCTTTCACATAAGTTTTAAAAGTTTATATTATTTAAGCAATAATCAAATATAATATAAATTTATGGGGTATAATAGTAAAAAAATGAATATTTTTTGAATTGTGTAATTGTGTTCTATTTCCCTTTACGAGTTATGGACTAAGGATTAATTCATGTGGTTTAAAAAATGTATTTATTGGATACATGCATTTGAGTTTAATGCATTTTGAAGAATAATATTTATTTCCCAATGTAGAAAACATATAACTTTTAAATTTTGTCTTTGTTTAATAAAAGTGAATAAAATAATTTCAACCACTGTTTCATATAAATGATTGTGAGGTACCTGCTAATCATGGTACAAAGTTTCATGGGGTAGCAAATCTAAACAACGTTCTTTACAATAAAATAGATAAATTGTCAGTTCATTACTAATGGAAAAAGTTTTTCTGTTAAAAAGCAAAGATTTTAGTTACTTTATAATTATCAAACTAAATCCTTGTCATGTCAATGCACAATGTAATGTACTTTAGGTTGCCCGTAAAAATTTTTCTTATTGTGGCAATCAGGAAAAATATTCATTATAATATTTTAAAAATCATGTATAAACAATATTTTTTTCAATATTTCATAAAAATATTTTTACTAGTGGACATCAAAATGTTTTTATAAGTTACATTCAGTAATTAAATTTAAGCTACTTAACAAAATTTTGACTAAGAATTTTCATTTTTAACAACATTTACATTGTAACTCATAAGAATAATTTGATAAAACAGAAATTTGATAAAAATCTTCTTTAGCAAATTTGTACAATAATAATCTTTGACTTATTCATTCATTAGTGTATTAATGAAGATCGTGCTTCAGATATACTCCATTAACTCTGCTACCAACATTTGAAGAGTTTATTTTCATTTAAAATAATATTATGCATAGTTACTAATTCATTTGTGTGTATAACATACAGTATTTATTTAACTTGAAATTGAATTTTTTCCTTTTAGGTTTCTAAAGATGAAGTTATCACAACAGTATACGGAAGCCTTCTCTGGTAACATAGAACTTTAGTATTGAGAAAAAAAGATATATAATTTATTTTTTATGCACTATTTTGTTTAAAAATACTTCTATCCTCTGCATCTTCCAGAGTTCTCCCTAGGAATAAAAAAAGGGTAGGGCTCTTCCTCTCTGAGAAAGGGCACTTTGAGTTTTGAAAGGGCACTCGTTTAACATCGTAAATATTTATCAAAATGTGTAATATTATGTAATAACTGAATATTATGCTCTATCATTTTTAAATTATTCTCTCGTACTATTTTATGAGCATATTTCAAATGGTAATTCTTTTATTATTTTCAAAATGAGTGAAAAATGTGTAGTTTATAAAAATAATTAAAGGCATGCTAAAAGGCAATCTTTGTGGCATTTTTTTTTTTTTTTAAAAAGTAAACTAGCAAAAAATGATTAATTGATTATTGAAAGCTCCTTTCTATAATTTAAACTGAAAAATATTAGAAAATAAATAAATATAGAATTTAAAGATGCATTTAAAAAAAAAATATTTATTTAAAAAATAAGTTTTAAAATTTAAAATCACTTAAAAAAATTATTAATACCCTCCAAAAAAAGATACTTATGAAAATTTAACAAATGTTGAAAAATCCTAAAAAAGTAAATATTTGTAATAGTAGTTAGAATTAAACCTATAAGCACAGATACTTTTACTAGTGTGTAATTATTATTTAAAGAACAACAAGTAAATTGTTTAAAAATGGAATCTGAATAAAAAGACATTGTTTTTACGGGATGGTGGCTTACTTTTACAAAAAAGGCAAAGAGGGTGCATTTATTGGAATAAAAGGAATGTAGGGTGGGCTACCCTTCAAAAATCGCTTAGGGAGAACACTGCATCTTCACATAAATGCAGGTTTAATAAATTACTGAATTCCTAGTTATTTTGAATGGAATATTTGTTTAATAATTACGGTTTCTGACTAGTTTCTTACAACAGGACTTTTTACTTTGATTTATTACTAATTTTCCTTTATTTTCCTTTTATTTATTTTTAGAATGTTTTTTTTTTTATTTGATAGTTAAACACCAAGAAATAATTTTTTTATCATCTAATTTTTTTTGAAAGAATTTTCTCATTTTTGTAACATTGTTTTTTTTTTTTTTTTTTTAAACATTTTCTTTTAGTACATAATAGTCAGTTTTCATTGATGTGTGTTTCATTCTACTCTTTGCTAAGTTTTAAATTACCTAATCAGTACTATAACTGTTCATATATGAAAATGTGTACACATGTACTTAATTTTCTTTGAAAAATATCACTAAATTTTGAGCTTTTAATGGAAGCTGATATTTAATTTAGGTTTTAATTTTATTAAATAAGAAAATCAATTACTAACTCTAGTTTTGTTAATTTCTCCTTGTCATAATTGTTGCTTTTCACACATATTTATAAAGTAAGAAAATAGGGATTTATGTTTATCATTTTTAAAAAGACTGGCTTTTTTTGTTCCTAGGAATTTGTAATTTCCAAATTTATTGAAATCTAGTTGCATTATTGATATGTATAGATTGGGTAATAGAGCCAATTTGTTAAAAATGGCAAGACCCTTCAATCCCTGTTATGGAATGTGATACTATTTGGACCTTGAAGTCCAGTCAATACCTTCTTGTGTTGCAACCTGTTAGTTACCAGTGGATCATAAATGAACACAAATTTATTTCCTCCAACTTTATTTGGCAAGTCTGAGGGTGTTATTGTAAATCAGTAAATAGAAAGCAAGATTTTAATCGAATATTTTTCAGCCATGGATAATTTATTTTAATTGTTTGATTATGTATAATTTTTTTTTGTATTTAATCTTATCAGATGTACTAATTCACTGAGACTAATTTTCTTGAAATGATTTTTGATGGTTGCTTTTTCAAAATATACACTGTCATTCAAAATATGATTTTTTTATCTTTTGTTTATAGCATCTAGTATCAATGTTCTCGATGAAGAAGAAGAACAGGAAGAAAAAGAAACAGGTACAAGTACAGTTAAAGAATGTGGCACAATAAATGCCAGCAGTTCTGGTAGTAGGGGTAGTTCACCTTGTTCCATTTCATCACCCTCAACATCTGATACGTGAACAGGTTGATTCTTGAAAATCTGTTATATATTCACTATTTATATTTTTAATTCTTGTGATAAATTTATCATTTTATGTCATTAAATTAACTTTACCATATTACTTTATTCATTTTAAAAATCAAGAAAGAAATGTCTGAAATGTAAAGAATTTGTTTTATCTACAAATTGGCTACTCAAAGTGAAATTTACATTTTTCTTAAATGCTCCATTATAATGAAATTTTTAACTTTTAGATAACATTTTATTTTATAAAAAAAAAATCTAGTTACAGTACAAATGTGATTTCATAGATCAATGGATTTTATATAAAAATTTATCTGTTTAAAATGATTGCAAAGTTATTTATTATTCTCTGTACACATAACATTTTCATTCTGTTTATCAATGTCTTGAAGCAAGATAGTGATAAGCCACACTTTTCCAAAGGTGACATTTTTACATCAAATTGTTTCTTTCTATTGTTTTGAGGTTAGCACTTTACAAGTTTCCTTAATTTGCACTTTATAAAAGCTCAAAAATATCTTATCACTTACCTCAACACTGATACATAATCAGTGCCTTTGCGTTATTGGCATTTTTACATCAAATTGTTTTGAGGTTAGTACTTTACAAGTTTCATAAATTTTCACTTTATAAAAGCTCAGAAATATCTTATCACGTACCGGGACACTGATACATAATCAATGCTTTTGTCTCAAGGAAGTAATCTATGGAATTATAGTCATGGCCATTTTATTAATGAAAATTGTGTTTTTTATGACTTACTCTCTCTATTTTGAAAATATGGCTTATCATTATTATGCCCAAAACTTTCCATTTATAATTGGTGAGAAAAAACATTAAGCATGAGGCTTCATTTATCAATATTTCGATATTTGGATTGATAATATATAAAAAAAAAAAAATAAAAAAACAGAAGTAAAACTTTCACTGAATTATTTTTTATGTCTCATTGATTCTTAGGCAATTTTACAAACATCTGCTTGTCTGCTAGTATCATAAACTCATTTCACAAATCTTTGTTTGTTCTAAATATAATTCAAAATTACATAGATAATAAGAATGTTTTGTGCCCAAATATCTCCATCCATCTGTGCCCAAATATCAGCTGATCAATAAAAAAAAATGTTTAAAGTCTCTGCATGAACTCCTCATCTTCAGGAGTAAAATATTTAAAATTTGTTTTTTCATCTCTTATGTTCTTCCTTACACAAGGTATATATTATTGTTGTTTTAATTATATTTTCCTTCATTTCTTGTTAAATGATGTATAATATCTACTTATCTTTGAATAATTTATATCTGAAAAAGCTTTGACTTTACAATGCTCTTACTCTTTTGACATGCTTCTGCATTTTTAAAGAAGAGTTGAAAAATATGCATAATGGTTTTTAAACTAAAAATCATAATAAAAAAGAACAAACATAGCAGTAAGAGACACTAGTTTTTTTATATTTTGCATGATAGGTTTCTGAGCATAAGCTCTTTATTTACAATTCAAATACAGTTAGTTCAAATGCAGTTCAAATACAATTAAAATATTATTCAAATACAAACACCTACTTTGAACTTTTGTTAAGAATCAAGCACATTTTGAGAATGTCTTCATAAAATAACTTCTAAATAGAGAAATGAATTTGTTATTAAATGAACTTTCCTTGTCATCCATTATTTTTTTAACAAAATATTTCTGATTGCTTGAAACTCATTCTATTTTTAACACATTTTATGGTGAATCTTGAATTGATTTTACCTGGCACTTAACTAATTGAGAGCAGTAACATCTCTGTCATTCTTTGTATTTTATCCAAAAAGTGCTAACTTTATTCTATTTATAAAGATGGTTGTAATATACAGAATTAATAGATATTATTTACAAATTAAAAGTATACTATATTAATTATGTTTATGAATTTTAAATCCGTCTTGTGCTGTTTTATTTTTAACGAATTTTTCTTATAACCAACTTTTTTTTTGGAGTTCGTTTAATAGAGGTTTGTCTGTACGTAAGAAAATTAGTCATAATCACAAATAAATAATTTCTATACAATAGGTAGAACAAATGATTTTCAAAAGTCTAGATAATTTAAAACTAAATTTGTTGACAGATTTTTATTTGTTGATGAAACTTTGCTTACGCTGGTTCTATTTAAGGTGTTAACAAACAGCAATCAACTCATTTTTAATTCCTTAGAAGCAAATTTATGAACAGTTCATTTGGCAACATTTTTAGTTTGCTAACTTTAATTTCTTAGATTGATGTTGTGCCATTTTTTTTAATGCTAAAGTCTCTTTCTCTTTCCTAATATAACATTGTTAAAAAACGTTGATTATTCTTTTAGTGTATGATGTAAATGTTAATTGCATTCTTGGAGTATGCTCTAACATTTTCTAGGATGAACTGACCTCTAATATATTCTATATTGGTAACTTCACATTTTAACTCTAAAGTGGTTTTCCTCGCATAATATTGTTAAAAAAAGTTGATTATTCTTTTAGTGTATGGTGTCAATGTTAATAGCATTCTTAAGTTTTTGAGCATGCTCTAACATTTTCTACAATGGACTGACCTCTAACATGTTCTATGTTGATAATATCATGGAGATTTGAATTAGGTAATTCTAAACTATGATTTTAAACCTGGCTAGCATTATATTACTGAACCAATTCATGCTAAATTTGTTCGATTTCTCAGTTCTTTTCATTATTTGTATGTTGTTCTTATTATTTTTGAATAATAAGCATATTGTAACACACTTATAACTCAAATTACTTAATTTGTTGCATATTTTTACCCCCAAATTAACACTAAGTAAAGGCAGCTGGTGTGCAATGCCTATGCTAAAATAGCCATTACCAACGGTTGGTCTGGAAGTTGTGAAGCGTTAACCTCTATGACCCTTATAGACAACTATCATTCATGGTATTTGCAAGAAACTGTTAATAGAATCCTATCTAAAAGCTTATGATATTTGAATTATATATATTATTATGTAAATAACTATGTAATTTATATAATATTATTTATATAATGATAATATTATTTATATTTCATACATTACTTTGTTAATTTATTATATAAATTTAAATTCCATATGTGTCATGGCAGGATAAAATAGTTAAATGTCGGAAATTAAAAGGATGAAAAGCTTGTGAGTGTTTATTTTTAAAAAATTAAATCTTTCAAATGAAATCTTCTAATTGCAAACAATGTTTTGTAAAACTGATACTTTAAAATGTTTTTGTAATATTAAGTATTTAAAATTTCAAAGTAATTTAACTTTTAATATGTTTGTATAATAAAATAATGTTCCTGCTTTTTTAAACAAAACTGAGAGAAAGTTTCGTTTAAAAAAAAATTTGTTCGTCAGATCTTAATTTCTTTTGGGTATGTAACACATGCTCATTAAATTTTAATTTTATTTATTATAATATTCTGTTCATTGTTATTAAATAAATGTTTCGTATTTTTCTTGGCTTCTGTGTTTAATGTTGCTCAATATTGTTATCATTAGGATATTAAATGAAGTATAAATTTGATTTTTAACAGAGCACTTTTAACTATCAGATTAGTCTATTAAAGTATTCTATAACTAAAATATATTTATTTGTAAATTATACTTAGAAGGATGTATGTTGGTGATTAAATAATACTATATTTTGCAAGCATTGACATAAAAAAAAAAAAAAAAAAAAAAAAAAAGGAAATGCATTTTAAACCAAGAGCATTGATTTTTTAATCTCAATTTTTTAAATTTTTTTTTAAAGTTCTGTTTTATTGAACAAATATTACTACCATATGTTTATTATTAAAGTGCTGAGTTTATTTCTAATCAGTATTAAGTATTCAGCACAAGAGTCCTAAAAATAAAAATCTTGACTATGAGATAGATATGCCTATATATAAAAACCAATTGAGCCAAATCCACTTTTGTTCATTTTGTAATACAGAGCAGCCCTCTGTTTAGCAGCAAAAATAAGGTGAATATGTATTCATTTTAAAATAAGATGAGAAAAATTGGTATTAACGTAAAAGTTGCCATTTCTTTTAAAAAAGAAAATAATAAGTGAATTAAGCTGAATATCCACACAATGCATATGACAATATTCGCTGCACCGATTTTTTTCAAGGAAAAATATTTTGCCCTGACATTCCTGATTATTGTGTGCGTTCAGAAGATCTCATTTCCTAGGAATACAAATGCAGATTTTAAATTATCGATTTGAAGAATGGAAAGTTTTCGATTCAACATTTTGTCATTTTAGTTAAAATTGCAAGAATTGATAGTTTAAACTTGTAAGCCGTCTACTAGTTATGTGGTATATAATTAGGCTCAAAGAGCCTTATCAACAGTATTTACTGTTTTAAACTTTTTGGGAATTCAGTTTTAAAAAAAAAAAAAAAAAACTTAGTGAAAACAAACTTATGCTTAGTGATGTGGCGAAGAAAGTTTGTTAGAAATTTTTCCACAGAAAATTTTAAATGTCAAATTGGCAACTTTTTATAAAACATTTAAATTTTCCATACTTTCTTTTTTTTAATCGATTTATCTACCATTTAAACAAAAACTACTTGTTATAATTTTAACTTGGTAATCCATAATCATATGAATAAAATTAAGTTTTATTCTGTTTAAATTAAGATTTGTCTTATTATTTGATTTGCAATTACAAAATGAAAGAACATTCAGAAAAAATGAGTAGTCTATTTTTCTTGTAATTCTATTAACAAAGCAAACCTGAACTTGATTGTTCCTGTCTTTATACAACCTTTGCTTATTACCTAAATTTAATGTGTTGTAACGCCTCAACTCAAAAGGTTCAGAGGGCGCTACAAGCAGGATCGTTTATGTTATATAGCACATTTAATGTCGACATTAAGGAAACGTGTTCTAGTTGCCTTGGCCACAATAGAATAAGAGAAATCATATTTAGGAATTGAACTTAAAGGATATTTAAATATTGTGTAGAGCGTTATTTTTAGCATATGTTTGGGTTATTTTCTTTTGGAATAAAGATCTGCCAATTGATTTGCATGCATGATGTGCTATAGCATATTCGGAATAAGCATTCAGCTTTATTGACAGACTTAGAATAGCTAATTGCATTGTAATATTCTAAAGAGCGGCATCATACATTTGAAATTATTCAATACACTACAATTATTATTTTCAAATAAAGCGATACTATTTGTTTTAAATTTTCTTATCACTTCACTTCAAATGTATTCATTGATTTTATTACTGTAATAGAAAATTAAAGACTCAAGTGATAAGTAAGAGCATCTCTATTTCATTAAAATGTATACATTTTAGGTTTTAAGCTCTGTGATTTCAGAAAGCTAAAATGAAAGACACTAATGATTTTTGAACGAGATGAATCAAAATTTTTATTTTAAAACAAATATCTCTTTTAAAAATTATTAGCTTTGTCTAGACGTAACCAGAAATATTGAGTAAGCGCAGCTGATTGCTTCAACCATTGTTTTATATAGAGGGCGTTGCCCGCCCAACAGAATCAACAATGCTTTTGTGACAGTCTATTTAAATACATATTGAAAGTTTGATGTATGAAAGTTAAATTGATGATCTTGTACAGCCTGATGTATAACAAGACTGCAAGACAAGGTATCACCTTGCAGTTCTTCATATTTAAAGACGCTTTCCGATCGCTGGCTACTAACTGAAAATTTAAATTTTCAGGTTTACTCACCATTTCTGGAGATACATCTTTTTTGACTGCATCACTTGCATAGCTGCCAACTCTACTGGATTTACCGATAGACGGGTGGATCCTAGAATAGCCCACCCCGTGGCGATTTTTTTTTTTTTAAATCTCGCCCAACTAGGTTTCCGGACGATATTTTGGGGAGATTATTTTATTTTGAACGTCCGATCCCACAAAAATTCTTAAACCTAATTAAATATTATTTGATATGCTGAAATACTCGAAAATTAAGATTTTATTAGAAAAGAGGTAAAAGGGTTTATTTTTTCGCCATTTATGCTTCTGGTCTCTTGCTGTTAGAGTCATCGTTATGAGTTTATTTTTTTAACCTTTATTTCTTTTATTACCGTTACTATTTCATTTTTTTATTTTTATTAAAAAATATTTTAATAAATTTGCAATAATTTAAATTGATTTCTTTTTTTAATAATCAAGATCATCGTTGATTCCAGTAATAATCGCCAATTTAGCGAGATTTCGAAAAGTCGCCAAGAGTTAGGCTATTCTAAGATTTCACCCCGGTAGACTACTGGATTTTGCCAGTTTTTCCAGGTCTACTGGTTAAGGTATAAAACTTCTTCAGGCTTTTCCAGTTAGCCTGTTGGCCTTTTTTTTTCAGTTTTCCTCATTACGCCAGGCAAACAGGAAAAAATTCCAATATTTTTCCAATCAGTTTGACAATTCGTAGGCACCTTGCAGTTAACGCACATTCTTTTACTTTAAATAGAAAATGTATCAGTTATTATTAGATTTGCCTGATGAGATTATTTTATTTTATAACCGTCGTTGAACAGCCGACCCAATTTTATGGGTTTACGATTACTAATGTTCAACTCCGTAGCCTTGTAATTTTGAACCCAATCCAAAAGACAAGAGAACTCTTGGATGGATCGAGTATTGGGAGAAATTTTCCTTTGTGGAGGATTTTTTGATGTAACTAACCCGCATTTGCCTTACATGGAGAGGAAGACCACGAGAACCTCCCACGGATAGCCTGACGGCTAGGGGACTCTAACCCATGATCCGTCTACCACTGAGGATATTTCACGTCAGCAAGGATATTTCAGTGGTCGGTGCAAGCCGGATACGGAATTCGTATCGACTAGGATTCGAGCCCGGTTGGTTCGCCGCATTGGAAGGCGATCGCTCTATCCCCTGAGCCATCGCGGCTCGCCTGATGAGATTAGCAATAAAACAGAATAATGAAAAATTACTGTATAGGGTGCTATAAGCCTAAGCAGATTCAAACTGTTTATGTAATTTTCGCCCATTCTCTTATTAGCCTAAACGCATGTAGGCTGATTGTAATAAATCTAGATTATATGAGGTAGATCTGTGTTAGTGTTGGAGTGAAGCTACCCTCCTTAAAATGTGCCTTTCTTGTTTTCATAGCACCATACGGCTCAGACTTTACGGCGGGAAGAGTTTTTATCTTAGACAAACTATAGGAGGGCAACACATCGAGAAGACAAGCGTAAAATGAGGGACATACAAGAGGCAGAGTCCCATGCATTAGCATTAGTTTATTCAGTAGATATAGGTATTCTGAATTTTAGCATAGTATTTGAAATATAAAATAAACAATACAGGGAAAAATCATTAAATAGTGATTTTTTAATAAAAATTATCATTAAAAATCGTTAAATAGTACGTAAATTGAAATCAATATTCCCGCAATCTATTCGAGTATCTAATTGATTTCATTACATTAAAAGCTATTTAAAGTTTTCAATCAAATATGCATCCAAAATAAAGTAATATTCGATAAATAGATATCGTCTTTTTCATGACAAAATATATTGTTTGACTGCAAGCTAACATGTTTAAGAAATTATTATTTTTTAAAACTAATACTTTAAATTATGTTGCGTAAAAGGTAAGGAATATGTTTAATGTCAAATCTTTTCCTCATTCAATCAATTTCATTGGTGTGATAGATATTCCCTCAATTAATTTTCTTGTGAAATTAATTTCATGACACAGGATATTAAGTCATGCGATATAAAATGACTAAAATCAATTTAAGCTATAATGATTGCTTGTAGTGATTTCTCTTTTGTCGTGAAGAAATAAATAGTTCTGTTCTATTTCAGTGAATATATAGTTAGTATATTAAGATGAAAATTGAAAGTTGTATTTGTTACTATCACTAAAAGAGAGCTAACAAAAAACATCTTTTCTCACCACATATCTTTCAAATAAGAAAAATCTTTGGGAAGTATTCAAGAAATACCACCAACATAATTCAATTTATATTGCTTTCTATCATATGATTATATTTGTGCTGGTTTGAGAAAAAAGATTATTAAAGCACAAAAACTCTTCATTAAACGAATAAGAGCATGTTTGGGCCTGGGCAATCGTTATCCGCAAATCACATCTAGTGTTCTATTTACTTAAAAGAAGTTCTTTCAAATTTCATAGCAAATTTTACTGCGAAAACCCCCTACATGGTATGACTTAATTTGTTTTATACTATCTAT
Source organism: Parasteatoda lunata (assembly GCA_949128135.1). Taxonomy (NCBI): domain Eukaryota; kingdom Metazoa; phylum Arthropoda; class Arachnida; order Araneae; family Theridiidae; genus Parasteatoda; species Parasteatoda lunata. Next base: position 92,621,741 of record OX421975.1, read on the forward strand.
TAATTATATTGATTGCATTAGTGCTGATTCCGAACACGAAGACTCTTCATTAAACGAAAAAGTGCATGTTTGCGACTGGAGAACCATTTACTTCAAATCACATCTAGTTTCTATGTAATTAAAAGAAGTTATTTTAAGTTTTACTACAAAAACCACCTACACATAATTTAATTTAATTTGCTTTCTACCATCGGTTAATTGTATTAACCTTAATTGTGCTGATTTCAGAAAGAGATTGTTAGAAGACAAAGACTCTTGATTAAACGAATAAAAGCATGTTTGCGCCTGGAGAACCATTTACCAACAAGCCCATCTAGTGTTTTATGTACTCAAAAAAAATTATTTTAAATTTTACTATGAATTTTACTTCTAAAACCACCTACATAATTCAATTTAATTTGCTTTCTACCATCTGTTAATTGTATTGACTACATTTGTGCTGATTCCAGAAAACACTGTTAAAAGACAAAGACTCCTTATTAATCGAATAAGAGTATGCTTGCGCCTGGAGAACCATTTAACACAAATCACATCTAGTTTCTATGTACTCAAAAGCAGTTGCTGTAAATTTAATACGAAAACAACCTACATATAATTCAATTTAATTTGCTTTATTCCATCTGTTAACTGTATTGACTACATTTGAGCTGATTCCAGAAAAAGAATATTAAAACGTAAAAACATTTCATTAAACGAATAAGAGTTTGTTTGCGCCTGGAGACTATTAAGTACATTTACTGTTCTATGAACTTAAAAGGCGTTATTTCAATTAAATTTTCCAAATTTATCAACTTTCACTCTGTTGAGAAATATCAGTTTTAAACTATATTTTAAAGATAAAAGATATTTACTCTTAAATTAAATCGTAATATTCATATTAAGGGCTAGATGTCGTATAGCTGATTTAGGCAAAATAATTAGCTATTAAATATAATCAAAATAAAAAATAACATTAATCAAAGAAAGCACAAAAAAAAAAAAAAAAATAAATAAAAAATCGAATATCATAATTTAGAATTCGATTGTTACTTGATTTTTTGCGATACCAGAAATAAAAGTCTCTTTCAATATTGACATAGAAATACTGCAGAATCTAATCTAGTTGGTTTTAAATTTATTGATATTATTCATCAGCGGAATTTCTTGAGCTTTGCGCAAAACTTACGTGTGAGAAGAGCAGTTATACGATAATTTAAACGTTACTGTAGATTGAAATAGAAGTGCATTAAATATCACGATATTGTGTCACTATCAATGAAAAAAAAATTCTTCCAATATTTGAACTCCGGTCTCGTGAGAGTTGGAATACAAATATGAAATAAAGAACTTATTTTAATAGGAATTCAATTTACAAAATACATTCTTCATCGGAAAGTGCTGGAAATTTAAAATTAATGAGTAAGATTTTAATTTAATGTCCCATTATGTTATTTAGCCGATATACGGACAGAAACTAAAGTTATTTTTTGATATTTTAAAAAATATATATTGTTTATATATGGGTATATTTGAAAGATATTTATCTCTAAATCCATTCTTTACTAAAATAGAAGTAACAACAATTTAATGTTCATGCGAGTCAGTTTTTACTCATGTTAAAACTCGAGTACTCTAGTTTATTTTTACTGCCAAACTAACATCGCAAACCGAATATGATCTCTAACTGAAAAAAGGAAAAGGATCGAACTGAGAAAAAGGAAAACCAACTGTAAAGTGGAAGTACCATTTATTATCGGATTTCAGTTAAAACTTTAAACTATTTCAATTTATAAATCATGCTTGCTATTCATCAATCTCAGATTACTCATTTGACAGGTCTTACCGAGACGTCAGACAGACAAAAGAAAGAAAGAAAACAACTAACCAAATTTGTCTTTACGTTGTTCAGGCTTAGTGGAATATTGCCTATAAGTGGAACCACGAAGAATAAATCTAAAAAGAGGACATTATTAAGATCAGCCCCTGCCTTATTCCATGTAATTCTCACGCTTTCATACATTTCAGTAATTATCTTGACTTTTGTCTTTGAAAAAGCTTCGCATTTTAAGTTAGGTAGCACATTAATAAGCTCCATGATGGTTATCTTTCGCAGCGTTCTCTTGTATAAAGTTAAAAAGCTCAAAGAAATATTTTCTGATTTACATAAATCAAATACAAGTATTAGTTCACGAAACATTATACACATATATGCATGGTTAATTTCAGGTATATTAATTAGTATTACACACTTCATCTTAGCAGCAATTATACTATCCAATTCTTTTTCTTCTAGAATTAATCTATATAACAGCAAATTAGACACAGAATTCTTCTATGCGTCTTTAGGCATAACAACATCATTTGTTTTTACTTTTTCGACGATGTTGCCAATGAAGATTTTTGCGGTATATTATGTAATAGTTTGTCAGCAATTGAAATGTTTGTTGCAAAAGTTTGAAACTCGATTAATGCGTGCAGAGGTTTTGAATGCAGAGATGTTGTGCAGGGAATATCATATCATAAAATCGAAAATACTTTCTGTTGATAATGATCTTTCTGTGCTAATTTTCATCGAAGTAATAACTAACGCTGCATTAATGTATGCTACTTTATCCATCTATCTTAACTATACTGATTTCCCTGCTCCAAGCAGACTTGAAATGATCATAAATTCGTTAATCCTTGTTTACTATTTTTTATCTTTCATGTTCATGTCGATTTCAGCTGCTTCAGTAACCGAAACGTCAGCTAAAATATACGAAACTGCCCAAGCCTTACCTTGCAATGCTTTCTCAGTTACCTCAGGCAAACAAGTCCTTCTCTTTTCCATCCCGAAAGAAATAAGTTTAACTGTTTGGAAAATAACACCGATTAAAAGAAGCTTTATTTTAGGTACTATAGGTGCTGTTACTACCTATGTAGCTCTACTAGATGGTTTTAAACTTACAATTTAAATAATTTTTGTATTCTTTACCTTCAGCTTTAAGATATGGAATGTTAACTAAAGCTACACCAGTTTTACCCAAGTGGAACTCGAAGTATTTAGAAACTAGAATAAGGCTTAAAAAATGTCAAATTTTTTTAAAAATTAAATTTAATTAGTACTGAAAGTATAAATTAATAAGAAATACATAATATTCTTTTTTCAGCATTTATGTTTATTAAACTATTTCTAAGATTATACACAATCATTGGGGCAACATAAAAACAAAAATTTTTTTTTTTTTTTTTTTTTTTAAATTAATTTGATTTTTTGAATTTGCAAAAGAATTGAAAAGCTTTTAAAATTAAACTTATTTAACATCTTTGTACAATAAATTTTAATAAATACAATACAATACAAATAAAATAATACAATACAAATACAATAATATAATAAATTTTCAATATCTTATTGTTAGAGTTTGTAACAATTTTCGAATGCAGAATTTAATTAGAATCATGCTTGCGAGCGGCGAAGATAACATTTAGATGCACGTCTTAGTTTTCAAATTTTCTTTCTTTTTTTTTTTATTTTAGTAATATTTGTCCGTAGTAGTACTAATCATTTCAAAACAATGAAGAGAGTTAATAAAAATACAGATGGTTTGCTTCGTCAAACAGTATAAAGCATTTTTAATTGATGCAATTTTAAGGTGATCGTTCAGGTAAAGAGAAACTATATAATTACTGGCTCTTCAGTTTCCAAAGTGACCCAGAAAGTTAGGATATCAATGATACGATTTCCACGGTAGTGAAGAGTAGTGATGGGCAATAACAGGTATTTTCAAATAACAGGTTCCAGCTGTTACAATACAAAATAATACCTGTTCCAAATACCTGTTCCAGAAAATATTGGACATCTCTAGTGAAGAGCTCATAGAAAAAAAATTGCAGATAAAATCATAGTATATAGGATTTCCCCCACAAATTCTTGAATATATAAAGTCTGGTGATTTGCCTTCATGTTTAACACATTTCTATAGTTAGCCGTTTTATTTACATTTTGGTACCTGCTTGTGTCAATTATGGTGGAAATTGAGGGTCCAAAGAGTTTTAGAATTAAAATGATGTAGCTTGTGATGTAGCTAAATGATGTAGCAAAGAATTAAAAAATGTGACTTGCCTGATTGTGTCTACGAGTTATAACTTTTGAGTCTTTCGCGAATTTTTTATCTATTTTTTCGCATACCACTGTCCGATTAGCGCAAAAACTTGGCGATTATTTTGGCACAACTACCAATACAAATATCTTTGTTATTAAGCTTTTTCATGAAATGTGTCATCATTAATCAAAAAAATATTGTTTATTTTATTTATTTTTTCATGTTACTTTAGAACTTATTTTGTTTTTATTTTAGAAATTTATAGATAATTGTATAAAAAAAATATTTTTTCCAATATGTTGTTTCAATATTAATAATTGAGGCATAAGCATAATAGCAATTGAGAAAATATAATATTTTAACTTTTCATAGCCTGATTAAAAATATATGCTTTGTTAATCATGTATATTGCCCTTCCCGTTTTTTGGAAGGGAAAAAAATCTAAAAAGGCACGACACCCATAAATGATTAAATTATTCCAGTTTACTTAGTCTCCAGTGAACAAGATTTTAATTTTACAATTATTCAGTATCATACTATTTTAATGAATTCATTTAATGAAATTTAATAATTTAATGAATTCCCGGAAATTCCACAATTTTGCTTACATTATTGAATTTTTATATGGTGAACTCCTGGGTCGTCAACTTATTTATTTTTCTTATATAATGATTTTTCAATCCAAATAAGCATTAAAAATCATTAAATAGTACGCAAATGGAAATCAATACTCCCGCAATGTATCAAATATGTATCCAATGTAATGAAATATTCAATAAATATGCTTACATGATATTGGTTTTTTTAATTTCATAACAAAATAAATTGTTTGACTGCAAGCTAATATGTTTCAGAAATTATTATTATTTTTTAAAATCAATAGTTTTTTTTAATTTCATTAAATTATATTGCATTAAAGGAGCTATGGTTAATATTAAATCTTTTCCCCATTGCATTAATTTAATTGCCGTGATGGATATTGCCTGAATTAATTTTTCGCGATGCTAATTTCACGAAACTGAATAATAAGTAATGCAAGATAAAAGATGTCATAAGTCATATCGTTTATCGGTTCTTTGCAAACTCCAGTTAAACTAATAGGCGTTAATAAAATACAACGCAATTATGACTGTTCATGTGATTACTTATGAAGTCCTGTAAGACTGTTTCACTGCCTGGAGTGTTGACTTGCAGGAAAAATAAGAAACCGGTTTTATGGTTTTTCTTTTTGGTATTGATGGTTAATCGTTTTTCCTTTAATGTTTAAGTAAGTTGAGAAGCCTTTTGTGTAACTACCCACCAAAGGAAAAGTTATGTCCGTTTTTGGGGAAAGTTTAACGAATTAGTTTGGGTTAAAATACTTTTTATTATTCTAAATAACGAAACTGTGGAATCTGCATTCACAGGAATGAAACAAAATTAATTACTACTCTACAAAATTAATTTAACAAGTATTAATCTGATGTGATGTGACAGGGATGGAAAAAATTTTGGTTTCATCGAAGTTAAATTTATACCCACCAATCAGCCGCAGAAGATAATTTATCTAATTTTTTATGGGTATTTCTTGTTTTGTTCTCTTAATCTAAATTTTAAAATGTTTTTTTTTTTTTTTTTTTTGCCAGATGTAACTAAGATTGTATTGGCAAAGTAAGTGGTAAATACTCTAGCGATTATAAATAATGATAGAATCTTTAAAGGACTTGAATTCTGTCATGGTGGCTCGGGGGATAGAGCGTTCGCCTTCCAATGATGTGAGTCGGCTCAACTTCCAGAAATGGCTGGCCGATACGAATTCCGCACTGGGTTAGCACTGACCATCCACGGGAGATTTTCGTGGTTTTCCTTTTCATGTAACGCAAATGCGGGTTACTTCCATCAAAAAGTCTTCTGGAATTCGGTTTTCCGGAACGGGATCAAAACTATGAGACTACGAAGATGTACGTTGGTAATCTCAAACGCAAACTTTTGTCGGCTTTCAAACACAGTAATAAAAATGGAAAAGATTTGAATCTGTAAACGGGTAGGAAAACAACTTTAATATCAGGATAGAATATCAGCTTATAGCAATGTAAGGAGAAATATATATATACTTTGGAACATTTGGGTCTTTAATCTAATCACACACGCAAGGTCTTTTTTTCGTATTTGCAACATCAGCTGAAGAGACGAAACTTGTAGTTAGTTTTAATTTCAATGTTTCATTGTTTTCAGCAAGCAAGGAATTTGCATTGAAGGACAAGACATTATGCACTTTTTTTATTTATGAATAATTCTAAGCATGATGTAACATCTTTATTTATCTCCTTTCCCTTAATTTATTTACTTTTAATAAATTTGTTAGCATATGAAATATCTGTTCGTGACAACCAAACAGAGATGGTGATTTTTACATTTTCGATGCAGTAAGATACGTAGTTTTTCATATCAAACTTTTTTTATTATGCTATTTCAAACATTTCAAACAAAAGATTACTACTTTTAACGAAGTTGTATTAAAAGATTTCCGAGGCAGATTTTATTATATCTAGAAAGAATATTTTTCGAGGTACAATTTATTTTTCATGTAGAGAAAAATGCATAGTTTTTACTGTCAAGTTAAACGAAGATTATTTTGCCTTTACTATGGTTATAACAACTAATATTTTCGTTCATAATTTTTATAATAACTATTATTTAAAATTTTGTTTGTTGTGAAATGTTCCTTGAAAAGTACTATTTTTACTGACGGCAAGGGGACTATAACCCATGATCCGTTTAACATTGAGGATATTTCATTTCAGCACTGTGGTTGGTGCAAGCCGAGTGCGGAATTCGTATCGACTGGGATTCGAATCCGCTTCGCCGCATTGGAAGGCGAATGCTGTATCCCCTGAGCAATCGCGACTCGCCAGATGAGATTGGCAATAAAACAGAATAATGAAAACTTACTATATAGGGTTTATTGCTATAAACCTAAGCAGATTCAGTCTGTTTATGTAATTTTTCGCCCATTCTTATTAGCCTAAACGCGCGTATGATTGTAATAAATCTAGATTATATGAGGTACGTAGGTCAGAAAATTCTGAAGTTTTTTGAATTAGCGTGTCGCATTGCGAAATATTGTTGGGAAGGGCCAGATTATTCTATTCGCTTAGAACTGAGGACATTTAATGACTCATGAAGATGGTTTTGCCTATAGGCTAGAATAAATAGGATAAACAACAAACATATCACTTCTAGACTCTGAGTATAGTTTGTCTAAAATGAAAACTCCCCCAGACATTCATCTTGACATGTGGCGGTGACTATGGTAACGAGGTATGACTATTTCAAGAAGGGGTTCAGGATCACTGTTTTGGAGTAGTTTCGGCTCGGGTCAGAATAATTTATCTCTTTTTTCGGTCTAGTGTGTTAGTCCTGGAGTGAAGCTACACCACTAAAAATGCACCTTTCTTGTTTTCATAGCACCATGCGGCCTCAGATTTTATGGAGGGAAGAGTTTTTAGCTTATACAAACTATAGTAGGGCCACAGACCCAGAAGACAAGCGTAAAGTGAGAGACATACAAGAGACAGAGTCCCATGCATTAGCATTAGTTTAATGAGTAGATTAAAGTTAAGTATTCTGAATTTTAGCATAGTATTTGAAATATAAATTAAAAAATACAGGGGAAAATCATTAAATAGTGATTTTTTAATAAAAATTATCATTAAAAATCGTTAAATAGTACGTAAATTGAAATCAATATTCCCGCAATCTATTCGAGTATCTAATTGATTTCATTACATTAAAAGCTATTTAAAGTTTTCAATCAAATATGCATCCAAAATAAAGTAATATTCGATAAATAGATATCGTCTTTTTCATGACAAAATATATTGTTTGACTGCAAGCTAACATGTTTAAGAAATTATTATTTTTTAAAACTAATACTTTAATTTCTTTAAATTATGTTGCATAAAAGGTAAGGAATATGTTTAATGTCAAATCTTTTCCTCATTACATTAATTTAATTGCTGTGACTGATATTCCCTCAATTAATTTTCATGACACAGAATATTAAGTCATGCGAGATAAAATGTCTAAAATCAATTTAAGCTATAATGATTGCTTGTAGTGATTTCTCTTTTGTCGTGAAGAAATAAATAGATTTGTTTTATTTCAGTGAATATATAGTTAGTATATTAAGATGAAAATTGAAAGTTGTCTTTGTTATTATCACTAAAAGTGAGCTAACAAAAAACATCTATTCTGATCACCTATCTTTCAAATAAAAATAATATTTGGAAAGTATTTTGCAAATACCACCAACATTATTCAATTTATATTGCTTTCTATCATTTGATTATATTTGTGCTGGTTCCAGAAAAAAGATGAATTAAAACACAAAAACTCTTCATTAAACGAATAAGAGCATGTTTGGGCCTGAACAATCGTAAACCGCAAATCACATCTAGTGTTCTATTTCCTTAAAAAAAGTTCTTTGAAATTTCATAACAAATTTTACTGCGAAACCACCTACATAGTACGACTTAATTTGTTTTCTACTATCTATTAATTATATTGATTGCATTTGTGCTGATTCCGAGCACAAAGATTCTACATTAAACGCAAAAGTGCATGTTTGCGACTGGAGAAACATTTACCTCAAATCACATCTAGTTTCTAAGTAATTAAAAGAAGTTATTTTAAGTTTTACTGCGAAAAACACCTACATAGTACGACTTAATTTGTTTTCTACTATCTATTAATTATATTGATTGCATTTGTGCTGATTCCGAACACAAAGATTCTACATTAAACGCAAAAGTGCATGTTTGCGACTGGAGAAACATTTACCTCAAATCACATCTAGTTTCTAAGTAATTAAAAGAAGTTATTTTAAGTTTTACTGCGAAAACGACCTACATATAATTTAATTTAATTTGCTTTCTACCATCCGTTAGTCGTATTAACCACAATTTTGCTGATTTCAAAAAGAGATTGTTAGAAGACAAAGACTCTTGATTAAACGAATAAGAGCATGTTTGCGCCTGAAGAACCATTTACCACCAAGCCCATCTAGTGTTTTATGTACCCAAAAGAAATTATTTCAAATTTTACTATGAGGTTTACTTCTAACACCGCCTACATAATTCAATTTAATTTGCTTTTTAACATCTGTTAATTGTATTGACTACATTTGTGCTGATTCCAGAAAACACTGTTAAAAGACAAAGACTCTTTATTAATCGAATAAGAGTATGCTTGTGCCTGGAGAACCATTTAACACAAATCACATCTAGTTTCTATGTACTCAAAAGCAGTTACTGTAAATTTAATACGAAAACAACCTACATATAATTCAATTTAATTTGCTTTATTCCATCTGCTAACTGTATTGACTACATTTGGGCTGATTCCAGAAAAAGAATATTAAAACGCAAAAACATTTCATTAAACGAATAAGAGTTTGTTTTCGCCTGGAGACCACTAAGCACATTAATTGTTCTATGAACTTAAAAGACGTTATTTCAATTAAATTTTCCAAATTTATCAACTTTCACTCTGTTAAGAAATATCAGTTTTAAATTATATTTTAAAGATAAAGAATATTTACTCTTACATAAACCGTAATATTCATATTAAGTGCTAGACGCCATATAGCTGATTTAGGCAAAATAATAAGCTATTAAAAATAATCAAAATAAAAATATAACAAAACTAGGAATAAAATAACAAATAAACTAGGAATAACAAAAAAAAAATCGAAGATCATAATTTATAATTTGATTGATACTTGATTTTTTGCGAAACCAGAAATAAAGGCCTCTTTCAATATTGAAATAGAAATGCTGTAGAATCTAATCTAGTTGGTTTTAAATTTATTGATATTTTTCATCAGTGGAATTTCTTCAGCTTTGCGCATAACTTACGTGTGAGAAGAGCAGTCATACGATAATTTTAAACGTTCCTGTAGATTGAAATAGAAGTTCATTAAATATCACGATATTGTGTCACTATCAATGAAAATAAAAAAAAAATCTTCCAAAATTTCAACTCCAGACTCGTGAGAGTTGGAATACAAATATGAAATAAAGAACTTATTTTTAAAAAAAATCAATTTACAAAAAACATTCGTCATCGGAAAATGTTAAAAATTTAAAATTAATGAGTAAGATTTTTGTTTAATGTCCCATCATGTTATTTAGCCGATATACGGACAGAAACTAAGGTTAATTTTTGATATTTTAAAAAATATATATTGTTTATATACGGGTATATTTAAAAGATATTTATCTCTAAATCCATTCTTTACTAAAATAGAAATAACATCACTTTCATGTTCATACGAGTAAATTTTTACTTATGTTAAAACTAGAGCACTACAGTTTATTTTTACTGCCAAACTAGAAACATCGCAAACCGAATATGATCTCTAACTGAAAAAAGGAAGGGATAACCTTTAAAAGGGAAGTACCATTTAATATCGGATTTCAGTTAATACTTTAAACTATTTCAATTTATAAATCATGCATGCTATTCTTCAATCTCAGATTACTCATTTGACAAGTCTTACCGAGACGTCAGACAGACAAAAGAAAGAAATAAAACAACTAACCAAATTTGTTTTTACGTTGTTCAAACTTAGTGGAACATTGCCTATAAGTGGAACCACTAGAAATAAATTTAAAAAGAGGACATTATTAAGATCAGCCACTGCCTTATTCCATGTAATTCTCACGCTTTCATACATGTTTGTAATTATGTTGACATTTGTCTTTGAAAAAGCTTCGCTTTTTAAGTTAGGAAGCATATTAATAAGCTCCATGATGGTTATCTTTCGCAGCGTTCTCTTGTATAAATTTCAAAAGCTTAAACAAATACTTTCTGATTTACATAAAGCAAATACAAGTATTAGCTCACGAAACATAAAGTACATATATGCATGGATAATTTCAGGCATATTAATTCATATTACACACTTTATCTTAGCAGCAATTCTACTATCCAATTCTTTTCCTTCTAGAATTAATCTATATAACAGCAAATTAGACACACATTTCTTCTATGCGGCGTTAGGCACAACAGCATCATTTGTTTTTACTTTTCCGATGATGTTGCCAACGAACATTTTTGCGGTATATTATGCAATAGTTTGTCAGCAATTGAAATCTTTGTTGCAACAGTTCGAAACTCGATATTTGCTTCGAGAAGTTTTGAATGCAGAGGTGTTGTGCAGGGAATATCATATCATAAAATCGAAAATACTTTCTGTTGATAATGATCTCTCTGTGCTAATTTTCATTGAAGTAATAGCTAACGCTACATTAATGTATGCTACTTTATCCTTCTATCTTAACTATAATGATTTTTTCGCTCCATCAGACAGACTTCTTGAAATGATCATAAATTTGTTTCTCCTTGTCTACTATATTTTATCTTTCATGTTCATGTCGATTTCAGCTGTTTCAGTATCCGAAACGTCAGCTAAAATATACGAAACTGTCCAAGCCTTACCTTGCAATGCTTTCTCAGTTTCCTCAGACAAACAAGTCCTTCTCTTTTCCATCCCGAAAGAAATAAGTTTAACTGTTTGGAAAATAACACCGATTAAAAGAAGCTTTATTTTAGGTACTATAGGTGCTGTTACTACCTATGTAGCTCTACTAGATGGTTTTAAACTTACAATTTAAATAATTTTTGTATCCTTTGCCTTCATCTGTAAGGTATGGAATGTTAATAAATACTACGCCAGTTTTACCCAGGAGGAACTCGAAATATTTAGAAACTAGAATAAGGCTTAAAAAATGTCGAAATTTTTAAAAAAGTAAATTTAATTAGTATTGAAAGCATAATTTAATAAGAAAAACATAATATAATCTTTCATTTCAGCATTTATGTTTATTAGATTATTTCTTAGATTATACATAATCACTGTGGGAAAGAATGATAAGATTTCTACGGTAGTAAAGTGTTTATAGCAAAAATTACGATCAAAATCATATTATATTTGATTTTTCCTCACAAATTCTTGAATGTATAAAGTCTGGTCATTTGCCTTCTTGTTAACCATATTTCTACAGACTGCAAGGTTATTCCTATTTTGGTACCCGTTTGCGCCAATTGTGGTGGAAATTGAGGGACCAAAGAGTCTTAGAGTTAAAATGAAATGTAGCTTGTAAAATGATGTAGCTAAATGATGTTGCAAAGAATTAAAAAATGTATCTTGTCCGGCTGATTCTACGGGTTACACCCTATGAGTTTGGCCCTGGGTTCTGTGTCTTTTTATCTAGTTTTTTCGCATACCACTGTCTGATTCGCGCCAATATTTGGCGATTATTTTCGCACAATTGCCAATACAAATATCTTCGTTATTAAGCTTTTTCATGAAATGTTTCATCATCATTAATAAAAAAATAGTTTATTTTATTTCTTTTATGTTTAATATTTTACAATATTTATTGTTTTCATTTCTGATATTTATAGATAACTGTCGTAAAAAAGTATTATTTCCAATATGGTCATTTATTATTTATTATTGAGACATGCGTAATAGCAATTGTAAAAATAAAACATTTTAACTTTTGAGTATAGCAAGATTAAAAACTTATGCTTTGTTTATCATTTAATGTTTGAAGTGAAAAATTTAAAAGGGCACCACGTCCATAAATGAATAAATTATTCCAGCTTTGTTTACTTGGTCTCCAGTGAACAATAGTTTAATTTTACAATTTTTCAGTATCATATAGTTTTAATGAATTCGCGGAAAGCCCACAATTTTGTTTACATTATTGAATATGAAGAACTCAAGGGTCGTCCACTAATTTATTTTCATTTAATAATAGTAATTTTCATCAAAATAATCAATAAAAACCATTAACTGGTACGTAAATTGAAATCAATACTCACGCAATCTATTAGAGTATCTGAATGATTTGATTACCTTAGAAGCTATTTAAACTTTTTAATCAAATATATATCCAATGTTATGAAATATTCGGCAAAAATAATACAGTATACTGTTTTTTTTATTTCATAACATAATAAACTATTTTCAACGAAACAATGTTTAAGAAATTTTTTATTTATTTTTAAGATCAATAGTTTAATTTCATAAAGTATATTGCATAAAAGGAACTAAATATAATGAGAATTATTTTTCGCATTCTACTAATTTAATTGGTGTGATATGTATTGTCTGGATTAATTTTTTGCGAAACTAGTTTCAAGAGAATGAATAATAAGTCACTTGTATTACGATGTGTACGAGATAAATTGTTTAAAATCAATTTAAGCAATAACGATTGTAGGGTCTTTTCTTTCGTCCTGAAGAAATAAATAGTTTTGTTCTATTTGATTGAATATATAGTTAATATATGAAGAGGAAAAATAAAAATTGTTTTGCTTACCATCACTGAAATGGAGCTAACAAAAAACATCTGTTCTGATCATATCTCTATTAAATGAAAATAATCTTTGGAAATTTTACTGCTAAAACCATCTACATAATTCAATTTATATAGCTCTCTATCATTTAATTAGATTGACTATATTTGTGCTGACTCCAGGAAAATATTGATCAAACACAAAATCGCTTCATTAAACGAATAAGAGCATGTTTGCGACTGGAGAACTGTTAACCACAAAGCACATTCATATAGTGTTCTATATACTTATGAGAAATTATTTTAAATTTTAGCGCTTATTTTTACACAAGAACCACCTACATAGTACAATATAATTTGTTTTCTACCATTCTATTTATCATATTGATTACATTTGTGCAAATTCCAAACGCAAAGACTCTTCATTAAACGAATAAGAGCATGTTTGCGACTGGACAACTGCTAACCACAAAGCACATTTAGTGCTCTATATACTTATAAGAAATTATTTAAAATTTTAGTACTTATTTTTACACAAGAACCACCTACAAAGTACAATATAATTTATTTCTACCATTCTCTTTATTATATTGACTACATTTGTGCAAATTCCAAAAGCAAAGGCTCTTCATGGAACGAATAAGAGCATGTTTGCGACTGGAAAACTGTTAACCACAAAGCACATTTAGTGCTCTATATACTTATAAGAAATTATTTAAAATTTTAGTACTTATTTTTACACAATAACCACCTACATAGTACAATATAATTTATTTCTACCATTCTCTTTATTATATTGACTACATTTGTGCAAATTCCAAAAGCAAAGACTCTTCATTGAACGAATAAGAGCATGTTTGCGACTGGAAAACTGTTAACCATAAAGCACATTTAGTGTTCTATATACTTATAAGAAATTATTTAAAATTTTAGTACTTATTTTTACACAAGAACCACCTACATACTACAATATAATTTGTTTTTACCATTCTATTTATTATATTGACTACATTTGTGCAAATTCTAAAAGCAAAGACTTCATTGAACGAATAAGAGCATGTTTGCGACTGGAAAACTGTTAACCATAAAGCACATTTAGTGCTCTATATACTTATAAGAATTTATTTAAAATTTTAGTACTTATTTTTACACAAGAACCACCTACATAGTACAATATAATTTGTTTCTACCATTCTATTTATTATATTGACTACATTTGTGCAAATTCCAAAAGCAAAGGCTCTTCATTGAACGAATAAGAGCATGTTTGCGACTGGAAAACTGTTAACCACAAAGCACATTTAGTGTTCTATATACTTATAAGAAATTATTTAAAATTTTAGTACTTATTTTTACACAAGAACCACCTACATAGTACAATATAATTTGTTTCTACCATTCTATTTATTATATTGACTACATTTGTGCAAATTCCAAAAGCAAAGGCTCTTCATGGAACGAATAAGAGCATGTTTGCGACTGGAAAACTGTTAACCACAAAGCACATTTAGTGTTCTATATACTTATAAGAAATTATTTAAAATTTTAGTACTTATTTTTACACAAGAACCACCTACATAGTACAATATAATTTGTTTCTACCATTCTATTTATTATATTGACTACATTTGTGCAAATTCCAAAAGCAAAGGCTCTTCATTGAACGAATAAGAGCATGTTTGCGACTGGAAAACTGTTAACCACAAAGCACATTTAGTGTTCTATATACTTATAAGAAATTATTTAAAATTTTAGTACTTATTTTTACACAAGAACCACCTACATAGTACAATATAATTTGTTTCTACCATTCTATTTATTATATTGACTACATTTGTGCAAATTCCAAAAGCAAAGGCTCTTCATTGAACGAATAAGAGCATGTTTGCGACTGGAAAACTGTTAACCACAAAGCACATTTAGTGTTCTATATACTTATAAGAAATTATTTAAAATTTTAGTACTTATTTTTACACAAGAACCACCTACATAGTACAATATAATTTGTTTCTACCATTCTATTTATTATATTGACTACATTTGTGCAAATTCCAAAAGCAAAGGCTCTTCATTGAACGAATAAGAGCATGTTTGCGACTGGAAGACTGTTAACCACAAAGCACACTTATAAGAAATTATTTAAAATTTTAGTACTTATTTTTACACAAGAACCACCTACATAGTACAATATAATTTGTTTCTACCATTCTATTTATTATATTGACTACATTTGTGCAAATTCCAAAAGCAAAGGCTCTTCATTGAACGAATAAGAGCATGTTTGCGACTGGAAAACTGTTAACCACAAAGCACATCTAGTTTTTATGTACTCAAAAGAAGTTATTTAAAATTTTACTACGAAAACCACCTACATATAACAAAATTTAATTTGCTTTATTAAATCTTTTAATTGTATTAACTTCATTTGTGCTGATTCCAGAAAACATTGTTAAAAGACAAAGAGTCTTTGTTAATCGAATAAGAGTATGCTTGCGTCTGGAGAATCATTTATCACAAATCACATAGTTTCTATGTCTTTAACATTATATGGTTAATATATAGTTATATTTGAAAGATATTAATGTCTAAATTCATTCTTTAATATATTAGATGTAACATCACTTTCATGTTCACACGAGTCAATTTTTACTTATTTTGAAACTCGGGTACTATAGTTTATTTCTACTGCCAAACTGAGAATATGACTAACCGAATATGATTTCTAACTGAAAAAAGAAAGACTCACTGTAAAATTGAAGTTCCATTTAATATCGGATTTCAGTTAATCCTTTAAACTATTTAAATTTATAAATCATGCTTGCTATTCTTAAATCTCAGATGACTCATTTGGCGAGTCTTACTGAGACGTCAAACAGACAAAAGAAACAAACGAAACATTTACGCTAATTTATTTTTACATTGTTCAGGCTGAGTGGAATATTGTCTATAAGTGGAACCACGAGAAATAAATTAAAAAAAAGAACATTATTAAGGTCATCCCCTGCCTTATTCCATGTTATTCTCACGCTTTCATACATTTCAGTAATTATGTTGACTTTTGTCTTTGAAAAAGCTTCGTATTTTAAGTTAGGAAGCATATTAATAAGCTCCATGATGGTTATCTTTCGCAGCGTTCTCTTGTATAAATTTCAACAGCTTAAAGAAATATTTTCTGATTTACATAAATCAAATGCAAGTATTAGCTCACGAAACATAAAGTACATATATGCATGGATAATTTCAGGTATATTAATTCATATTACACACTTTATCTTAGCAGCAATTATACTATCCAATTCTTTTCCTTCTAGAATTAATCTATATAACAGCAAATTAGACACAAAATTCTTCTACGCGTCTTTAGGCACAACAGCATCATTTGTTTTTACTTTTTTGGTAATGTTGCCAATGAACATTTTTGTGGTATATTATATAGTAGTTTGTCAGCAATTAAAATTTTTGTTGCAAAAGTTTGAAACTCGATTGTTGCGTGCAGAGGTTTTGAATGCAGAGATGTTGTGCAGGGAATATCATATCATTAAATCGAAAATAATTTCTGTTGATGACGATCTTTCTGTGCTAATTTTCATTGAAGTAATAGCTAACGCTGCATTTATGTATGCTACTTTATCCATCTATCTTAACTATAATGATTTTCTTGCTCCAAGCAGACTTGAAATGATCGTAAATTTGTTACTCCTTGTCTACTATTTTTTATCCTTCATTTTCATGTTGATTTCAGCTGTTTCTGTAACCGAAACGTCAGCTAAAATATACGAAGCTGTCCAAGCTTTACCTTGCAATGCTTTCTCAGTTTCCTTAGGCAAACAAGTCCTTCTCTTTTCCATCCCGAAAGAAATAAGTTTAACTGTTTGGAAAATAACACCGATTAAAAGAAGCTTTATTTTAGGTACTATAGGTGCTATTACGACCTACGTAGCTTTACTAGATGGTTTTAAACTTTCAGTTTAAATAATTTTTGTATTCTTTGTATTCCTTTCCTTCAGCTTTATTCCATGGAATGTTAACAAAATCTACACCAGCTTTACCATGGTGAAACACAAGCTATATTGAAACTATGATGAGGCTGCAAAAAAATGTCGAAATGTTTCAGTACTAATTCATTAAAATATCACATTAAAATGACTTAGTACTAAAAGTAAAAATTAATGTGAAATGCATAATATTCTTCAATTTAAACATTTATGTTTTTTTAAACCATTTCTGAGATTATACACAATCACTGTGCGTAAATAAAGACAAGAAAAAAGTGTTTGTTTAATTTATTGATTTGTGAAAAAAATAAAAAAATTTTAAAACTAAACTTATTATTTTAAAAAGTTTCTTTGTAAATAATGTATAATATTATCTTTATAAATAATACAATAATGATCTTTATCAATAATACAATAAGTTTTCAATATCTTATTGTTAGATATTGTAAAAATTTTCGAATGAAGAATTTGATTAAGATAATGCTTGCGGTCTATGAGATTATATTTAAATGCACGTATTACTTTTCGAATTTAATTTCAACTTTTTTTATTGTATTACTATTTGTCCGTGGTAGTATATATGGTTTTAAAATAGTGAAGAGATTTAAAAATACAGATGGTTTGCTTCGCTAAAAAGTATAAAGCAATTTTAATTGATACAATTTAAAGGTGGTCGTTGAGGAAAATATAACAATCTCTGATAACAACGGCTCTTCAGTTCTTAAAGTGACCCAGAAAGTTCGGATATCAATGTCATGGTTAGAAAACTATTTATAACAACAATTTCCCTTCAGCTTTTAAAGTGACTTTCAATGTTAAGAAATCAATTTTATGGTTAGAAACTATCTATAATAACAATGGCTCTTCAGTTCTTAAAGTGACTGAAAAAGTTAGGATATCAATGTTATGATTTTCACGGTAGAAAAGTATTTATAGAACAAAAGTATGATGAAAACTATATTATATTTGATTTTTTTTCTACAAATTCTTGAATATATAAAGTCTGGTCATTTCATTTGTTTTAGTTTTTAGCACATTTTCATAGTCAGAAAGAATATTTCCATTTTGGTACCTGTTTGCGCCAATTATGATGGAAATTGAGGGTCCAAAGAGTTTTAGAATTAAAATGATGGGTTCTACTCTATTTTCAATGCGACCGTGATAAACCGCCAAATCATGTTTAAAAAAAATCAATAGCAAAAATCAGGCAAAAGTTGCACAAATAAGATTAACCATACACACTTTCACTCTCGGTTCCATTTAGGCTTTGCATTCAAACCGCATGATATAATAATTTTTTTCTTCCAATTTGAACAATGAAAAAAATAATGTTGACGATTTTTAATTTATCAAGGACTGAGGAAGAAGCCATTTTGTTTTTCCAGGAAATAGAGGTACATACTACCTTGCTATCGAGTATGCGTAATTGGACACGAAATGAAACTCCATGCAAAGGAAAGTTTGCGGAATGTAAAAATTTTTCAAGAAAAAAATTAGCCTTTTTTACGTTACGAACAAAAGGCAAAGATGTACGGCTCTTGTGTTGTTTTAGAACATATTTTGTTTTCATTTCAGAAAATTATAGATAATTTTAGTAAATTATTTTTTTCTTCCCAATATGTTGTTTCATTGTTAATTATTGAGACACATATTATGTTATTGAAAAAAAAAAAAAACACAGTTATTGAAAAAAAAAATTTTATTTTAACTTTTCAGCATAGCATGATTAAAAATTTATGCTCTGTTAATAATTTAATTTGATCATCCTATTTTTGGAAGAGAAAAATTCAACAGAGCACCAAATCCATAAATGATTAAATTACTCCGGTTTTGTTTACTCGATCTCTAATGACCGAGAATTAAAATTTTTCAGCACCATATAAATTTAACGAATACCTTTGATGAAAACTAATTTTTTTTGTCTTGCATGTTTTTGCTATGTAACTTCAAAAATATTCATTAATATTAAACAAAAAATTCTTAGAGCAATTTAAAATTAATTTCAAAATTTTTGTTTTAAAATATGAAAACAATTCGTTGAAGACTGTGCAAGATACAAGTAATAAAAGTAGTTTTTTTATACTGCGCATCTGCGGAAAAATATTTTTTTCAGAATTTTTTTCAGAATTTTGTAGGGAATCGTATTTGGCAACTAATGAAAAAAATCCGATTTGAATATCTTAAAAATTAAAAAAAAACCCTTATCGTTTTGAGCTTTCTTTTAAAAAGTGCGAAAACTGCTTAAAACATTGCTTGAAACTTTTAAAATTTTTAAGATGCTCAAATCAAACTTTTTTTATTTGCCAAATATGATTTATTACAAAATTGAGAATAAAAATATTAACATATTTCCCGCGCATGTGCAGTATAAAAGATTTACGTTAATTACTCATATGTTTCGCAGTTTAAAATAAATATTTCTCAGATTATAAAGCAATCATTTTGTAATTAATTTTAAATTTCTTCACAAATTTTGAATTTTGTTTAATTTTATTGAATATTTTTAAAGTTACAGCAAACAAATTCGGACAAAAAAATTTCTTATAAAATTGTCCTTATTTTCATTAATATTTAAGTTAGATTAACGAAGTTTTGTGCAAATATTGCATATAATAACAGAAGTAATATATTTAGTTATTATAATATTATAATAAGTTCTTATAATTTGTAATATATATATATATATATATATATATATATATATATATATTACTAATACTCTAAATAATACTAAAAAATCTTTTCATATTTCTCAAGAAATGCTTAAGGAATCATTTTATAACTTTAGAAGTGTTTAGATCATGCGATTTCTCATACATATCAATGAAGTTTAAAGCTTATAGAGGTTTGAGGGACCGACACTAAATTAAAAAAGGAAAATAATGTTTTTGAACAGCTTATGTCAAAAATGTGGGATGAATTTGTAACTTGCAACAATTTATTTGGTCATTATCTGCAAAAGTGACGCAAAATTTCGTCATTTCAAAATAAATATTTATGGAGATATGGACATTTTTATAAAAAAAACTACTTTTTTCGTCTTACGTTTCTTGCTATAACTTAAAAAAATACTTCTCTAACTTTTATTTATATTAATCTAATATATATAAATATTCTTCTAATTTTGTTATATTTCTCTTCCTCAAAGTATTTTTCGAGAAAGATAAAAAAATGTGTTAGTATGAAAGTGTTTCCATTAATTTGTCCCCCCCCCCATATATATATGCGTGTGGTTAAACACAATTTTTTGATTAAAATAGTCAATTTAGTGCCATTTAATTTAATTCTAAAAATCCTCACCCTTCAATTCTGGTACTTTAAAATTTTTTTCCCCATTCAGAAAAAAGCAAGCCAATTTCCGACGAGCATCATCGATATTTGTAAAAAGTTATAACGTAACAGTTAAGATGTCAAAAGAACATAAGTCATATCGTTTATCGGTTCTTTGCAAGCTTTCTTTGCGTCTTTCGGTTCTTTGCATCTTCTAGTTAAACTAATAGGCGTTAGTAAAATACAACGCAATTATGACTGTTAATGTGATTACTTATGAAATCTTGTAAGACCGTTTCACTGCCAGGAGTGTTGATATGCAGAAAAAATGAGGAAACGGTTATATTGTTTTTCTTTTCGGTTTCTATGGTTAATCGTTTTTCCTTTAATGTTTAAGTAAGTTATGAAGCCTTTAGCATAGTTACACACTAAAGGAAAATTATGTCCGTTTTTGGTGAAAGTTTAACGAATCAGTTTGGATTAAAATACTTTTTATTATTTAAAAAAAAAAGAAACTGAGGAATCTTCATTCACATGATTTAAAAAACATGAATTAAATTTATTAAGCTACAAAATTAATTTAACAAGTATAAAGCTGATATGATGTGACAGGGATGGAAAAAATTTTGGTTTCGTCGAAGTTAAATTTATACCCACCAATCAACCGCAGTAGATGATTTATCTAATTTTTTTTTATGCATATGTTCTCTTAATCTAAATTTTAAAATGCCCTTTTTTTGCCTGATGTAACTAAGGTTGTATTGGCAAGGTAAGTGGTAAATACTCTAGCGATTATAAATAATGATAGAATCTTTAAAGGACTTGAATTCAGTCATGGTGGCTCAGGGGATAATGCGCTCGCCTTCCAATGATGTGAGTCGGATTCGAATCCCAGAAATGGCTAGTCAAACGAATTCCGCACTGGGTTAGCACTGACCATCAGGCTAACCGTAGGATGTTTTCGTGATTTTCCTTTTCATGTAACACAAATACGGGTTACTTCCATCAAAAAATCCTCTGGAACTCTGTTTTCTGGAACGGGCTCAAAACTGCAAGGCTACGGAGATGTATGTTGGTAATCGCAAACCCAAAATTTTGTCGGCTTTCAAACACAGTAATAAAATAAAATAGAAAGGATTTCAATCTGTAAACGGGTAGGAAAAGAACTTTAATATCAGGATAGAATATCAGCTTGTAGCAATTGGAGGAGAAATATATATATACTTTGGAATATTTGGGTCTTTGACCTAATCACACACAAGGACTTTTTTTCGTATTTGCAAGAACAGCTGAAAAGATGAAACTTGCAGTTAGTTTTAATTTCAATGTTTCATTGTTTTTAGAAAGCAAGGAATTTGCATTGAAGGACAAGACATTATGCACATTTTTTATTTATGAATAATTCTAAGCATGATGTAACATGCTTATTTATCTCCTTTCCCTTAATTTATTTACTTTTAATAAATTTGTTAGCATATGAAATATCTGTTCGTGACAACCAAACAGAGATGGTGATTTTTCATTTTTGATGCAGTAAGATACGTAGTTTTTCATATCAAACGTTTTTTTATTACACTATTTCAAACATTGCACAATTGAGCAACGAAATTTAGGAATAAAATGTTTTTTAAAAATTACTACTTTCAACGAAGTTGTATGAAAAGATTTCAGAGGCAGATTTTATTATATCTTCTTTTCTATGTAGAGAAAAATGCATAATTTTGTCTGTTCATATCGAAGTTAAACGAAGATAATTTTGCCTTTACTAGGGTTATAACAATATTATTTTCATTCATAATTTTTATGATAATTATTATTCAAAATTTTGTGGTAAAATGTTTCTTGAAAAGTGCTATTTTTCAGCAGAAATTTTTGTTATTATCTATAGAGAAAATATTTGAGAGTAGGTGATATTTTTTCTACGGTGGAGAAGTATGCCTAATCACGCCGTAGGAAAAGAAAGATTAATTTGAATTAGCTAATGTTTATAGTAGTTAATGTTTTTGTTGTTGTCGTAGACTATGAAGGCAAGAGGAAGGAGATTGTTCATGTTTTTCAGTGGTGCCATCTATGGCCAAGAATTCGACATCTGCCCCATCCATACGTCACACCCGTTTACAGGGTGGACCCATTCACACAATCATTTATTAATCCACCGATCTTAATTTTGACCTGAACCAGAGAGTGATTAATCTCCAATTCAGTACCCCCAGAGGTAGAGTTTGTTATGGAAACATAGAGGGCTTTGTGACTCGACAGATTTAACGCGAACCAGTCAACATTTACTATACAGCCGGTCTTCAGCCAGCTTTATTCGAACTCCCGTTCTCATGAACGTGAGTTCAGAGCCCTGCCAACCAGTCTATCCTTATTATTTTTGTTTATTATTATTTATACTTGGGCCGCAATGGTTCATGGGATAGAGCGTTCGCCTTCCAATAGGGTGAACCGGTTTCGAATCTCAGCGATGGCTGATCGATACAACTTCCACATCCAGCTCGCCCCGACCACAGTGCTGACATGAAGTATCCTCAGGGGTAGACGGATCATGGGTTAGAGTCCCCTTACCCTCAGACTAACCGTGGAAGGTTTTAATAGTTTTCCTCTTCATGTAACGCAAATGCGGATTAGTTCCATCCAAAAGTCCTCTACAAAAGGCAAATTTCTCCTAATACTTGATCCAGAAGTTCCCTTGTCTTCTGGATTGGGTTCAAAATTACAAGGCTACGGAGTTGAACATTGGTAGTCGTAAACTCAAAATTGGGTCGGCTGTTCAACGACGGTTATAAAATATAAAATACTGTTTATAATTAACACTAGAAAGACTGAAATTTAGTATATACCTATATTGTCCAAAAGCAGTCATAATGACTGAATTGTAAAAGAATAATGTGCAAAAACATTTGTTTAAAATTAATTTGTAATATTTTTTTATATTATTTACAGTTATATAACAAGTTATTAGTAAATAGTATTAACAATAAAAAATTATATGTAGTACAAAATTCTAAGAAATTGAGTCATTATATACATCATTGTTTTTAGAATTGAAATTAAAAGCAGTCAAAATGACTTCCTTAGGCAATCTAGTGTTAATGGGAGTCTCCGTCCCCTGCTCATTCCATTCTTCTACTCCCGTAATTACTTCTTTTTCACTATTGCTTAATTCTTCTCAAGCGTAAATATTTCCCATAAAAACACTAAACATTTTTGTTATAAAATATAAAAGTGTGGCTTTATATAAGAACATTTCATTAATCTTAATGAGCTAGATGATTCCTCAGATTTGAAAATTCATCATACTAATTGAAAAAAAAAAACTAACCTAAGGAGAACAGATTGAGTGATTATATTAGAAGAAATAAATGCCAAGAAATTTAACTCGTTGAAGAGCCTTATAATGATATCAGGAAACAGTTTTTTATCGCTATTTATTAAGTTTCTTTTTATTTTTAAAAACTTCACACTGAATGTTTTTTTTTCCATTGGCAGGCACTGAATTTGAATCTTTGCCTATGAAGATGCCAGAATTGTTGCTCATTTCGTGTTACCCAGTGGGCACCTGTGAACTAAAGTCACGGAGGCGAGCAACATTCCCCACGCCACACTGCCACAAACCCGTTTATAGGGTGGATCACATTCACACATCACACACACACAACAGAAGACAGCACAAAGAGAGAGAGAAACATCCATGCTCAGAGCGGGATTCGAACCCGCAGCCAATGGCTTCGCAGTCAGGCGCGCTAACCACTCGGCCACCTGGCCGGCTCCCACTGAATGTTAAGATTTATATCTGACAACATAAAATCTCGCTCTCTGACTCTCTCATGCTACTTTTGATTAACATATACCAGAAAGGCCGGGATAGCCGGGTCGGTAGGGTGCTGGGCCCATGTCCAAGAGGTCGTGGGTTCGATCCTCGCCGGCCGAAAGTGCCGTAATCTATATCCTCCGTTTTGGATCAAAAAGTAAAAAAGATGAATGATATTAACAAAATAGATTAATTTCGAAGCCGATAGATTCGGCATGTTATTAGTTTCAAGGTCATGTATTGTATTTGAATAGCTCACACTTATAAGAAACTAAAAAAATACATCAAAGCTTTTTTTTTTTTAATTTACATAGAATTTTTAGAAGTGAGTATAGACTAAGACTCCCCGTGCAGAAAATGGTGACTGTTGCACGTTAAATCTGCCAAAACTCAAAGTCCTCCATGTTCCCATAACAAATGAATACCTCTGGGGGTACTGATCCAGGAGTTTCCTTGTCTTCTGGATTGGTTCAAAATTACAAGGCTACGGAGTTGAACATTAGTAGTCGTAAACCCATGAAATTGGGTCGGCTGTTCAACGACGGTTATAAAATAAAATAACATCTATTAGAGCACGAGCTTATAAAATAAAGATCCCATGAGGAAAAAATGAAGTTTTTAAAACAGTGATTCCAGAGTCAATATTTAAAGCAAAAAAAAAAAAAAACACTTAAATTTGCAATAACTTTAAAACAAATGTGATTGTTAAAAGGAAAAAAAGAAAAAAAGAAAAAAAAATCGTTAAAATTATAATACAATATGGTTGCCTCATTTCTACTCTATAGTTGCATTTCAGCGGACACTAGATCGATCAACATGTGTTTTTTCACTGCAAGTTTAACAGTTAATAATTCTAACGATCGAATCGTAAGTTTTTTACTCCATTAAAATCCTTGTACAATTTTCTACACTACATCGTAACTTCAAATTTCGAAGTTTTATAAATTTTTAGCAGCACAGCAATATCTAACGTATAACAAAAACAGTGCACTAAAATTCGCAAAAAAAGCACATAAACTAACAATAAGTTTCGAACAACTTGGAGTTTTGAAAAAAAATCGGTGTTAAGTTTATAAACAAGCCATTTCATCACACCAAATTGCAACTCTGCATTCCTGAGGCCTGTAGAGCGGCCCGCATGGTGTTTTTTTCCAACAAGTGAATTCTCCCACAAATTATCGAATATTAAGTTTTTTATTCCATTGTAGTTCAATTTTCTACACACCATATTGATGCAGAGTTTCTAAGTTTTGTTGTTTTTGCATAACGAAACAAATGTAACGTTAGGTTGAATATCCAAAACAGAATCAGCGTTGGCGAAAATGCCCTTACGATTTTCAGATATAGAAAGAAGTTTTTTAAATAGAGTTGAAATCAATAATAATATTTAATTAATGTAAGTGTAGATAAATTTTATTTGCTTAGCGAAAATATTGACCAATGTAAAAATATAATAAATAAAATTGCAAATTATCTCGGCAGGGCAGCCTTGCGATTTTTTTATATAGAAAAATTATAACAATTATTATTTAAAGTCTTTCAAGAAAATATATCTTAAAAGCTGCCACTTTTGTCATAGATATGAGAAAATAAATTATATTTTTGCTGTAAAAATTTTTATAGTATCCAGACATTTTTTTTCAGGAATATTTTTTTCTATATCGAGGAAAATGCAAAATTATTTATGCTAAAGATAAAAAAATCTAGTTTTGCCTTTGTTTTTGTGGTACTGTTATTTTTTATTTTAAACTGTAATAATAATTATAATTCTGCGATTACATAAAAATATATTTAACTGCAGTTATTATTTTGTAATGCTCACACTACCGAAAAGCTTAACAAAGAATTTTAATTTTATTTTAGTACATTTTTGCTATTTGAAAATCAGAAAATCGAATAATGGGAAGGAAACCATAATCTTTTGCAAAGAAGTTTAAATTATTCGCATCAAGAAACCAGTTATTTCATTCAATATATAACACATAATTTTTTTTCGAACGAAAAAATTTTTGCCGTTTATAATGTCACTCATAAAATATAGATGATATAGACAAGAAAATGATCATGGATTTTTATTGATTATGTTAATAACAAGTAATTTAACAATACACCAAATTGCAAGAATGATAAAAAAAAAAATGTCCGAACAAAACGAAAAGACATTGTATGTACAATATTTCTGGGAAAGTAAAAAATAACTGCAAAGTACGTAATTTCATCCATTAATTTTTCAGTCGTAAACTTTAACAAAAAAAAAATAAAAATTGCCTGCACAAATCCTGGTAATGAAAAAAGTAGACAATTCAGCCCAACGAAGTCAGATTCAGTGTCAGAGATTTTTTGTTTTTGCTTAACATTTCCTTCTAAACGCACATCAAAGTATCCTTTCCGCAAACCTGCTGTATTTGTCTTAATACTTAATGCAGAAGTTACATTGTCTTCTGAGTTTCTGTTTAAAACTACTGTTTGTTATGAGACATCACATTTAGTAACTAAGATTGGTTGTATATTGACGCTAATGAAATTAAGTAAATAGAATAATATATTTTTAAGGAAATGTTTTTGAGACGTCAAACAACAAAATTGTCTGCAAAGCAATTATTGAATTTGGGTACGAAGTTTGCAAGGACACAACTACCTAGTTTTATAAAATTACTCAGGGTGTTCCGTAACAACTGCCTTAACACATATTTTCAGAATTCTTGCTATCATTAAACCCAGAAAAGTATACACATTAGAGGGCTTCAATTAATATATAAGCGAGAAAAGAAAGAAAGCGTAATTGTAATTTAACTAATCATTATCAAAGAAGGGGAGAAGGAATGCTTCAAATCCTGTTTAATTGCCGGAGAAAACAGATAGGAGGTGCACCGCATTCGAAACATGGAGGAGTTATACGAATAATCTCCAAGTTTCATTAAGCATTCAAACCAGACTTGATATTTTCATCCCTTTATCTTTATAAATGATTCCATAGATTTCAATAAGGTTTTGTAATGAGATGTTTGAAACAATTCTAAAACTTTATATTGAGAGTAATGGTTGCGGAACAGTTTCTATAAAAAGTAAAATAATAAAGAGAAGTTTAGACGCTTTCTTTTATTCTATGTACTTGATTCGTTTTTTTCTAAAAAATCAATCAAATTATTTAGAATAAATTTTTAAAAAAAACTTACAGATTCATTTAAATAAGCACTGATAATATTTAAATTTAGTAAAATATCTTATCTATTCTTAGATTTAAGGAACAGATGTTTATCTAATAACTTAAGACATGAAGATATAATCTTGAACTTAAGCTGTGATAAAATTCCCACGTTTGCATATAATTTAACGCAAATGTTTCTTCAAATTTTTTCCAACTGAATAAGAACCATGAAGGTGATTGTAACTTTCGCTTTGCTTTCTTTTTTTGCATGTTGCGCGGTAAGTCTCTTATTATGTTCTTATTTTCATAATAATAACAAAATTATTATTTCTAAGGGTAAAATTTTCTGTTATAAACAGTTAGCTTTGACGAACATAATAAAAAAGAATTTAATTCAAAAATGATGGAATTTTTTAATACATTGTTTTTTAGAGTAGAACACATTATGCATCATAGGAAATCATTAATTTTTTAATTTAATTTAAGAATATCTTAACTACTTTTCAGTGAAAAATATGGTCCCAAGAGATAGGTAAAGTTTAGACCATTTAATGTTAGTTTTACTTTTTGCGTACTTCGCTATAACTCGAGAACTTCTTAAGTGAACAAAAAAAAAAAAAAATTACACAAAATTTTTTAAGTTCGTTTATCTAAAGATAATTTCATGCAAAAAATAATTTTTAATACTTACTTTTTATTATTTCCTTTAATAACAGTCGATAAAATTATTTTGAATTACTGAATAATACAAATTTTTACATCATGTTACAGAATTTTATTTTCTATAGGAAAATACAAAATTTGAACGAAATGGATAGTTCCTAAAAAATTGAATTTTAAATGTATAACTTCTAGTATATTTGCGGTCACCCCTTTCAACTATTAAGTCCTAGTGCGTGAAGATGCGATACATCAAAAGTCATTTACTATGTTTTGTTGATTTATTTATTGCGCATATTATATATATATATATATATATATATATATATATATATTATTTTTTATTAATTTATTTTTTCCTTATTTTAACAGATTAACAGATAAAGAGGTTGGTGAGACAATGAACCCCAAGCAAGCTTGGGGACTAAACATTGGGGGTTCTATTTTCAGCTGCCCACCCGATTGAACCTTTGTTCCCGCACTTCAGATCAAAAGGTCAAAAAAATTGGGAGGGGCATAATAGTCCTTAGTCCATCATGAGTTGTTTAGCTACTGCGATTTATTTTTTATTAATTAATTTTTTTATTATTATACGAGGGTTGCTATTTATATTTCTGCCCTAATAATAACAAAACAAATATGTAGGATCGAAATTGGTTTTATTGTTCAAAATATTCTCCATGATGATCAATACACTTTTGCATGCGTTTGAACCAATTTTCAAAGCACTTTTTCCAGTCCGATTGAGGTAACTCCAAAACATGCGTTTTGAATGCATAAAACGCTTCTTCGGGGGTCGAAAATCGTTGTCCACGTAATTTATTTTTGATGTGTGGGAATAAGAAGAAGTCATTGGGTGCCAAATCAGGGCTGTACGGCGGATGACCCATCAGTTCGATCTTTCGCTCCGTCAGAAATGCCTTTGTTTGAGTCGATGTGTGAGAGCTCGCATTGTCATGATGAAGAATGATTCGCCTGTTCTTCTGCTTTTTTCGAATTTCTCCGATGACTTCTGGCAAACAAATGGTAGTGTACCATTCATAATTGACCGTCCTGCGTTGCTCTAACGCCACTGTTGCCACATGACCGTTAATGCCGAAGAAACAGGTAATCATTTGTTTCGACGTGCTTCTTCCTCGAACAACTTTTGTTGGTTTTGCCTCGTCTTGGAACACCCATACAGTTGATTGCTGTTTTGTTTACGGCTCATATGCATAGATCCATGATTCGTCACCTGTGTAGATGTTATACACAGACTTTGATGTACCTTGAACGTATTTTTCCAACATTTCCTTGCACCAATCGACACGAGCCTTTTTTTGAGCGTTTGTCAGATTATGCGGGATCCAACGCGAAAATTTTTTTTTAGGCTCAAATGTTCATGCAATATTTTATTGATGCTAGTCATACTAATGTCCAAAGACGCCTCTATCTCACGGTATGTCACATGACGATCTTGCTTTATCAGTACACGCACAGCATCGATCTTTTCTGGCACAACAACGGATTTTGGACGACCTGCACGAGATTCGTCCTGGATCGAACATCGACTACGATTAAATTCGTTATACCAATTTTTTACAGTGCTGTAGGATGGCGCTTTATCGCTGAATAAAGAATTAAGTTCATCGAAGCACTCTTGTCTTGACAATCCACGTCGAAAGTTATGAAAAATAATGGCACGAAAATGTTCACGATTCAATTCCATTTTTTGAAAGAGAAGAACTTTTCAATTTACTGTCAACAACACAAATGAAGCTATAATGGTAAATCGTCTGCTGAATTTATGTTTAAAAATATCAAACTTTCGATTAAAATCGTCTGCGGTCGCCTAGCAACACTTACTGTTGCCAAGGCCAGAAATATAAATAGTAACCCTCGTATTAGGATAAGTAACGCTTGAAATTTTTTAAAACTATGGATTTTTGCTGAAAACTTTAAAGCAATAAAGTTATGCGATTTGTAGTTTTACATAAGTCATTTAAAACTGCCCATTTTTCAGTTTTCAGATTTTTTTAAAGTTCAATTTTAATGCAGTTTAAGCTGTTGAAAATCGATTTAGATGATACTGAAAAACTCTTTTTATATTCATTGCAGTAAAACAAATGTATTTTATCAAGTTTAAAATCGGACAACTGTATACTATTAAACTACTTTTAAAAATCTGCTGATTGTAGAACTGTACTGGTGTAATTTTTTCAGAAAATGCCGACCAGGTGGCCGAGTGGTTAGCGTGCCTGACTGCGGAGCCGATGGTTATAGGTTCGAATCCCGCTCAGGGCATGGATGTTTCTTTCTCTCTGTGTTCTATGTCCTTTCTCCTATGTGTGATTTTGTGAATGTGACCTGCCCTATAAACGTGGTTGTGTGACGTGGGCGACGCTGCTCCACCACCGTGGCTTCGCCACAGGTGCCCACTGGGTAATGAGAAGAGAGTAGCAGTTCTGGCACTCCTGGCCAATGGGACAATACATCCCAAGTTCCCGCCATTAAAAAAAAAAAATATTTAAAAAACAATTTTCAGAAAAAAGTAACGGAGAATCTGAAATTCTGCACGCTATCTCGAGCTTTGGTACGAACTTCGAAAACCTTATATTTTGAACTAGAATTTATTGCCGAATAGTGTAAATAATCACTATCAATTTACTTGTGAAAATTGAGATAGTGAGATCAAAAGCAAGATTTCACTCATTCGATAGTCGAGAGAAAAGACCTCTTTGTCCCATTCCCCTCATTTCTTGACCCAATTTATGTGTCACAATTTTTTTTCTCCAAAGCCCACCCGAATAATGACTTTTCTTCATACGGGCAGCTGAAGGGCAGATTTGTCAGCCACTCTTTCAGGGTCACCATATAAGGTGGGCCAACATTGCCCCCCCCCCCCCCCCCCGCCACAGCAAGAACAGATAGCACACAGTCTGAAAGAACTTCCATGCCCTTCCGGGATTCGAACTCAGAACTTTTGTGATGCAAGGCCAGTTCCTAGACCCTTACACAGGCCGATCGGCTGTATCACACCAATAAAAGATAGTTTTGTAGTAACTATATAAATCACAATTTTAATAAATGGATTATTTAATTTATTTAATTTTAGGTGTCCGAAGAGGGGACGACTTGCAAAAAAACATCAGATTGCGATGAAGGTGAATGCTGTGTCCGTATCCATAGTTTGACTGCGTACAAGTGCAAAAAACTAAAACAACTAGGTTCGTTTCATTAACTCTTATTTTCAAAAAAATTGGGCATTTGTTTTTGTTACCAAATAAAACTTCTTAGCAGTTGGGTGCCATTATATATATTAGCTATAGTATACTTTACACAGGGTGTCCAAAAATATCTCGATAAATACTTATAAGTTCAAAAATTTAAAAACAAACGCGTGAAAAATATTCAAAAGGTGAATTTAATTACAAAAAATACGGCTCTTGTTAATTACGCAAGCTTTGAGAGTTTGGTGTCACGATATAGATAGTTCAAAATAGGAAACGCATTTTTCAGTCTGACATGTATTGCTCGAGACATCTGCATTTTAAACAATATACATCCTATTTTCTGTTTTGTTATTACAGTGCCATCTGTTAACCAAAATGATAAAAACTGTAGTAAAGTCGGAATACTTTTTTTCTGGAAAACTCAAATCTGCAATTAGAAATGATGGTTCCGGTTTATGACTATAAAATTTTCCTCAACCAACTCCATATTTTGAAGTTGGTTTTTCGAGTTTGATATCAATGAATGCATCTTTTAAAATATTTTACGTGTGTATTTAAGATTTTTGATCTGATTGTTATCGCGATATTTGGCAGTTTTTATATTTTGGGGGCATCATGTATAAAAATGAATCCTGTTCGAAACTTTCCTTGTGGTTTACAGAAGTTTATCAAAATCTTAAAAATTTACTATTTAAAAACTTTCAAACTTTACGTTGAAATTAAAGTTTGAAACTTTTAGTATTATTATTTTCTTTAAACCTGAAATATTTTTTTCTTAAAGAATATTGTTATTGAACTTGGGATTAACTTTTCTAAATATACATATCTTTGTACTGCACTTTGTTTCTATTTAGGTTTTGTTTTGTTTTTGATGTCTCTTACAATAGAAGCAGAATATTAATGTTTTCTGTCAAGTCTTTAAATAAGTCAAATTTCAATGGTAAATAATGTTTCGTAAATATTTTTCAATGCTGATATGTACTCTAAAGGCCTGTTTAGACGATCCAATTTCTTGGACAGAGATTGATTGATATTGATGGAAACTTGTTTTGCTTTGAGCTTGGATCGTGTAAACAAGCATCCAAGAACTTGGTCCGACTTCTTGGACGATAGTAGAGCATGTTCTACTTTCCATCCAAGTTTTTTCTCCCTTAACCACTCAGCGTCTTAGATTTTGTGACGTCACCAAGCAGGCAGCAAATTATGTCATTTTGTTGTCTGTTTTCATATATTTTAGTTCAAATAAATTGATCTGTTGCGGTTTATTTGTGTTATTATGATTTTATTTGAAATTTATTTAGTAATTTTAAACTTATGTAGTATTATTTCATAATGTTGAATATGAACAATGCGCATGCGCAATTTTTTCTTTCAACGAATCAGTGACATTCAAGAACTTGGACAGTGTCAACGAATCATCCAATTTCTTGGACATAGAAATCCGTCCAATTTCTCGGATTCGAGAACTTGGACCGTGTAAACAGGCCTTAAAGCTTATTTTCTCACATTCTCTAAAATGACGCTTAACATGTTCTTCTGCAAGTCGAAAAGAGATCGACTGTAACCAACTATATAATAATGTTTTGTAAATAATTTTCGATGCCATGTATTCTTAAGCTTATCTTCTCAAATTCTCTGAAATGACGCTTAACATGTTCTTCTGCAAGATTAAAAGAGACCTAAGATAACCAAATATATACTACTGATGTTTTGTAAATATTATTCAATGCTGATATGTATTCTAAAGTTTATCTTCTCAAATTCTCTGAAATGACGTTTAACATGCTCTTCTGCAAGACTAAAAGAGACCTACGATAACCAAATATATACCAATGATGTTTTGTAAATATTATTCAATGCTGATATGTATTCTAAAGTTTATCTTCTCAAATTCTCTGAAATGACGCTTAACATGTTCTTCTGCAAGACTAAAAGAGACCTACGATAACCAAATATATACTAATGATGTTTTGTAAATATTTTTCAATGCTGATATGTATTCTAAAGTTTATCTTCTCAAATTGTCTGAAATGACGCTTAACATGTTCTTCTGCAAGACTAAAAGAGACCTACGATAACCAAATATATACTAATGATGTTTTGTAAATATTTTTCAATGCTGATATGTATTCTAAAGTTTATCTTCTCAAATTCTCTGAAATGACGTTTAACATGTTCTTCTGCAAGATTAAAAGAGACCTAAGATAACCAAATATATACTACTGATGTTTTGTAAATATTATTCAATGCTGATATGTATTCTAAAGTTTATCTTCTCAAATTCTCTGAAATGACGCTTAACATGTTCTTCTGCAAGACTAAAAGAGACCTACGATAACCAAATATATACTAATGATGTTTTGTAAATATTATTCAATGCTGATATGTATTCTAAAGTTTATCTTCTCAAATTCTCTGAAATGACGTTTAACATGCTCTTCTGCAAGACTAAAAGAGACCTACGATAACCAAATATATACTAATGATGTTTTGTAAATATTATTCAATGCTGATATGTATTCTAAAGTTTATCTTCTCAAATTCTCTGAAATGACGCTTAACATGTTCTTCTGCAAGACTAAAAGAGACCTACGATAACCAAATATATACTAATGATGTTTTGTAAATATTTTTCAATGCTGATATGTATTCTAAAGTTTATCTTCTCAAATTGTCTGAAATGACGCTTAACATGTTCTTCTGCAAGACTAAAAGAGACCGACGATAACCAAATATATACTAATGATGTTTTGTAAATATTTTTCAATGCTGATATGTATTCTAAAGTTTATCTTCTCAAATTCTCTGAAATGACGTTTAACATGTTCTTCTGCAAGACTAAAAGAGACCGACGATAACCAAATATATACTAATGATGTTTTGTAAATATTTTTCAATGCTGATATGTATTCTAAAGTTTATCTTCTCAAATTCTCTAAAATGATGCTTAACATGTTCTTCTGCAAGTCGAAAAGAGATCGACTATAACCGACTATATAATAATGTTTTGTAAATAATTTTCGATGCCATGTATTCTTAAGCTTATCTTCTCAAATTCTCTGAAATGACGCTTTACATGTTCTTCTGCAAGACTAAAAGAGACCTACGGTAACCAAATATATACTAATGATGTTTTGTAAATTTTATTCAATGCTGATATGTATTCTAAAGTTTATCTTCTCAAATTCTCTGAAATGACGCTTAACATGTTCTTCTGCAAGACTAAAAGAGACCTACGATAACCAAATATATACTAATGATGTTTTGTAAATATTATTCAATGCTGATATGTATTCTAAAGTTTATCTTCTCAAATTCTCTGAAATGACGCTTAACATGTTCTTCTGCAAGACTAAAAGAGACCTACGATAACCAAATATATACTAATGATGTTTTGTAAATATTTTTCAATGCTGATATGTATTTTAAAGCTTCTCTTCTCAAATTCTCTGAAATGACACTTAACATGTTCTTCTGCAAGACTAAAAGAGATCGACTATAACCGACTATATACTAATGTTGTGAAAATATTTTTCAATGCTGATATGTATTCTAAAGCTTACTTTCTCAAATTCTCTGAAATGACACTTAACATGTTTTTCTATAAGACTGAAAGAGACCAAATGTAACCAAAGTATTCATCCAGAATGTTAAGTAATGACTTCGGTTCTATAAAATACGTTTTCCTTTTAAATGAATCTTTCCTTTTGAATCAACAAAAACCCTAACAGAAGAAAAAAATTATTAAATTTCTCCTCTTGATGTTTATGTGTATTTTAAAGCTAGTTTTCTCACAATCCATAAAATCGTATTTAACATATTTTTCTACAAGAATAACAGAACACAAATACGACAAAAATATTCACTCAAAACGTTAAATAATAACTTTGCTTCCATGAGATGCCTTGTATATTTTTCTTTTTCATTTTAAAATGAACTCTTGCATTATTTATTATTTTTTTTACATATTTACTAAATTCATACCATATATGTTTCAAATATAATTTGTAGTTCAAAATAGGCTTCGTTTTTATTTTGGCAAGTTATTCTTACGTATTATTTTCAGATGATTCGTGTTTTCCAAATCCCGATTGGAATTTGACAGAGGATGGTTTGTACCGCTACATGTGTCCTTGCGCAGAGGGTTTGGAATGCCAAGCAGAAGAAACAGTCACCGAAGGGGATGTAAGTTTCATGAATTAATGTCTAAATGCATTTTTGACGATATTTGTTTGTCCTGTTATGCAAAATCTTAGATTTAGTGTTTAAAATGCTAAGAAAGCAAGTAAGGTTTTTGCTCTGTTATGCAAATATTAAAATATTTTGTGTTTGAAATGATGAAAAGGGATCTAAGTTGCTTGGTTCTAATATGAATTCTTGCTTGTAGAACAAATCAAATACTTTTCATGTTACAAAACGTTAGTATAACGTTCCATGAACTCCGGTGGTATTTTGTGAAACCACGTGGATTAAGACAGTCCCTGAAATGTGTTGTTTCCTTGCCTACGAACTTAGAATTATGTCGACAACTTCACTAAATCAGTTCCAGGACCGACTTCATTTTATCGTTTTGAGTTCAAGTAGTGTTGAGTTAGGTTTGAATTCAAGTGCCATGGTCTAAGTTACTCGGACTTAAGGTAATTAAAAGTGTTTGAATAGTATATTCATCTCTGTATGGCAGGTTTGATTAAAAGTTACCAGCAGTTAAGGCACTAAAGTAATTACCTCCAGTTTTAAGATAGCATTCCGACCAACTTTCCTAAGCCTAATTCTTCTTTTCTTTTTCCTATAAATACTTTATTGCAAGGACAGTTTTATTAGTCATTATTTTATTTACTTAATGCCTTTTTTTGTTTGTTTTAGGTTACTACGTTCAAAAATGTGAGATGTGTGCAGAAAAAATCTTTGTACTGAATTCTTCTCCAGTGAAAAATAAAAATGTGATTACAATGCTCTGTATTTGTCCTGTAAACGAAATAAATATGCTGCATTTTATATAAAATTATTTCATAAGAACCAATTATCTTATAATAATTAAATACAGGATGTTCCAAAAATGACCGAGGTTTAAAATCATTTAAGAAGAATAATCAAAATAGAAATGTTTGCAGCTCTGTGAAAAATGGATGCTCAAATTTTTCGAGACTTTCTTTCTTCGTTTTTGACGAAACCGGTTCCTAGTGTATGCTCCGAGCGAATCTTTCGTCAAAGTGACGAAATAACTATCGTCACTTCTCAGAGGAAACGAAGTTCATCAAAAGTAAAAGGAAATACTTTGTCATTACAATTCGATTGTTTTGTCTAGTAAGCAATCTCCCACAATGTATTGCAGTGAGGTTCTGAGCTTAGGAAACATTTTCATCGTACATTTAAGAGCTCACGCTTCGTCACAAACCACGAGATTTCATGACGAAATGATTCTCCAAAGTTAACTAAGATGAAGGAGTCGCGAATCGTCAAAAGTGAGAGTTTTATTTCTGAGAATGTGTGTTTCGCTTTGAAAACCTAGTTTCTTCTCACCAAATATTAAATATCGTAACACAATTCGTCATAATACTGAAAAAACTGTAAAACAATGTTTTCACAATAAGCACCATTTGCTGCAAACACATGGTGTAGTGTTCGAACAAAATTAACTAATGCCTTTGCAAATTTTTTAGTTGGAATAAGATATGGCCTGTAATGCAGCTGTAAATACTATTTTAGAGTTTTTCCAAAGAGCAGCGGCATCTGTTAACAATCTTTGTAACTAATTTTGAAACTAGGGGGAAATAGATATTGGTTTTCAATGCAGAATTTAGCAAATTACTCTATCATGCCTCCTTCTGCTTTTCTGTAATTGATTTTACAAATCATTGTTCATATTGTTTTTGGGTTTCATATGGCGGAGTCTTAAAAATATGTTTTAATAAATATGTCATGACATGGAGATATTTACTAAGATCTTGAGATAATATTTAATTAAACTGACTATTCAGAATTTAGGCATGCAATTCCTTTTAGGGAACGTAGGAAATATGGTTTAATCGTTTTAAAACGCACTGAATTTAAATACATAAACTTTAAATGCACCAATCAAATTCTTAATTTCTAAATGTATATTTTTAATGAAATTTTATTTGCACAGAAAAGTGACAAAAAAAATATTGTCAATGCAGTATTGGAAAATATTTGGTATTAAAACAAAAAGTTTGTTTTCAATACATTTGAATTCAAGACAAAATCATTTAATTATAACAAAAAGAAACGAAAAAAAAAAAATCTTTACTCTTCTCTTAAGATGAAAACCAATTAAAAGTTTTAGTTTGTTTCCGAATGGCATCGTCAGAATAGTTTTTTAGCGGGCCCTTCCGTGTCGAGGAACTGACCCAAACTAACTTTTTGTGAAATACATCGTAGGTTACGCAAGATTTGAAAGTCAATCAGATAGAAAATATTAATACAGAGTTTGAATAAACATTAGAAGTAGTACCTTCAAACAATGCAATTAAAAAATAATGAACTGGCAGAACTGGTACGGATTTCGATTTTTCGAATATTCAATTCTTTCTATTTGCGAACCAGGCTTTTGTTTTCGACGTTTTCCCCTGAAATATTTCAAAAGCTAAGTAGAGTATATTATGGACAATTGAAGTTGTTTAGATAAAATTTATATGTAAATTACAAAAAGAAGAAAACGAAAAATACGGGAACGTGATAAACCATAGTTAAGTAGAATGATCCCAAAATGTCTAGATTTATTTATTTATATATTATATTTCGAGAATATTTTTCAACTTTTGTTGAGATTTATTGAGTAAACCGTACTTGCGATGAAGAGGGATTGCGGCTCCGGATGTGTGGTACCCAATAACCTTTACTTTTGACACTTTCCTGAGGTAAAAACTATGCAAATTGGTCGGTTATTCTTTTTTTCGTTAGAATTCTAACAAAGAGCGGAACGAAAAAAATGTATTGTTTAGTTATTCTCATTCATTAGAGATATGAAGACTGCGCTGGATATGTTGACATTTAGAAAATCATCAGAATGCCTCGTCTCGAGAGAATTTTCGTAATTTTTATCACGATTGCTTTTTTGTTGGATAAAGGATGTACCAAACTTATTGTAAGTATCATATGCTAATTAATCATACATTGATTCAAAAATATTTCGATACATATCACTGATCACTAACATTATCGATGTCATTATCGTGGAATTTCTTTTACAACAATACCTCAATTGACCTTTAAAATCATATTTTGTAACAAATGGTATTATATATAAAAGTCAATTATATTCTTACTTACTTACAGTATTAGTATCTTAAACGTTGTATTGTTTCAAGAACATTTCTGTCATTATCAATGTAATTATCATGAAAATTGTTTTACGGGAATATGTCAACTAACTTTCAAAATCATGAAATTCTAAATTTTGTAACAAATAGTATGAAACATCACTTATAATATTACTTACTCACTATCTTATCATCTTAGACGCTACTTCCGTAGTGCTTCAAGAATATTTCTATCACTGTCAATGATTATTATCGATATCATTATCATGAAACTTGTTTTACAGCAATATAGCAATTAGCTTTCAAAATCATCTGTTTCTGCATTTTGTAACAAATAGTATTAAAAATTTTTTATCATCTTACTTCACAATCTTAATAATACCACTTACTATATAAAGCTACTTATCATGTATCAATTCAAGAATATTTCTATCATTATTAATGATCATTAGTGTTATCGATATCATTATCATGAATTTTGTTTTACAGCAATATATCAATTAACTTTCAAAATCATCGATTCCTAAATTTCCGAATAAATAGTAAACGACATTTATAACAAACTTGAACACTTCCCTTCAGTTAATATTAAGCAACATTTAAACATTGACATTAATTAACTGAAATAATAATGTTAAGTGACAATGAAGCCTTAATTGTTACTTATTTAAATTAATATTTGGACGAGTGCACTAACTATCAATATTCATCTTTGATTTTATAAAACTAATATTAAACTAATATTTTATTTCCTAAAACTAACTCTTTAAAAAAATTCTAAACAATTAATCTTTCAATGAATATATGAAATATGATATTCAATAAATTTATAAAATGATATAAAATCTAATGAATATATAAAATATCTCATTTAAATTAAATGTATTTTTTTGTAACATTCCAAACAAAACACAACAAGAATAAATCACAAATAAAGGTACAAGGTACTTTTTTTTTACATAAATCACATTGTTTTTTGTGTTATTTACAAATGAAGAATTTGAGATAATCTAATGATAAACCACAGTTTCAATTGTTCAATTTCCGGTAAAAAATTCCATGTAAACTCTAAGGTGTTTCTGCGTATTGTATACAGGGAAAATCTTCGAATTTTGTAAAGTATCTATTTGGAAATGATATACTAAAGAGAAATTTGAAGAAAAATTCCATCGTCAGAAAAAGTGCGGCTGATATCTTCGAATATTAGATTAATTGACGAATGTTTTTTGGTAAGACTGATAAAGGTTTTTCTAAACTTTACAAGCGAAAACTTCTAGTCTGAATAAGACAAAGCACATTTCCTTATCTTTGAAAACACTAAAAATGAGAAAGAAAGTAATAATTAAATATTTTTTGGAAGTTTTATTTGAAAGTTAATTTCGAAGTTTTATTTAAAAGTTTCGAAATTTTTTATAATCGTTAATTTATATAAAATTTTATATGATTGCTAACATAATTCTGGATAATAAAACTAAAATATATGGTATTTAAACCGTTCGTTGAAATTCCGGAAATATCGCAAATTTAGTAAAAAATACAAAAGTAAAATGTACATTTAATCGAATAAATGGTATTTATTCCATACTCGGTATCGACAATAAAATCATCAAATTTACCTCATTTACCAAATTTTATCGCATAATATGAAACCATATTTTATTGTTAATTTTACAAAATAATTAACAAAGCACTTTGGTAAAAGTTACCGAAATTTACGGAGTTTCCATCAAGTCAGAAATATGGTAAATTTTTATCACATTATGGTAGTTTTGATCATACTTGCTTTCGCAGAGTATACATGTATACTGTGTAATCACATAACTAGTTTGCTTATGAAACATCTGTGACTAATTAAAATCTTGCATCCCTTCCACTATTGCACAATTTTTTTAAAAATTAGCATTTTATAAACCATGCTCTTTTTGCCATTGAGAGATGAACAGATGGCGCTTTCAAGAGGCAGAGACTAAACTATTTATGGTAAGTACAATTTTTTAAAGTCTTAGTGAGAAACATTATGAACTAAGCACGAATTTTTAGAGTATGAACTCAACTGTCTTTTGTTTTCAATTTTCTTCTATATTTTGTTAAATAAAAATTAAGCGATATAATCCAATCTGCAACAACTGTTTATTGTATGAAATGGGGATATACAGCCTTCTTCAAGCTATAAAAAAGATCTGAATGTCAAGCATCAAAACAGTGCTAGAATGCAGAGAGACTTTTCGGTGTTTTGTGTTTGCTAACAGCTCTGAATCAATTTTTGTCAACACGAATTATACATCGTCATTGATTGTTAGTTTCTTTTAGCTATTTGTAGTTTTTGTGATATAAGTCGTGTGATCAGTAATCATTTCTAATAAATTATCAACGAAAAGTGGAGAAAAAAATAATTGTTACGCTTATTAATTAAATGGAGGCTATATACCCGGATTTCAATTTTTTTAAGCGAATTTAAATTTTTAACAGTTTTAGAGATTCAATTGGATGTGCTAAATGATTCATGCATTTATTAAGTTGTTTTATAATTAATTTCCAATTATTGTTTCCAAACAAAATATTATATATCAAGCAATATTTGAGCCTTAAAAATATAACATTAATAGTATTGCATTGGTTCTAACTAAGTAGTGAGCCAAAACAAAATGTTCAGAAATTTAAAATGTTTAAAAAGGATACTCAGAAAAAGTAACAAAATTATTGATTTTGAAAAAATAAAAACATATTTCTAAAGTACAGGACAGCACACTTCGCCACAAATTTAAAAGCAGTAAATACTATAAAAATTAAATTTATTATTTATATATTTTTTAGAAAATATTCAATAAATAAATAGTCAGAAAGACTCTTAGCCTTTCACTATTTGTGGAAAGGTCTTTAAATTAAAAAGATTTATTATTTATTATTAAAACCTTAAAAATAAGATTTAATACTTAGGTTTTTTAAGAAGCGTCATTCGCGAAACGGTTCATGACTCATGTTTTTAGCTAAGCTGATAGGTTTAGAACCCTTAACGGCAATGACTTGTAGAAAATGTTCGTAATTTCAATGACATGACTGGTGGCATCAACAAGGAAGGTCATACAAATCAATGACTCTCGCATACAACGGAATGATTAGAATCATCCTTTAAAACATTCTAAGGTGGAGAGAACTGCATCAACTGCAGAAAACATTAAGTTTGTTGTTATTTCATTTAAAGATGATTCAAAACAGGTGTTTCTCGTTAAATGGGAAAAATTTGAAAAAGAAACACTTTAAAAATTAAACCGATTGGAAAATCATATAAAAAATACCAGATGAGCTTTAATATGGATTTGAAGTTTGAGATAAAAGAAAATTGCCAACAACATTTAAAAAGATATGTGATTGCGTTTTTTACATAAATAATCTGAACAACCAAAATACTGATTTAATAACGTGCTTATTGTACTAATTTTTGGAGAAAGGAGTGATTTTTTTAAACAAAACATAAACATGTAAAATCTGAAGCTCTTATTATGTTTCATAGATTTTAAGCAATTCGATGCAATCGATAGCTTCTAAAACAGACTTTTTTTTTATTGAAAGTACTTACAGCTATGTAATACAAATTTTAATTAATTTTCGTCATCCAAAAAAAATATTCTTCCCTGCTAACTTTTAAATGATTTAAAGAAACTTACAATTAATTTCTAAAATTTATTCCGTATTACTAATAATAATGTTATTGTTGTTTCCAATGCCACTTGTTATTACACCAGCAAGACTGCTTGGTAGAACCAAATGAATTTAAGGTAGAGGATGCATTTCTTTTTTTTGCGT
This sequence comes from Parasteatoda lunata, assembly GCA_949128135.1. Taxonomy (NCBI): domain Eukaryota; kingdom Metazoa; phylum Arthropoda; class Arachnida; order Araneae; family Theridiidae; genus Parasteatoda; species Parasteatoda lunata. Next base: position 92,664,338 of record OX421975.1, read on the forward strand.
GGTGCCATTTATGGCCAAGACTAATATTATAATTGTAATTATAATTACAAATACAAAACTAACGAGTATATGGCACACTTATGAAATATATAATATTGTTAAAACATTTTTCTTAAAGAGCAACGCATAAATAAAAAAAACATTTAAAACGTGTTTGGACGTAGTAAGAAGAAAAGCTTATTAAGGCTTAAGTGCCTATTTACCGTCGCCATTTTGGATTTTAGCTGAATTTCTTATATTTTTATTCCCGTTTTCTTGATGCTTTTTTTCTTTTTTTATGCTTAACAAACTTTTCCTGACGGAGTATCCTTCGAAAACTTTTTACCTTACAAAATAGGTTGAAAATTAAGAGGTTGCTTTAAGAGAGAAATAGTTTTTAGAATCTCTGTAGAATTCTGCAGTATGCGATTTGTGGTATTGAGTAAGTAATTAAAAATTACATATTTGTCAGTTTTTATATTTAAAATAATTTAATTTTATTGTACATTTTAAATTAATAGAAACTGATTTGGATGATGTTTAAGTAATTTTTAAATGTTGCTTCACACAAAAATAAAGACATTTATATAAAAAAAAAGTTTAAAAACTGACAAATGCATAGTACTAAACTATTTTTTGAAAAATGCTGATTGCAGAATTGTATTGATATAATATTATTAGAAAAAGAAATGACTGTAGAATATAAAATTCCTGATGGTATTGCATTATCTGATTATATCTGATGGTATTATCTGATGGTATTGCATTTTACATGTTTCGTATGATACTGTCGAAAATCTTTCGAATTCATTTAGTAATTTATTTATTTTTAAAAAACGAGTAAAAACATCTTTATTGATGGTAATATAAATTTTACTTATTAAAGATTAAAAAAAAGCCAGGAATTAAAAACCTAAATAACTGTTCTAAAAAAATTAGCAAAAACCTATTTGAGTCTTATTTTGTGAAAATGATCGAAAAATACTTTCTTGCACTTCATAAAATCACCTTTCTGTATGAATTCGTTTTGAATACACGTTGTGTTTTTTTTCCATTAAAGCTTTAAATATTTATTTTTGAAATCATCGTAAAAAATGTAAGTTTGTAAGTTAGTGGTAACTGTTTTTTTTAAATTTTACTATAAGTAAATAGTGAAAAAATCCAACAACGTTTTCTAACTTCGACCAAACATTACCTAGATATAAAAAAAAGGGAGAGAAGCATTGCCCTCAATGATAATTTGTCAGAGGATTGAAACATATTTGTTCTTTCTTATTTAAATATTAGTTTGTAACCACCTATGTGATTAAATCCCCTTTTTAAATTCCTTTTTATGAAGGATTCTTAAAAAATGGTCATTACGGATCAACCTGCATAAATTTCAAGTTATGTAATATTTTTGCTATTTTCAATTTAAATTTGATTGTTCATTAAAAACATTTGCTGGCTGTATTTTACACACATACTGTCACCTGAACAATACAAAAAGGAGTCAATGGTCTCGTATTTCTTAACATTACGTTAATGTCTTGATTAAGGTACTGTACTGATTTATAGCATCTCATCTGACCAAGTACGAAATTTTTTTTCGTTGAAATTCTGTTTGTTTTGTTTGTTTTAATTCTTACTATTAGTTCACACTCTCCCTATATCTTGTTCAAATACATTTTTTTTAAAACTTGACACTTGATGTTAATACATTCTTTTTAAATATTAATTCATTAATTAAACAGAGATGAGTGAATATCGAAATGGAATTTTCTGATTGGTTAAGTGATAGTCACTGTTTTAAATTTTTCTATAAGCGATTCAGTTTCACATATTTTAAAGATAACATCAGGGATAATTTCTAGCTTATAGCTCTATTTAATTTTTTTAATTCAGGAACAAAATGATTCCTCGCGCACCACTGAAAAAGTACAACACGAGGCTTACAGACGTAAGTATAGTAGCAAACAATGTAGGATTTTTTAACAGAAATACTAAAAGGGGATGTAAAATTTAGAAAAGAAAAATAATAATAATAGAAAAAATAATAATAAATAAAAAACATTTACAAAAGGATAAAAAAAAAATTAAAATAGTACACAACACAAAGTGATTTATAAATTTGCATTAAAAACTGAATCAATGAATTTTCAGAAAAGTTTGAAGATGGTTTTGTTTCCCACAAAAGTTCGAAGAGGGTTAATATTGTTATTAAAAGAATAGAAAGTTAATATTGAGCGAATTTAAAGAAATTAAGTTTTTTCTATTTTTCTCAAATTGTGAGCATTTTACAGTAAAATGCTCAACGTCTTGTGTTCCTCCAATATTGCAATCACACACATCACTGGAACTTAAGCCAAATCTTTTCAAATATGCCTCGAAGTTGCCGTGTCCAGTGAGAAATTGTGTCACATGAAAGTTGCAGAAAAAATTTTGGTTAAGTCTTTGATTAACTGATGGAAAGAAGAGTTTAGTCAGTGAAGCATTTGTAGAAGCTTGATATTGTTCGTTCCACACAGTTTGAACTTTATGCCTATCTGAAAGTTTAAAAAAGATTTTGGGGGACTTATATCACAAAAGGAATCAAGATTAAGCGCTTGTTTCACCAGAAAGTCAGCTTTTTCATTACCCAGAACACCGGAGTGGCCTCGGACATGTGAAAAGAACACAGATTTACCCTTGGATTGGAGTTCATTTAAAATAATCTGCAAATTAACAATAATTCTATTAAATGAAGTGATGCATTTAAGTGCAAATAAGGATGAAAGGGAATCTGAACAGAACAAAAAAAAGTAGTTTATTGCGCACATTTAAATATTTAATTATTTTATATTCGATATGTAAAATAAATTCAATAAAGAATATTACGTGGTATCACGTGTGGTCCACGTCACCAAATTTATACTTTTATAGTTGTTTGATACCACGCGCCTTTTTTTTTCCCTCAATTTCTACTATTAGTTCACACTCTCCCTATATGTATTTATATATCTTGTTCAAATTTTCAATCGTTGATAAAATAATTTTTATTCATCCATTCAAAGTTTAAATACATTTTGTAAACTTGTAGTGATAACACTTGATGTAAATACAGTTTTTTTTAAATATTAATTCACGAATTAAATTTAATTAATTAATTTATTTTTATATGGGAGAAAATTTTTTAATTATTTAATAAAAAAAGTCACTAAAAATAAAGATTTTCTTTATTGAGTTAGGTAGGAATTGACTTTAAAATTTTTTTTATATTACTTGGTTACGTAGTTGAACTCATATCTTTCGATTTGTAATGAGTTTTCATGCGTTCTTTTTATTTTATAAAAATAGTCGAGAAAAAGATTATGAATTGAGCAGATACAGAAGAAAAATTGACTTAAAGTTTCCTAATTCTAAATAATATCGAACCCTTATAGGGAAGAAGTATGAAGCTGAAAAATAAAAACACGTATTGTCATCTCTCGTATGCATTTATTCAGATTTACTAAACATCATGTACTCCTGCATAATGTTTAGATTTATTTGCTAGAAAAGTCCAATTAAATCTAAATGTTATACATCTTATATAATTTAAGGAAATTTCTATAAAACAAAGTTCCCATTTAAATAAAATAATTTAGTTTTAATCAATTAAAAATAAAGTCAGACTAAGTTTTTAATTTTTTTTTTAATTATTGAATAACTTATAAGGATTGTAAAGAAATTTTGTTTATTCAAACATTTTCCATTAATTTTTCTTATGTAGGTATTAAATGACTCAAACTTACTAGCTGAAGAATTAATGAATGCAAGTTCTATTTCTGAAAGGCAAAAATTACTCAACATCACGGATCCAGGGAACGGCAATATTGCTATAATGGTACACTTACGTTTGGATTATTCTAATTGATTTATTTTGAGAAAAAAGGAGTTTACCTTGATACAGAAAATAAAAAAAATTATTCCAAAACATTTAACTGCAAAATCATATTATAGCCTAGGCAAATTTTATTTTCCTCAGAAACTAATTTAGTTATTTAATCTATATAACTTGAATCAAAACAATCAAGTTAAATTTTAAAAAGTAAAATCTTAAATAAATTAAGTGAATTATCTTAATTTAGTTCAATAAAAAAATCATTATGATTACATAATTTATTAAATACAACGAAGTTTCAGGTATAGGTATCAAAACTGAGAAGGTCGTATTTATTAGCAAAAAACAAAATAGATAATAACTAGTTTAAAACTCTTTCGAAAATGTTAAAGTAAGGAATGGTTCTTTAAACTCTGAATTATGGTGAGTCAATTGTAATGCTAGAGACTACGGAATAATGGTGAGTTCCAGAGATCAAAAGTGAAACACAACTCACATTTTTCATCAAAAACTGAGAAACTGATCGAAACAAGAGCTTGACCCTGATTCTGATAATGATATCAGGGTCAGGGCTTAAATCATTAAATCGTTTACACCCTTAGTGTCATCCACGGTAGTAGCTGGATGGAGTATAAAATAAAAAATAATAAAACGTGGCTTTGCAAGGTATGAAAATATGCTTTATTGATAATTAAATGTGAAGATACTTATTAAATATACTTCAAAGGAATACGTGATGCTTTTCCATATTGCATATTGAAACTATAATAAGACTATTATTTCCTAATTATCTATTGCTGGAAGTGCGACAACAATATTTTATGTTCCATATTTATTTTTACTTATTATTGTAATTTTCTACTTCTATAAATATATTAATAAGCCTACAGAACTGCACGGAGGACGATATAATAAAGTATTTTGTCCGGGAAGGATTTAGTACGGCTTTTAGTCATCCTTAAGAAAGAGTTGAGAATCACTGGTTTGGAGTAATGTTCATTCTGTTGCCTGTCGTGGCATTTACGAGATTTTGCTCTAATTGTAACAAAAATGTTCTTATTGTCTTTTAAAAAAGTAATTCATAAAATTTTTTTTTCTCTACATTTGATTTGACTTCTGAATTTTTTAGTTTTTTTTTAAAAAAAATAAATAAGGCTACAGAACTTTCTTTAAACGCAGTGGGAGGAATGGTTGTTTGTTTTTAACAATTATAAAACAAAAATCTCGATCTAATCATGATCAAAGGAGGATGCGGTTACGATTAAAATTTTTCCAGACGTTGGTATACTTAGGATCAGAAGATTATAAGAAAAGGTATGAGTGTAAATGTTTTATGCAAAAGTTTTGGAATTCCCGGCTTGCTAAGAAAGTAATATCATTTTTTCTCAACAGAGGACATAATTGTATATCTTCGCGGCCAACTTCACACTTAAGCTATATAATCATCATGTATTTTGACAACTGACAAAATAATACAAACAGCTGGTGACAGTTGATAAATAATTATATCCCGTTCAAATATGAAAAGTGAAGCGCAAAATTTTTGACATATTGTACTTTTTGTCATTGCAAAGGTTAAATGATTCTCAGCAAGAAAAATAAGTATATGAGATGTGTTTAGAGAAGATGCATTGACTGTATGCCACTGCCAAAACTAATTTGAAAAATTTAGATCTGTCAATTTTGATGAAGATGTGCCACGTTCTGGAAGGCCAGTTACAGTTAATGAAAGCGCGATAAATGCCTTAATTGATGCACATCGGCTAATAACTTACAAGATCGCCGTTCTGTAAAACATTCTGTAAGACCGCTTAAGTTGATGAGGGCACAATAGAGGCATTAATTGATGTATATCGGCTAAGAACTTATAATATCGCCATTTTGTAAAATGTTCTGTAAGACGCTCTGAAAGGCCAGTTACAACTGCTGAAGGCGCAATAAAGACATTAATTTATGCCCATCAGTTTTTAACGTATAAGATCGCTGTTCTGTAAAACGTTCTGTTAGACGTATTGAAAATCCAGTTAAAATTGATGAAGGCGCAATAAAGGCATTAATTAATGCACTCTGACTAATAACTTATAAGATCTGTGAGAGATTAAATTTATCACATTCGACCGTTAATGATGATTTGAGACGCCCAGGTTTAAACACAAAGCTCGACATATTGGTTCCACATGATCTTAAAGAAATAATTTTGTGCCGTCGGGTTGCGTCTGTGAGATTTGCTTCTCAAATGTCAAGAAAATGATCAATTTTTGAGGCGCATCATCATTGGAAACAAGAAATAGGTTGTGAACAACTATGTACCGCTTTCTACTAAATTTGTTAAGATGGTAAAACTTTTACTTCAAAAGAGGAGGTCAAAAACCACCTTAATCACATTCGTTTTGTCAGCAAAGAACAAAAATTTTTTAAGTTTAAAGTCATGCTGCCAGGAATATAGTAAGAGGTATTGAACCAGAATGGATAGTATATAAAATATAATTACCATTCGCTATTAGAAAATCGTAATTAAAGGAAAAATTCGAAATTACTTTTCTAATTTCGAACTTTTCTAAATTTGGAATTACTTTTCTAATTTTACGAATTCAAAATTAATTTCTGAAAACCATGCATTTCATTTTCAAATAAAACCTGTAGTACTTCACTAAAAATATTTTTATGATTATACATTGCTTATATATGTAGTTTTTATTTGCCAAAATGGTTTTTCCAGGATAAAACCATTTTTTTTTTATAATTTAAAATTTTCAAGGCTAAACATACATATCTATTGCTTCCTAATCAGATTTATTTATGTACAAATTTCTTCAGCTGTTAAAACTTCTAAAATTTAACATATTTTAAGAAATTCACTTTTATGTTAATTTTAATTGTATGTAACTTAAAGACTTAGAGGGAACTAATATTTAGAAGTTCCTAGTCATTATTTAAATATCTAAGAAAATAATATTTTTTTATTGTTTAGATACTTAATGTCAAATTAAAGCTACTTCATCTCTTTTTTGAAACTATTTAAGAAAAATAGGTATCTTATTTCACCGACGAAAGTTTTATATTTTATTTAGGTTTTAGAAAACAGCACTTTATCTGACGAAGAACTTAAGGAAATAATTCTGGAAAACGAGAATAAAATATTAAATGAAACACATCAAACTTCCACTGAACATATACCAACGGTATATTATTTATTATCTTTTCCATTTAGTTACTAAAATAAAACTTAGATATTTAATAAATATAAAATATCAATTTTTAAACTCTCGCATTGTATTACATTTAGATATTCGATTAAAAAAAAGAAATGATGAACGGAACTTATGATGAAGTAAGACACTATACAAAGGGAAAATATTCTAGTAAAATCACCACACTGTATGGCAATGATAGCTTTGGTAAAAAAAAAAATTCATAATTCTGGTAAACAAAACCAACGCTATTTAAAGGTTTCATATGACAATTAAGTTAGTATGATAACGATTTACTGGAAATTCCAGTTTTTAAAGTTACAGTCTTTATTACCACATATATAGTAAAAAAATATATAATTGAAAAGTAAATGAATGGTTTTTATGACATGCTCTAAGGTATCATGATAAAACTACCAAATTTTTCCACATTAACCAAATTTAATTACCAATTATGAAACTATATTTTATTGTTAATTTTACCGAAATCATTACCAAAGTGTTTAGGTAAAAATTACAGTGATTTTTTGGGTTCTCATAGAGATAAAACACTATAAATATAATTATATTTTAGTAGTTTTGACCATCTCGCTGTACGAATTGTATTTTATTGGTCCATTGTTATTTTTTTATATTTATTTTACGGTTATATAAAATTATTTTCTTTTAGTAAATTATTTTCTTTTAGCATTTAATAAATGAATATTAAATTTTATATGTGTTGTGATATGTTAAAGAAATGAAGTCTGATTAAATGAAGTCACATCGAACTTCCCCTACTATATACCGTTGATTCATTATTTGCTTTCATTTTATTTAACGATTAGAAGTAAAAAAATTTTATTGACGATACATACTAAATAAACAGCGAATTTAAAATGGTCACTTTAAGTTACGGTGAAAATTCAACCTAATAAAATAATTTCTAATGAACAAGAGTATAAGAAGTTGTATGGATTGCATTCCAATAGTATATCACTTTTAAAAAAATATATTTAGCAATTAAAACAAAATTGTTTTTAATATTGATGTACTTAATTCATAAACAAATATACCAAAATATACACCAAAGAGCCATTACATTATGACCACCCCCCATCTATAACAATGGGCTCGCTCAGGTTTTCATGGTTTCTCGCCCAGGAACAATGTTTTCATGGGGAACATTAGGACCCATAATCCTCATAGAACAATCCCTGACATCTGTAAGCTACTTGAATATAGTTGCAGACCAGGTTCACCCATTCATGGCAACAGTTTTTCCTGCGGGGGATGGTGTTTACCAACAGGATAATGCACCATGGCATAAGGGTCGAATCGTCATGGATTGGTTCGAGGAACATTTCAGTGACTTTCAAGTCATGTCTTGGCCCCTAAATTCACCTGACCTTAATTCAATAGAGCATTTTTGGAACTACTTGGAAAACCAAATTCGTGCTGCCACGCTTCCCCCTCGCAATGTGAGGGAATTGCAGGACCAGTTGGTGAGCGCTTGGTACCAGATACCTCAGACTAGCTATCAGCACCTTGTGGAATAAATGCCACGGCGGGTGCTAGCAATTTTACGGGCTAAAGGTGGTCCTACATGCTATTAGCAGGGTGGTCATCATATAATGGCTCTTCGGTATATATTGTTAGTGATATATAATAAAAAAAAATAACAAACTGAGTAAAAAGAATAACTAACTGAGAAAAAAAAGTACGGTCAATATTGCCAGAACATGTTAAAATTTACCATGATTTTGGCTTTATGGAAACAACAAAAAGCTCGGTAATTATTACCGAAAAGCTGTGGTAAAATTTTTAGTAAAATTAACAATAAGACATGGTTTTATAATATGTGATAATGTTATTTTGTCATGACACCTTAGAGCAAGAGCGGCATAAAAGACACCATTTATTCGCTTAAAGTTCCTTTTCACTTTTGTATTTCTTACTAAATGCAAGGTAGAAAAAATTATAATTTCGGAAATTAGAATTTCCGGTAAACCATTGCCATGTGAACGGAAAATTTACCAAAGTTTTTAAATACCATATATTTAGGTTATTTATTCCAAAATTATGTTGTTGCTTTTTTTAAAACCAGAAATGTCATTGCTATACTGTATGGTAATTTAACCAGATTTTCTTTTCTGTGTATGATTATATGAAAGCAATTTTAGTGAACTAGAGTAACAAATTAAAGTAAGTTTAGCTTCTTTTAAGTACGACAAAATGTAACATAACAACGTCAAAGCTCAGGATTTTTAATTCAGTTTTTAAGCTGGGTTTTTCTGGTACGCAAATAAAATATCTAAAATATATTAAAATATTTCTAATAATTTTTTTACATTTTCATTTGTTTTTCTAACGGACGACATTTTATTGAGAAAATTTTTAATGCAATGCGTTTCACAAATTTTCTTTTCTCCAAAAAAAGGTAAATTATTTCTAAATTGTAAAAAGGCAAGCTTTTAATAGATAGCTTTCGTAAATGCAGAAAAAAATACAGATGTTATTTTCACGTTACTTTTTGGCACCCGAGATAACCGCTTTCGTATCATCAAAATTTTTGGAATTCAAAACGATGTAAAATATTTCATTAAAAATCATTGATGACTCTAGAATATTTGAGAAACTTAACTATTTAATAAGTAATAAAAGTTTTGTTACATTGCATATTCAGGATTGTAATATAATTAAAGCTACTTATTCGGAAAGCAAAGCATAAAGTAAAATGTGTTAAGCGGACAAAAGTGAAAATTTTAATAATCTTTCTTCAAATAATATTTTCTTGTATTTTCTCTCAATTGATTAATTTACACCCAAATAAACATAGAGCATGACATTTATAGCATTTGAAAGATTTATAGAATGTTTTTATAAACATTCTATAAATCTTGTTTAAGAAACATAAAAAAATATTCGATGTTTTTATAGACGTTTTGAGAAATACTGAGAAAATGTTGAAAGCAAAGCGAAGCAAGTGTGTACATTTTAAGACGAATCAGTACTTTAACGGTATCGTCCCTTAGAAAAAGAAAAGTGTACAAAACGTTTTGTTTTTTTTTCATCAAAAAGTAAATAAATTAAAAAAAAATAAGACACGAATAGTTTCTTAAAGTACTTTTTATCAAGCTTTGAAAAGAAAAGCTTAAGAAATACAAGATTTTTATTTTTAATATCTTGCAAATATGGGAATGATTTGCAAGATTAAAAGTATCTCCTACAGTAGATGCGTACCTTCAAAGAAAACTTTAAATGTTTGTGCATTCGCGATCACTATCAAAGAAGTACAATCGTGGTTCCATCTTTTTCAATTTTATAAAAACAAAAATGTTTAATTAATTAATTAATAGCGCACTATGTTTTAATTTATTGGTCATTGAATAGATTAATGATAATTTTGTTAGCTGATATTTAAAAAACGTAAAATCTTTTCGTTTTTCAAGCACGGATGGTTACTTGTAAACATAGAATAAATTTTATTTAATCAACGTGATTTATAAATAAGGCTTTTAAAAGATATTTTGTTTCAGTAAATTTTAAAACCGATTTCAACTAAATTAAAATAATTTAACATTCTGTTCCACCACACACTTTAAGGAACTTAAACAGATTTCTTTCCATTTAGGAGCCAGTCACATTATCTGAGTTAGAAGAGGAAGAATTATTTAATATGATCCTCGCCAATGAAAGCCAAAAACTATATCAATTACATCCAACTTCTACTGAATTTGTACCATGGGTATAGTTCAAATTTTTGCTTTAGAGAATCTTCTATCTTAAATTTTAAATTCGCAAATTTAAATCAATTTAAGCGTTTTTCAAAAAGTGCTGCCATTTTAATATTTACTTAAATATATCTATATATGAATAGTTTTATAACAAAAATAGGTAGAGGACCGCAAGTTTGTAGCCGATCAACAGACCCACATGATAATTTCTGCAAACAACCAGCTTATAGTATAAACTGATCATAATTCCCTAATATTTCTTTGTTAACTCAATTACTTAGTTTTTTTTCAATCTGTTGATAGCACATAGTCTTAAGAAATTTGTTGAAATATAAGTGATTTATTTAATGGAACTATTGTGTCCAATTTTTCTGGTTTCTATTTCTATATTTAAAGTTTCTCATTGTTTAAAAAGTTTAAAATGCGGCTTCTGAAGCTATTTAAGTTAAAATAACAGGCTTATATGAAGATAATGTTTATAGTCTATTATAGAAAGAAATAATGTTTAGAATGTTTATAATACATTCTTAAAATAATATAGAATTAGTACAAGTTTCACCGCTGAAATTATGAAAATATACACAGAATAGTACAGGAATTATGACAAAATAGAAAGTTTAAGCATTCAAAAATAAGTTCTAGAATTATTAAATGATGAATTTGCAGCAAAAAATACATCCAGCCAGTAGTACAGTTCAAAGAAAAAAAAATCGATATTCTATGTACTGAAATGGCTGTTTTGTTAGGTGAAATCGGTATTGTTCGAAAATTATTGCAGTTTCAATTGCGTTTTTTTTTTCAAACTTTCTCTTACTATTAACTTTATACTTTGACCTTTGTTGGTAGTAAAGTATGAAAATTTATTTCCTCCAAAAACTTTTATCTTATACAAAGATCGCTTTCCCTTGTTTAAATGTGTTGAATATTACATATTTATGTATCATCAAACTGTAGCGCAAGGTAACGTAGTGATCGCTGAGATGACATTAGTCATGTAAACAGCGAAGGAAACCAGTCGTTCAAAACCACCAATTAATAAAGCTACTTTGCTTTTGTTAGATCCTAACATATTTTTAATGACTATGAGTTTTAAGCAGATGTCAAAGTAGTTGGCAAAAGTAGATAACAGTTAAAAGTTAAAAAAAAAGAGAAGATTGCCATAATGTTACCAATGTTTAGCACAATTGTTATTTTTTCAACTCTTTTAGTCAAAACAATGCTTTTGATTGTTTATATTTATGTTTCGCCCGGAAGTTCATTTGCCTGTCTCATTAAAACTACATTAACCCACGGACGGTTCTGCACGTAGAAAGTCGTATTTTAACCTGCAGTCTTCACTGCATAGCAAAACCGGTTTTCCCATGTTAATGGATAGGGGAACTGTGTGTAGGGGAAAAACTTTCTCCCAATTTCGCCCATTTCCTTAACCGCCAGTGGGTTAATCTTTATTGAAGTGGTGAGACCATCAAACATTATATTCCCTTATACCTCATTCGAACCGTGCCATTCGCCTAGCTGTGAAATCACATCGAAAACTAACAGGGAAGGAACTTATTAGCCAACTGTCAAAAGCAAAATTTTCCCTTTGAACTGAACAATTTGGGCGAATATTCATCTAGTAGTTCTTACACCTACCTCATTAAAACTACATTAATATTCATTCAAGAAGAGTATGGGCATCAATCATTTCATTCTTTCGTTCTTTTTTGTGGAACGCAAATGTAAATTAATTTTAAGAGGAAGGAAAGAAAGAGGGTGATTTGGGAGAAGATTCGCCCAGTAGTCCCTCCGCCTATTACATTAAAACTACATTAATCTTCATTCAAGAGGAATAAGGTCATCAATCATTTTATCCTCTCACTCCTTTTTTGTGGAGCGCAAATGCTAATTAGTTTTAAGAGGAAGGAAAGAAAGAGGGTGATTTGGGAGAAAATTCGCCCAGTAGTCACTCCGCCTATTTCATTAAAACTACATTAATCTTCATTCAAGAAGAGTAAGGTCATCAATCATTTTATCCTCTCACTCCTTTTTGTGGAGCGCAAATGTAAATTAGTTTCAAGAGGGAGTTAAACTGCGTGGGGGGTGATACTACCTCATACTTTAAGGCCTGTTTAGACCATCCAATTTCTTGGACAGAGATTGATTGATATTGATGGAAACTTGTTTTGCTTTGATCTTTGATCGTGTAAACAAACATCTAAGAAATTGGTCCAACTTCTTGGACGATAGTAGAGCATGTACTACTTTCCATCCAAGTTTTTTCCTCCCTTAGCCAATCAGCGTCTTAGGTTTTGTGACGTCAACTGGCAGGCAGCAAATTATGTCATTTTGTTGTCTGTTTTCATATATTTTAGTCCAAATAAATTGATCTGTTGCGGTTTATTTGGGTTATTATGATTTTATTTGAATTTATTTAGTAATTTTAAACTTATGTAAGTATTATTTTATAATGTTGAATATGAACAATGCGCATGCGTAAGTTTTTCTTTCGACGAATCAGTGACATTCAAGAACTTGGATAGTGTTAACGAATCATCCAATTTCTCTAACAGAGAAATCCCTCCAATTTCTCGGATACAAGAAATTGGACCGTGCAAACAGGCCTTAACTCTTAGAAAATTATGTTTAACAACTCTCAGGATATGATGTTTATCAACTCTTAGGATATGATGTTTAACAACTCTTCGGATATAATGTTTATCATCTCTTAGGATATATTGTTTAACAACTCTTCGGATATAATGTTTATCAACTCTTAGGATATGATGTTTAACAACTGTCAGGATTTGATGTTTATCACCAGAAATAATGTAAAATAAATTAAATTACATTTCTTTTTGATGAAAATACCTATATTGAGACATGAAATCTATATTGATATCGACAAAATAAAAATCCAAAGACGGAGATTTTTGCATAGCAGTTATAGCCTTTAATAAACGCGACAATGATAAACAGTAGGTTTTTCCGTATAAATCGCAAAGTTGGAAAAAAGTATCTTTAATATTATATGGTTTAATCCCTTCTCTATAGGCGTAGCATCTCCAACGCTCGGTGTTTTTGTGCTCGTATGGTCGATGTATAAAAATCTTATATTAGCATCTAAATAAAATCATAAATAGGCTAGTAGCAGATGGATATATTTACCTATTATTAAATTCGTGCCTTGAAGACATGTGAGTTAACTTGAATCTTTTTGTTTGTCAGTTCTTGAGTGGATCGTGATGTCTTTATCGTGATTCGTTTATCCTATAACAATAATATCGAAGTTTTTATCACGACATTTATTTCTTATGGTAAGATAATTAGAGGCAGATAAACTTTCAAGATTTTCCGAGAATCCTGATCTTAAAAATTCCTGAAAGTTAAGTAAAGAAAAAAAGTAATATAAAAATTATGATAATAAAAAATTAGAAAGATTTCGAATTAGTGTTTTAGCTTAAATTAAATTATTTGTATAAATCTTACAAAAAAATAAGAATTTATTTATTTACTCGGAAAAGACCTTTTGCGCAGATATAAATTTTTACATTTTAGAAATTTTTTCTGACTCTCTCATTAAAAGCAAAATGTATTTTGAAATTTTTTAATTATGAAAAACAGTCTAAAATTTACTTGGTAAGTTATGGGAGTTATATTTGTACTAAACTATAAAATCCCCCAAATAGTTTAAATTTATTTCTTCATTCATGTTCAAAACGTATCAATAACTGATTTTGTAAATTAAAGAAATTGCAATGATAAATAGCTGTTTCTTTTAGATTTAAATAACTGCAAATAAATGCAAATTTGAAAAATTATTGTTTTGTAATAAGAGAGTCGTGTTTGACAGATATTACCAGAAACAGACACCCGTGTATAATGCCATATTACATAACCCTTAATTATTAAAACGCTAACTGAAATAATTTAACTTATTTTTACCTAAATTAATACAAAATAATGAAAAAAGTATGAAAAATAGGTTTAATAAAAATTCTGTATCAGAGGATTAATAGAATAAATGATTTTCTTTTAAAAATTCAATAAATGATTCCATTCCAGAATTTTATTATAACATATTCCCAAATGTCAAATATTTCGGAAGCCACATAACACCAAAGATCATAAATATTATTGATTTTACTTTTACTTTATTAAATCAGATAGTTAGAATATTTCTTTCACAATGAAAGTTTGATTTTTTTACTTTAAGAATATAATTAATTTTTCAAAAGTATGCGCATATACTTACTCATTTGCGCGAACATTTTACAAAAGTAACTCGAGACTATTTTTCGTTTAGGATCTGGAAAATTCTACCCTAACTGATGAAGAACTAATGCATGCAATACTTAAAGAAAGGCCGGGATAGCCTGGTCGGTAGGGCGCTGGGCCCATATCCAAGAGGTCGTGGGTTCGATCCTCGCCGGCCGAAGACTCCCCGTGTAGTAAATGGTGACTGATGCACGTTAAATCTGTCGAGTCTCAAAGTCCTCCATGTTCCCATAACAAATCAATACCTCTGGGGGTACTGATCCAGGAGTTTCCTTGTCTTCTGGATTGGTTCAAAATTACAAGGCTACGGAGTTGAACATTAGTAGTCGTAAACCCATGAAATTGGGTCGGCTGTTCAACGACGGTTATAAAATAAAATACTTAAAGAAGAACGTCAGAGACTTCGCAAACTCAAGCATCCCGACTTATATACTACTAATCAAACGGTATTCGCTGTTTCGTTCCAGTTTCTTCATTATATTATTTATAAATTCTTCATTAGTTTCTATTTTATTCTAAAAAAACAATATGAAGATAAAATCTTTCTTTTTTGCTCTAGTCTTCGAACTTATGTACAGAAACTTACTTTCAAGAATGTAAACAGGTTGTTGTTTCAAAATTCGAACGCCGAATTTCGAGGATCATAGAACATATAAATAAAGAATATAGAAAGGAGAAGTTCAGCTCTTCGAATACGTAACTAACGCGGGAAATTGCTTGGTTCGGTATGCTATACCAGAAAAACAACTTACAGGGTGAGCAAAATATTCAGATTTAACAGAGCATCATATATAACAGCGCATGCGCATACGAAGCAAAGTAGCTGTCGGTAGGTGTAGTTTGCTAACAGTAAGAACTCCCCTCGCCACAAAGTCTGAGGCCGTCTGCTGCTATGGCAACAAGAATAGCGCATTTCAGGGAAGGTAGCTTCTCTTCACACTAAGGCTAACACAATAGATCGAAGAAAAACAGTTTCTTTCTTTTGCCGATCTGAGCCAAAACCTGTCCTAAACAATGACCCCACACCCCTATTTGAAATAGGTATATCTCGTTACCATAGTCACCGCCGATGGTCCAGACAAATGGTTAGGGGTGTTCTTACTTTAGACAAATTATACGTCACATGTGAACCGGTTGTTAGGCAACTCTACATGTATGGTTGGATACGCCATTACTCGCACCGCCATTTTATTCTTTCTTTTTTTGTCAAAATGTGTTAGCAGATTTATTCAACATGTATTCTGTATTAATGTATTCTAAAAGGAATATCTTTAATAACAATACAGTACCATTTATCGATAGTGAAAAATGCTGAACAAACCATTAATAAATAAACCAATAATATCTTCTCCCAAACCCCAGTAGTGATTGGGAGGAGAGGAGGGTGTAAACCAGTTTAATGTACTGTTTGTCTAAGATAGGTACTCTGACCGCCACTAAGTCTGCGGCAGTCTGGTGCTATGGAAACAAGAAGAGGGCATTTTAGGGAGGGTAGCTTCGATGAAGAGATCTCCTTTTCTCTCGCCGAAACCAGTCCTAAAGAGGGACCCCGCACCCCTACTTGAAATAATCATACCTCATTGTCATTACCATAGTCACCGCCACAGCTCCAGGCGAATGTCTGGCAGAGTGCCTGTCTTAGATAAACAGTACTTCTGCTGCGTGCCCCAAAATACTTCTTTTATACAAAGGGATCACACCGAGCCTTGGAGAACTGGTTTTTATGTCTACAGAAGTAAGAATTCTTCCCCTGTGTATATTCTTTGATATAGGGTCGTAAATCTCATTGTGGATGTAAAAATCGTGAAAAATCTAGCAGATTTCGACGTTAGACTAGAAAAAAAACTATGAAATATGTTACAAACTTCCTAAGTTTCAGCAAATGAATGTGATAGAAAATGTATTTTTTCTTCTAGAGTTTTTGATTTTAGTTCAAAATTTTTTCATTGCCCATAGTAGACGTATAAATCAAAGAAAAATAATCGAAATTCAAATCTTGATATTTCAAAATAATTGAATGAATTATTTACATTACTATGTTTTAGATATGTCGATCCTCATCTGAAATTATCTTAAAAAATAAGACTCCCTCGCGCGTTAACCACACAATGCAACATTCGTTGATTTAAGAGTTTACATCCTCGACTCCAACTGAAGATATTTTGAACTAAAATCATAAACATTAAAAGAAAAATTTATGCCCTATTACAATTTTTTCGATCGAGAATTGTATTTTTAACATTAACAGTTTTTCTGTTACAAATTTGTGAAACCGATACTATGATCTAATACACCTCGTTTATTAATAAGGAGTTTTTAATAGTTAATTACTAGATTTTTCTAAGCACTATTTTCTAAAAAAATCTCTAAAGCCCCTGTTCACCGTTTCAGGAACTTTGGTATCAAAACTAACCCACATATTCTTTGGAGTTGTTAGGAACTGCTAAAATCGTAAAACCAAACAAACTTTAAGAACCATATTTTTTACCTAACATTTTTATTTATGAAGCACAAAACTGAAATAAACTTCTCACTTTACGTCTGTACTTACTTTATCCTCCTTTCCTACAAATTTGCAAATATTTCATAAAAAATTTCCTGTCTTGCAAAGGGCTTTAAATTTGATTTGAATTATCTTGTTAATGTTTTTTTATTAAATAATATGTTATTATGAACTATCTCATCGTTTTTTAATAAAAATGTTTGCACTTTTAAATTTTACATATTCGTGATACTATCAGCTGAAAAGTTTTGATGATAATTAAAAAAATAAAGAAAAAGCATACATGAATGTTGTGACATTTATGCTATTTGTACAGCATTTTTAAAAAAAAATTTTTACGCATATGTTATTCTGAATACTATTAATAATCTTAAAGAAAATTATTATATAAATTTGTAAAGTTGAAATATATTTTCATTCAAGTATTGCATCTAAACTTTGGAATGGTATGGTTAATAACTTTGCGACGCTATTCATTCTAATTAAAAATAATAAGGCAAGGACACAATAAAACAAGAGTAAGAAATCATATTTCGAGCAAAACTTACTTTTATGTAAGGTTCATTTACTTCTATAATTTACAACGAGATTACTTAAGTGAAGGAAATTTATCAAACTGTTATCAAATTTTAGCCAACTATTAGTGGCATTAATAACTACAAAAAAAAAAATCTAATTGTAATTGT